>OY720441.1:52059907-52294154 GCA_963082915.1 Dolichopus griseipennis
GAAAAGAGGAACCCATTCGGTATAATTTCTATTAACAAAAAATAACTACTTTTCATTTTAGATGTCAACAAACTTAAAAACTGACTTTTAAAATTATTGACCAATTGATAATAGAAATTGATAAAGCCGTGTTAAAAAAAATCGTATTTCAATTATTTCATTACACCTTTTATTCAAAAACCTATCCTAAAGTTAGTTAGTAAACCCAACTTAATTATTCTAATTTAAGTAAAAGCCAAATCTAATAAACTCAATAAAATAACATTTAACTTTTTTAAATGCAATTTATAATTATTATATTATACAATTTATATAAAGAAAATAACTTTTAAATCAAACGAGGCATACTATATAGTTGAGTAGACTGTGTCAATTCTGAGATACTCGTAAGACCATAATTTATACATTCATAATCCGATTCACTACCTTTAACAAAATTTTAAATACACAATTAGCTATGTACAAAAGAATATATAAGTTGAAATGAAGATTTTCGAACCTCTTCCACTACACCAACTATATTTTTTTCAGAAGTTAGCCATTACAGTTACCTACTACTTACAAAATTTTAGACATCCAGTAGCTTTATTAGGTTTAGAGTAATGCTCATATAAAAAAAAAAAATGTTTGGCAACTAGTCGAACCAACTGTACTACCCCTACTAAATTCGAATTTCAGCTTTACCAAATATTGAGTATTTTCATATAAGGTATATGGCAGCTACACAAACCCATGGAGCAAAGTGGCTGGATTTAAATAGCGATGGCGACTATTACATAAAAGCGAATTTGGGGAAATTTTAAAATTCTAGCTCATTAATTTTTTTAAGTTATCTTGCGGATGGGCAGTACGAATGGACATACATAGCTTAATCGAATTATTTTTCGATTCTAATCCAGTCCATGCCTTTGAGTCTATATCTATCCAACTCCTTCTCTACGTCACAAAACGTAATGGCAAATTTAGTATACCCTTTGACTTTATATCCATACGTGTATAATAATACCAAAAAAAATAGTAAAATTAAAAAAAAAGCCAGAGTTCATTTTAAAACAAATATACGTAATAATATATAAATACATTTTTTATGTATTTATATACATATGTATATAAACATATATACTGAATACATTTCGTTTTTAATTTTGAATAATTCCAAATTAATTATTTTTTTTTTTTCAAAAATAACTTCCGATAACAAATTAATTTCAATACTTTATATTCATTATTTTTTTAAATTGAATTTTATAATAATTACAATTAATATGTATAATAATATCTTTTATATATACAATTTCATATATATTATATACTTTATTTATATATATATATTTTTTATTATATATTAAATTTATTAGGTATATATTCATTATGTTATATCTATATACATAATATTAAGTATAATGAAAACAATATTAACTTAATATATAATTTAAAATTTTAAAATATTAATTAAAAAAATAATAAAAAATTATTATTACCTGTTATAAATTTCTGAAGTTTAAGTGTTATGTTTTTTTTTGTTTTTTAAACAATTTATTTAAAATTTGTTTAAAAGTTATTTTATTTATATTTTATAATTTCTATATAGATTTTCTGAATAGTATTAAATTAATTTATTAATTTTACTATATTTTTTAAAATATATAAATAATTAACTAGAGATTTTTTTATTTTTTTAAATAAATCTTATTCTATTTTTGTCTTTTAGACAAATTTATATTAATATTTTATTAATTTATTTTATTTAATTAATTTATTAGACATATAATTAATATATTTAAGTATAGAAAATTTATTTAAATAAGTTTCAAAAAAAAAAAAAAACAATAATAATTTATTTATATTTTATTATTTATAATTATTTATTTATAATCACAATTATTATTATTTAATAAAAATATTGTCTGTCTTTATTTTAGATAAATAATTTATATTAATTAAAATTTTTTATATTAATTAATATTAATTTTTTTTATTGTATATAAATTTAAAATTTTAATTTAATATTAATTTATTAATATACTATAAATTGTTATATTAATTAGAATAGAAATATCTATATATTCTATTTATATTATCTTAAAGTAAATATTAATATAGTAGGATATAATATTTATCTTTAATAAATTCTACATTTAAATTAATCACTTTACGATTAAATATTAATTAAATTACTATATTTTGAAAAACTATTTATTAATATTTAATATTATATTAATTAATTAATTGTTATAAACGTTAGCATTTTGGAAATTTAATTAATATTCTTTTTTTAAATATGCGAATATATATATATATATATATATATATATATATCTATATATATTTTAGTTTAATAAAACTGCATTTAATATTACATTAATAAAATATAGTATATAATTTGTATAAATAGTATTAATTGTTATTATCTATTTAATAACTTTTTTTTTTATTATTAATTAATTTATTGATTATTAACAATTTTTTTTTTAAATTTTCACAAATTTAGTACAATTAATTATTATAGATTTAATATCGATTAAAATAATTAATATTTAAATATATAATATTATAAATTCTTTAAAGTTTGAATATTATAATTAAAAATTCATTGAATAACTTTGTCTTGTGTGTGTGTGTGTATATAGAACAACAAGACTACAAATATATCTAACGAATTAAATATTAATGATGTTCTAAAAAAAAAAATTTTTGCTTTCGCTTTCTAATTTTGTTTTTTTTTTGTTTTTTTCGTATTTTTCGTATTTTTATTCAAAACTGGAGCATCACTATGTAGAATAGATGTAAAAGCAAAGCAAAGCAAAAAAACAAGAACAATAAAACGAGAAGAAAGGACAAAAAAAAAAATTAACTAATCCTCATTATTACAAGTATAACGTATATAATAATATAATCATTTGTATATATTCGTATATATATATAGAATAAGCAACAGTCCAAAATGTATAAGTTTTTTTTTTTTTCAACTCCTGCTTTGCTACTTTAATTTTTTTTTTTTTTTTTTGCAACAAAGACTTTGTGAAAACTTTATTTAAAAGGAAAATTGAAAAGCACAATTTTCTTTGCTATTTTTTGGGGAAAATTTAAATAATTAATAATTAAATACTTTAATTTTTTTTTTTTTGGGTATTTAATTAAAATAAAATTTTACACAGGATAAGTAAGTTGTTTTCTTTGGAATTTCCTTTAAAATGCTGTAAATTTTCTTTAAAAAAATCTTAAAACATAATTTTGACACAATTTTTTTTTTCTATATAAAAATTTTTATCTTAAGATATTTGATAAAAAAAAAAAGGAAATCTCTTTTTTTTTTTTAAAAAGTTGTTTTCTTTAATTTATTACGTACTTTCACTAATTTTTAGTACAAAACTTATGAAAATATATCCATTAAATCTTATTTATATTGGTTTTTTTTTATTTTTAAAATAATTTTTAAATCCAAAATTTTCTTTCTAATTTTTCCACAGATATTTTGGAGAAAATTTTCATTTTTCTTTTATTTATTTATTTTTTTTTTATTTTGTTTTTTTTTTTTTTTAATTTTGTTTTTTTCTATAAACTTTCCGTATACGACAATCTGATTTGATTGGGAACCGTTTTGGTACTAAATTTTGCTCAAATAATCAGATTTTTTTTAAAAAAAAAAATTCCTCTTCATTCGTTGCTGTTTTTTTTTTTTTTATTCTGTTTTTGTTTATTGGCTGTTCAGTGTTCACTGGAAAAATATTTAATGTGTATGTTTGTGTATGTATCTTTTATACAGATTGCAGACAAAATGAAAATTACAAAAACTGTAAATTGTAAAAAGTGAAAAACGAATGAACATACGAACAAACCGAAAGATACGAGAAAATTGTATTTAAATGAAAATAAAATTTTAAAGTATCTACGGTTTGCTGATATAAAAATATTACAGAGCATAAAACGTATATTATTTACAGTTTTCCTGTCATTATTATGATTTTGCGCAATTATATATACATAAATATATATATTTTTTAAAATACCAAAGTTTCTATAAAAACAAGATATTAATTTTTATATTGAACTGAGCTGAACTAAAAATTGCCGAATATAACGAATCTCTTAAGGATAAAAATAATTATTAAAAAAAAAAAAACAACAAAAATTTTTACAGTTATTTTAGAATCTCATCTGAATAGTCAAATAAAAAAAAAACATTGTTTATTGTGCTATAAAAATTATGTAAGGTTATGGTACTAAATGTATACATACATAAAAAAATAAAACAGATTTCTGCAAAATGTCACACACATGTTGAAAATACAAACATTTACAAACATACATACTAACTTGTATGTAAACAAAAATAAATAATTTAAAAAAATAACAGTTTTAATTGTTTTGATTTTCATAACATTTAATTCTGTTATATTTAACATTTTATCAACAATGTATTGTTGTGTATTTACTGTTAATATTGTGAAGGGTTTTGTTTTTGTTGTTCTGCCTTTGGATTTAATTTCAATTTCAAGAAATCTAAAAATAAATTTTTTAAAAAATAAATCTAAAAACCGATAATAACAACAAATTAACAACATTTGTGTTTCTAAATTTTATTTATAGAATGTATCTAAACACATAGGTACAGACGTCTATCGAGTTTACAGTTGTGTTGTATTAATGTTAAAACTATATATTTCTGGCTATAATTAACTGTTGTAATTTGTTACTAGTACTCGTATGACATTGTTTGTTATGTTGTGTGTTGTCAAACGGAAAATCTGTACAGAAATTTCGATTCCAACACAATGAAAACAACATGTTACGAAGTGCGTATAACAGTTTTCAAATTGGAAAATATGTTTCATATAAATATTTGGAATTGGAAATGTTAATATCCAGTTGGATGCATGGAATATAACACAATATTATGTTGAGGATTTAAATTTGAGTGATTTTTTGAGTTGAATTTTGTGGTTTAGTAATTTTGTTGAAAGTCATGTTTTATGTACATGAAAGTATTGCTACTTCCATGTATGAGCAACTACTAATGATGGGAAACATTTAAAAAAATGAATTTCTTATGAATTATGTAGGTTTGTTGTTTTATGGTGGAAACTCATAAAAAATTTTCCATTTAATAGTAAAATAAGAATTTAAAGTACCTAAAGAGTGTTTTTTTGTTTTTTTTTCTTAGTATAATTTATGTTGCAATAAAAATCGTATGTATTTGTTGTTTTTATTTTTATATTTCAATTGTTTTGATTAAAACGAAGGGTTGCATTTTGGGTGGGCTATTTTATTATTAATGCAAAATAATTTTGAAATTTTGAAATAATGTTTATTAATATTTTTTTTATTTTAGATGAAGGTATATCTGGATTGTGTATGAAAATATTAAGTTATAAATAGTAAGTTAACTTAGAAAAGGTATTAAAATTGGAGTATGCGAAAAATTTGATGTAAGTTTTAGTAAATATTTGAATGTCAAAAACAGAGTATTTTAGGAGTTTCCTAACGTTTCATTTTTTATCCTTCCTGACTCTTATATTTCCATATAAGGTTAACTTATTTTTTTTATAATATTTAAGAGCAAATAATTTAATTAAAAGGAATATTACAGCTACTTAATTATTTTAAGTGATGACCTTGTACATGGTCACGCGTTGAGTTTGTGTTGCCGTTCCTTCCATAACCTCAAAACTAATATTTAAGCTATTTGAGTTTCAATTTAGATCAATATTATTAAACATATCTTTAAAATCTTTACTGTTTTTACGAGTTTCGTTTGGATCTTTGAATTAATGATTAGTACTTTTCATTTACAGTTAAAATACAGAGTGGCGCAAAACGGCCGATATGGTTTGAATTTTTAATAACTTTTTAAATTTATTTATATTTTTATTTTTATTTCAGAATTTTGTGAAGAAAACTTGGGGAATTCGAAATGGAATTCTACACAACAGAACAGCGATCAAAAATTACAAAAATGTACGTTATGGAAAATGTACTGGAAAGAGCATGAATGTGCGAAGCCGAAAATAATCACCATTTTTTAGATGATGGATTGAATGAGATATCTACTCTTATTTATGACGAAATACGTTTATTACGTGTTAACTCAATTCTTGGTTTGGCATTATTTAAATTATTCAATTTTATTGTATTATAAATGTGAATAATATTTCTTTTAGTAATTAGGTATTTTCTTGGATGAAGTCATATTCATGAAGTCGTATTTATGTAAGCATTAAATGGCTTTATTTATTCAAATATAAACTGTATCTTTCAACCATGCACCATAGTATAGCTTATCCGCAGTTTTTTATTTTATTCAATATAATTCCAATTCTTTTTAAGGCACGCATCAGTTTTTGCAAAAAACAAAATCTCGTAAAATAATTTTTTTCTATAGCCCCACCTGTTACGGGGCTACAGCCTCCCAAAGTTGGAAAAAGCCCTATATTTAAATTGTTATAACAAGAGTTCTGTTAGATATCTGAAAACGGCAAACAAAAGCTGGTTTTATAAACTTTATAAATTTTTGACAGGCTTGAAATGTTTTGGGTTGCCATACGGTACTAAAATTTAACATTACACAAAACTCAATTTTTGCAAACTTTTTGGCCACACATATCTTCTGAACGGTTCAAGCTAGGGTCTTGAAATTTTGGGAGTTTTTAGATACAAAATTCAAAGCTCTATAATTATATTTCAACATGTTTCAAAGGTTTTTCTTAATTTTGAAGGTTGACGAAGTTACAGCCCCGGCAAATTCCAAAAAAGCCATTTATTTAAATTGATATAACAAGAGTTCTGTTAGGTCTATTCTCAATCAATTTTTTTTTAATTTAAAGGTCCAACATTATATTTTAACATATGTTAAAGGTTTTTCTTAAATTTAAAAGCGGTTTCTTAAATTGAAGAAAGTAATCTCGCTAAAATAAATAATACGTAAGTTTCATGTTTTATTTGTCTTTATGTAACATACCAATACAATTTTCAAATACTAGATCTTTCAGAATATTAACTTAAGTTGCCAAATATAAATTTATGTAAAATTAATTATAAACACTATAAACTCATATCTTTAGAATTTAATTCAACTGTTCCAAATAAACGTAAAATCATCTTATTACCTTTTTCGACTGCAATACGCAACGGTGTGTAGCCTTTACTATCTTCACAATTAATATCTATTTTATTGTGTTTTAATAATATTTCTATAATTTCTTTGAACTCACAAGAAACAGCGACATGTAATGGTGTGCAGCCATTGTTGTTCTTACAATTAATCTCAACTGTTACCATTTTTAATAAATGTTCAACAAGATGATTGCTACCTTTTTCGACTGCTAAATGTAATGGTGTGTTACCTTTACTATTTTGACTATTAACATATGTTTTATCGTTTTTTAATAATATTTTTACAATTTCTACAAAGTCATGGTAAACAGCCACATGTAATGGTGTCCAGCCATCACTGGCCTTACAATTAATCTCAACTGTTACCATTTTTAATAAATGTTCAACAAGATTATTGTAACCTTTTACGACTGCCAAATGTAATGGTGTTCTACCTTCACTATCTTCACAATTAATATCTATTTTATTGTATTTGAATAAAATTTCAGCAATATCTTTAAGGTCATGGAAAACAGCCACGTGTAATGGTGTAAAGCCTTTACAATTTTTACAATTAACCTCAATTTTAGTTATTTTCAATAAATATTCAACAATTATATAGTTACGTTTTTCGACTGCAAAATGTAATGGTGTGTTTCCTTTACTAGTTTCACAATTAATATTTATATTATTATTTTTTAATAATATTTCAACAATTTCTTTAAGCTCATAGTCAACACCTAAGTGTAATGGTGTCCAGCCATCACTGTCCTTACAATTAACCTTAACGGTTGCCATTTTCAATAAACGTTCAACAAGATTTTTGTTCCCTGTTTCGACTGCAATATGTAACGATGTGTAACCTTCACTATCTTTACAATTAATATCTATTGTATCCTGTTTTAATAAAATTTCTACGATTTCTTTATACTCATAGTCAACAGCTAAGTGTAATGGTGTCCAACTATCAATATCCTTACAATTAAGCTCGACCTTTGCCATTTGCAATAAACGTTCAACAAGATTTTTGTTAGCTTTTAGGACTGTTAAATGTAATGGTGTTTCACCTCTACTGTTTTGACTATTAATATATATTTTATCGTTTTTTAATAAAATGTCTACAATTTCTTTAAACTCAAAGTAAACAGCGACGTGTAATGGTGTGTAGCCATCATGTGTTTTACAATTAACCTCAGTTCTTGCTATTTTCAATAAATGTTCAACAAGAATTTTGTTTCCTTTTACGACTGCCAAATGTAATGGCGTGTAACCATTTCTACTTTCAAAATTAATATTTATATTATCATTTTTTAATAAAATTTCAACAATTTCCTTAAATTCATAGAAAACAGCTAAGTGTAATGGTGTGTAGCCATCAGTTTTTCTACAATTAACCTCAGTTTTTGCTATTTTCAATAAATGTTCAACAATATTATTGTTACCTTTTTCTACTGCAATATGTAACGGTGTGTAACCTTGACTTTCTTCACAATTAATATCTATTTTATTGTGTTCTAATAACATTTCTAAAATTTCTTTGAACTCACAAGAAACAGCGACATGTAATGGTGTGCAGCCATTGTTGTTCTTACAATTAATCTCAACTGTTGCCATTTTCAATAAATGTTCAACAAGATGATTGTTACCTTTTTCGACTGCTAAATGTAATGGTGTGTAACCTTTACTAGTTTCACAATTAATATCTATTGTATCTTGTTTTAATAAAATTTCAACAATTTCTCTATACTCAAAGTCAATAGCCAAATGTAATGGTGTGTAGCCATCAGTTTTTTTACAATTAACCTCAGTTTTTGTCATTTTCAATAAATGTTTAACAATATTATTGTTACCCTTTGCGACTGCAATATGTAATGGTGTCCTACCTTCACTTTCTTTACAATTAATATCTATTGTATCGTGTTTTAATAAAATCTCAACAATTTCTGTGAACTCACACGAAACAGCGAAATGTAATGGTGTCCAGCCAACATGTGTTTTACAATTAACTTCAGTTTTTGCCATTTTCAATAAACGTTCAACAAGATTTTTGTTCCCTGTTTCGACTGCAATATGTAGCGGTTTGTAATCTTCACTATTTCCACAATTAATATCTATTGTATCGTGTTTTAATAATATTTCTGCAATTTCTTTGAACTCACACGAAACAGCGACATGTAATGGGGTCCAGCCATCATGTGTTTTACAATTAACCGCAGTTTTTGTTATTTTCAATAAATGTTCAACAATATTTTTGTTACCTTTTTGGACTGCCAAATGTAATGGTGTGTTACCTTTACTAGTTTTACAATTAATATCTATTGTATCGTGTTTTAATAAAATCTCTACAATTTCTTTGAAATCACACGAAACAGCGACATGTAATGGTGTCCAGCCAACATGTGTTTTACAATTAACCTCAATATTTTCCATTTTCAATAAATATTCAACAATGTTATTGTTACCCTGTTGTACTGCTAAATGTAAAGGTGTGTACATTTTATTGTCAGCACAATTTATTTCTGTTTCCTTAAAGTGCAATAATATTTCAAAAATTTTTAAGTGACCATTAAAGGAGGCAAGCATTAATGGTGTACTACCGTCTGAATCTTTGCAGCAAACATTTATTACATCTTTATAGCTTAACAAAATTTTTACAATATTTTCAGCACCAGTAAATGCAGCAAAGTATAATGGAGTTTGATTATCATTCGTTGTACAATTAAGCTCAACTCCTTTAACTTTAAGTAAACATTCAACCGCTTCTTTGAAAGAATGGATGCATGCATAATGTAATGGGGTAAAACCTTGCTTATCTTTAATATTAACATTAATATCTTTCAAGTTTAATAGAAATTTAATAACGTTTATGTCTTTTAATATAACTGCTAATTGAAGCGGTGTACCGCAATGTTCACTTTGCTGATTTATATTAGCACCATTACGAATTAAGTGTTTAATCAGATGTAAATTTTTGAAATTAACCGCTACATGCAACCAAGAAATTTTTTGTTTGGTTCCTGCCAAACAATATTTATTCATACCTTTGACAACGACAAAATCATTCTTACCTATGTACTCAAAACCATTAAAAAACAACGACAAATCCATATCATTTTGCAGGTTTGTACCGTTTTCTATATAATCGTAAATATTTGTACCGTTATTCCAAAATTTAAACAATAATTCAAAAACATCGTTTTGCTTATAATTGACTGCATGAAATAGAAGAGTATAACAATATGTATCAGTATAATTCTTAACATCGATCATGTTATTTTCCAGGCAATAATTTAATATTTTAAGACCACCATTTTGAGCTGATATATGTAATGGTTTTAATCCTTTCATGTTCTCAGCATTAATTAGATTAGCATTTTTTGAAAAAAACTTAAATGTATCAAAACTATCATTTTTCGAGGCATAGTGCAGTACGTTCCAATTATAAATATCTCTACCATTTCTATCTGCTCCAAGATTTAAAAAATGTTGGACTTCCTTTAAATCATCTCGTTCTATTGCAGTAAACATATTTTGTTGATTCTGTATTATTTGTAAATTATCATCCAAACACTTTTTAAGGTATTCAATTTTCAATGGTGGTTGATCAATTACAAAACGTGATTTGCTTTCAATCATATCTTTATGCTTTTCCATTATTTGACTGGCATTGCTCAAAATAACTCCCTTTATATTAGTGGGCAATATATTGATCAGAGTAGTCCCATGAGCTAAATGATTGCGTAACGGTTTTCCAATAGGTGTTGGAATACATTTATCTAAAAAAAAATGTGATCCATGTTCATTTGACCTCAAACATTCCAATTGTTCTTCAAAATAGGCAAAAATATCTAAAAGTAAAGTTTCATATATCGGTTCTAATTTATCAAAATGATTTTTATATTTTTCTATTGTTTCAGTTGCCAACGCATATTCTAATAGGTCTATTGTTTTTTTAAAATGTTCTTCTAATTTCTTTTCTTCTTCCACTGAAATTTCATTTAAAACTCTTTTAAGGTTCTGTTGAACTGAATGATCTAAATTTAAACAAAGTTTTTCAATTGACTCTTTTACATTTTCAAATTTATTGTCTTTAAAAAATTTTTTTAAACATTTAACAAACTCCTGATATGGTTTTATAGTTGCTGTTAATTCTTTACCAAGTTTTCGCCATTGAGACTTTTGAAAATAATTTACAAATTTTTTTTGATCTTCAGTATTTTCTTTAGTACTTAATTTTTGTAAATAATATTTAAATTTGTCAACATCATATAAAGGCAGTGATTTACTTATAGACTCTAGTTCCTTAAATGATTCAAAAATTTCTTGAACTGGAATACAGTAGGTATCGTCTAATTTTTTATGCAAAGCAATTAAAAACTCATTTATTTTGTCTTGAACTTCATCTTCTTTAACTTTTCTTTCAAATTCGTCTTTATATTGTTTTATGTTTTCAATCTGACCAATTTTATGTTCACAAATTGCCTGAATTTCATCGAAATACTGATTACATTTAGAAATATTTGTTTTATTCATTCTTATTTTAGTACTCATGTATATTTTCGAAACCAAATAAAAGATTTTCTTCGTAATTTGATTACAAAAATCCCTTTTAGATGGTGTGTCCGTTAGCCAAATAAAACTGCAACATCGAAATAGATTGAAATCTTCGTAACAACTGTAAAAAAATTCTAGTTTTCTAAATTCAGAAGTAAAAGATTCATAACAGCGATTAATATTTGTTATTTCCTTTTCATGTTGTAGCAGTTCTCCAATTTCATCAAATTGGATTTGTTCTTCTTCGGTTAAATTTTCTATTTCCATTTTATAACTTTCAATTAAGCCCTTAATCTCATCAAACTCTTCAGGAATTCTCAATGTCAAAAACATATTAGAAAAATCAATATTATTTAATAATCTTTTCAAATTTTCAACATCTTCCTTAGTTTCACTTTGTGAAATTTTCTTCATAACTTTTCGCAACATTTTTATTTTCATTTCATTTAAAATGTTTGCAATTGTAGATTTTATTTTAATTAAATCATTTTCAAAATCTATTGGATATTTTCTTGCGTTTTTCTTTTTTAAAATTAAACATTCTTTAGATATATACAAATGTGTTAAATTATCACGTAACTTTGTTATAATGCTTTTGATGTTCCAATTAAACTTTGAAATTATAATTTTACTTATATCTTCAGAAAGATTTGGGGACTCCCAGGAATATTTTAGATACTCTCCCATTACTTGCAATGCACGTTCTTGAGCTAAACTTTCTAATTTTTTATCGTGAGTTTTGTGTAATGCCAGTTCTATATAATGATTAATTTTATTTAAAGAATAAACATTTTTAAGCTCTTTAAAATCATCGTATAAAGTGGCAAAATTTTTATTATATTCAATTATTTTGTTTTTAACTTGCTCCCGTTTCGATTCTTCTTTATTTAGTTTTAAAGAATTGAATGTATTATTAATTTCTTCGTTTTTAATATTTAATTGGTCCAAAATATCTACGAAATTCTCTAAATAAATATGTAAATTCTTTTTATCTAAAACTGCCCTGTAAAACCAATTTATCTCTTCAAATTTGGTATAAGAAGAAACAAAGCAAATTAAATAAAATTCCATTTCTTCCCAAGGTAACTTATCATATGTTATTCTTAGTTGTTTTTTGAGAATGTGAAGATCTCGGGCTATTGTTGTACACAAATATAAGAATTTTAGATCTACTTCTTTATTATTAGTTTTATCAAAATATTCTGTAAAATGTAATTTCGTAATTTTAACAATCATTTCTATTCGCTTTTTAACTTCATCTGCAACATCTGTTGTTGTTGAATATTCGCGATTGGTATCCAAATAAGATTCGTTGTATTCGAATCTTAAATTAATTAAATATTTTTCAACTAATTGTTTCATTCCATCTGACAATGGTACATTTACAAATAACAGTTCTTCATAAGTATTGGCAATGCCGTCAGTTATTTCTTGTACACTTTTATTACTTTTTCTAATGTCATTGAAAAGTTTCTCGAACTCGTTTTCAGAATTTGAACTTATTGAGTTGTAAAATAATTTCTTCAAAACTGATAAACTTTCCGTCTCAGCATTATTATGAATTATTTCGTACTTATCAGCTGCACAGGTAGTTGACCCCAAATGTGCTAATGGTAAAGATGATTCTTTGTTATTTGTGCTATGATATTTTTTTTTAATTTTAGCCAAAGGTAAAATATCTGATAAAGTATTCTCCGTGCTTGATCTCTTCAACTGAAAATGAAAAAAGTTTTTTTATTATTTACAAATTTCAATCTTAGCTATAGAATAGGATGATTAAAATATGTATTGAAACTCTATTTAAAATTGAAAAGAAAAAGTTGTAGAATCAAACCACAATAAGAATCCTAGCTGTGTGTAATAAGATAGCGCAAACTTGTAATACAGAATTAAACATCAGTGACAATAAACATGCTTACTATGAGAAGCCATCCTCAAAAAATTCAGGTGAGCCGAATAAAATAATAATACAGTTCTATAATCTATGTAAAATAAGTGATGAAAAATAACCAAGGGTTTTTAAAAAAGCACATTTTCAAATTTATATTGTATTACATACTGAGTTTAATTTTGGAAATACTCCTATATACACTGGTGACTAAGTTACTGCTTACTTATAAAATTTACTGCTAACAGTAAATTTTTTATTTTAAAGTTCTAATAGCCCTTCAATTTCTCAAGGACCTAATTTGCCCAAATTCTAAAGGACCTAACTTTATCTAACCGCCGCCCCCCCCGTGGCTCGCCATTTTTGTAGGTTCTAGGAATTAAATTGTGACTTCCACAAAAATTTGGAATTTTACTTAGAATTATACTATCTAAGCAAAAATGGGTAAAACTGAGAGACACTTTCTTCAATATAAAGAACCGCTTTTAAATTTCAGAAAAACCTTTAACATATTATGTTAAAATATAATTTTGGGCCTTTAAATTTTGTTTATTAAAAAAAAAAAAATTTATTGAAAATAAACCTAACAGAACTCTTGTTATATCAATTTAAATATAGGGCTTTTTTGAAATTTGCAGGGGCTGTAGCTTCGTCAACCTTCAAAATTAAGAAAAACCTTTGAAACATGTTGAAATATAATTATAGAGCTTTGAATTTTGTATATCACTAAAACAAAATTTGGACAGGTATTCAAGTACAGGTGTTTAAAAATAGCAAAATTTAAATTTTCGAGTCCTTATAGCTCCTAAATAGGGGGCTTGATAAAAAAATTTTTTTAACCGACTACTATTAATTTCTGAATATCTAACTTCTCCCAAAATTTCAAGACCCTAGCTTGAACCGTTTAGAAGATATGTGTGCGCAAAAATTGAGTTTTGCGTAATGTTAAGGTTTAGTACCGTATGGCAACCCTACACTTTTGGTTTTTCAAAATTTATAAATCTTATAAAACTAGCTATCGTTTGCTGTTTTCAGATTGAAAATATATCTAACAAAACTCTTGTTATAACAATTTAAATATAGGGCTTTTTCCAAATTTGGAGGGCTATAGCCCCGTGGGGCTACAGAAAAAAGTTCTTCTACGAAATTATTTTTATTGAAGTACCTACCAATTGTTAAAATTTCTTTACTCTATTTCAACAGACGGACAAACGGACGGACAGAGTGAAGCTATATAGGTACATTTTTACAAAATTTTTTGAAAATGTGCTAAAAAGTAGATTTATTAAATCTATAAAAGCAAAGGAGTTGTCAATAAGATCTTAATAGAAATAAAACTGATAAAAATAAATTAATTTTTATGGCATAATTTAGTCTCTTGCACAAGAAAGCCAGGGATCTAAAGAAAGACAATCAAGGTAAATTCGCATGGGTTAAGAATGGAAGATTATTTATCCTACAAACCTTAAATAGTAAAGTAATAAGAATCCTACACGAATTTCAGCAAAATGTTAAATAATTCTTATGAACTGCTAATTAATATCCATGAAGTTATAAATATTTATAAGACTTGTGATGTTAATTTAAAATAAAAAATTACTTAAAAATTTTATACTTAAATTCTAGAAGTTTAAAAAATAAATTAGATGACATCACAATTTTATTAGATTCATTAAAATACACCATACATAAAATAAGCATAACAGAAACTTGGATTTTGAATGACACTGAACACTGTATTAAAATACCTAATTATTTATTAATATTTTCTAGCAGAAGATCATGACGTGGTGGCAGCATGTTTCTTCGTAGTAATAATAACAACTACAAACAAAGTGTTTATTGCGATGAATGTAACAGCTTTATTAACATTAAAATTATTAACAAATATATCACTAGTAACATTTCGGTAATTTATAGACCAAAAAATAATACATCCAGCTTAGTTGATAACTTTTTTGTTGAACTTGAATAACCATCTAGCTAGTCTAGAAACAAAAAAAATCTTCGCTAATAGGTGATTTTAACTTTGATATTAAAAACAAAATAGATAACTATGTTGAGAAATACCAAAACGTGGTAGAATCCAATGGTTATTATTTTTGTCTAACAAGTAAAGAAACAGTCGGTCGGTGAATCCGACTTAGAAATACCCTACACATATTTGGTTCAAATTTAATGAGAAGTCCATAAGTCATTTTAAAACCATAAAAGCTTTTATTAGTTTGATTAATTTTATAATACTAAAGACATTTTCTAATTACTTTATTTATTCAAAAGAGGAGTTAAATTATTATTAATTTGAAAAGATGTAAAAGAGTTGATTATAAAGTTAACGTAACAATTTCTTATCTATTATATCTATTCATTAATATAATAATTTCTGATTAAGTGATTCATATTAATTATTTATTATATATAAATAAAATAAATTAATTTAAAATTAATTATAAAGATATGTTAATTGAACCTTAACTTTAAATACAAGCTGTATAAACTTTTTCTGTGAAAACAAACATACCTTCTGCATCATTGAAATAAAAGCTCCAATTTATATTTTATTTAAAAACTTTTTTTAATATAATAAACAAATTTACTTACATTATTTTCAGAAATTCTTTCTTCAGAATTCATATTATATTTTAATAATTTATGACTTTTAATAATTTTACTAAAATCTAATATTTAAGTTTTCATAATCAATCCACTAAATTACAAAAAATAAGCGAACAACAATTACATACAATAAGGTTTTTTTAATAAATGCAAAAGAAAACTTGTAAATAGTCAATTTAAATAGTTTTTTATGATATATTACATTGTCAAAGTAACTATTTTGTAAATTAAAGATTAGATAATACTATACATAAATATCGTTATATAAGATAAGATTTAATATTAATATATAGATAAGCAGATTTAACATACGCACAAAATTAACATTTGTGTATTCGTAATCTTATACAATAGCTACAGTCCAGTAATCAACGGTTTAGTGAATATAACGATTAAAGAAACTTAAGCTTTGTCTAAATAGATTTCTTGAATGCCCTCTACTTCTTAAAGAAGTGGAAAAGGAACAAAAAATTAGTAATGAAAAAAACCAAGGGTTTTTAAAAAAGCACATTTTCAATATTATATAGTGTTTAATTCTGAGTATTTTATCATTCTATTTTATTTTTATCTAATATATAAAGAAGAAAATTTGTTTGTTTGTTTGTTTGTTTGTTTGTTTGTTTGTTTGTCCAGGATTCACGTGAAAACCACTGGTCCGATTAACACCAAATTTTAGAGGAATAATTTTGGGAGTCCGGGGGGTGACATAGGCTATGTCGCATTTTTATAAGTCAGCAGGTTGCGGCGCCAGAGCCGTTTTAAGCTTTTTCGTTTTTTTGATGTCGAGTCGAAACGGTTTGACCGATTCACTTCAAATTTTGCACGAATGTTCTTCTTATTACACGGAATTAATGGTATAAAACTGGTTGGAATAAATTAACCCCTTTCGGCCCGGCGGGCTTCCAAAAAATTTTGTGTTTCCGATTTGTGTCCAATTTTACAGGGTGGTTTTGCAGTCAAAAAAAGAGGCTGGCACAAATTTTTGTTGGGTTCGGTTAACCCGTTTGGGCACGAGGGCGCAATGAAGCTTTTTCAATGTTTTTGATGTCGAGCCGAAACAGTTTGACCGATTGACTTGAAATTTTGCACAAATGTTCCTCTTAGCAACCGCAATTAGTTGCATAAATTTGGTTGGAATAATTTAACCCATTTCGGCCTGGCGGGCTTCCAAAAAATTTTGTGTTTCCGATTTGTGTCCAATTTTACAAGGTGGTTTCGCAGTCGAAAATAAAGTCTGGGACAAATTTTTGTTGAGTTCGGTTAACCCGTTTGGGCACGAGAGTGCAAAGAAGCTTTTTCAATGTTTTTGATGTCGAGTCAAAACTGTTTGACCGATTGACTTGAAATTTTGCACAAATGTTCCTCTTAGCAACCGCATTTAGTTGTATAAATTTGGTTATAATAAATTAACCCATTTCGGCCTGGCGGACTTTTAAAAAATTTTGTGTTTTCGATTTGTGTCCAATTTTACAGGTTGATTTTGTAGTCTAAAAGAGAGGCTGCAAAAAGTTTTAGTTAAGTTCGATTAACCCATTTTCCACGACGATGATATGAAGTTTTCTATATATTTTATTTCTTATACGATTAAAAGTATTTTATTGAAAATTTTGTACCAGCATTTTAATTAAAACCCACAGGGTTAATTTGGTTTTGACCTGTTTGTGGGTTTTGAACAAAGATTCAATGAAATTTTCAGTTTTCTTCAAATGAAATCTAAAAATCAAAAAATTCAATTTGTTATATATAATGCTTAAATACATAGTATTTTAAAACAATTTTTCCAAAAAATAAGCTTACATTTCTCTCATCAAATCATAAAAAAACGAGGAAGAGTGTATTACAACTTTCAGGTGAGTACTAAACAAAATATAAGTTGAAAAGAAAATTTTTAAATCTTTTCTAAACCATCGACTATATTTTATTCAAACGTTGGCAATTCAAGATAACTACTATTGACATAGTATAATGACATAATGGCAAACTTAGTATCCCCATTTGACCAATAGTCATTTTAATTCAGTTAACATTGTTCACCGGAAACCTAACATCCTCAACTCTATCGTCAAGGAGCACCAAATTGTCAAGAAGTAACATGCATAGAAAAATTAGAGATAATCGTTGAAACTGTTTTTTAAAGTTTTTGTTTCGCAATCGATTAAAAGAACTCGACAAAACATTTTTTTAAGCATTCCCCTAATTCAAAGAAGTTGTACCTACTTTCAGAAATTGGACGTAATTTACTTACAAATTTTTTTTTGAACAATCGTCGGGTCGGCAGCGGTTAACAATTTCCAAGTCTGTTAGTAAATTGAACTTCATTTTCAAAGAAGAACACATATACGAAATTTGAAGTTAATCTGTTAAATTATTTCAAATATATAGCAAAGCAACGAAAAAACCTATAAAAAGCTGTTGGGCCACGATGGGTTAACGGAACTCCACAAATATTTTTTTTTGTGGCATTTATAGGCAAAGTAGTATCTCAAAAAATTGGCTGAAACTTGCTTTTTTACAATTTTCAAACTTCCGGGCAACGCCGGGTAAATCTGCTAGTAACAATATATTTAAAAATAAATCATATTATTTTTATTTTGTTGTTTCATCAATTCATTATTAATTATGATTAATAGTGAAATCAATACTTAGAATATAACCCAATGCACTCAAGAGAACCGATTAACAAGTGCGAAATATAATGTTTAAGCTGCAATGTTAACGTTTAATTTTGGAAAAACATACACTGGTGAATAAGTTACCGTTTTATAAAAACATAAAAGTTTTAATTTTTAAGACCTAGTAGCCCTTCAATGGGCAAGGTTCCCAAATTTTTCCTTAACATACTTATGATGGATCTACCCACCCCCTCCTGCCCTCACCAATACATTTTTTTCGGTTCTAGAAAATCAATTGAGAGTTCCACAAAAATTTGGAATTTTACCTAGAATCTTATTATCTAAGCAAAAATGGTTTTTCAATTCAAAAAAACCATTTCAAATTTAAAAAAAACCTTTAACATATTATGTTGAAATATAATGCTGCAGCTGTAAATTTTGTATATTTGTAAAAAAAAATTTTAACAGGTATTCAAGTTACAGGTGTTTAATAGCAAAATTTCAATTTTCGAGCCCTTATAGCTCCTAAAAAGGGGACGTGACAAAAAAATTTGGTAACTGTGCAAAATTTAGGTTGTCTTATATAAGAGGTTCTTGTATGGAAGGGGTTACAGAAAAAAGTTCTTTTATAAAATTATAGTTTTTGCAATACCTACCCGTGGTTAAAATTAAAATATAAAACTTATTATTTTATATAACAAACATTAAAAGCAAAACATTAAATAAAAATTAACAAAATTATTATTGTAAAAAAATCATTCATTTCAGTAAAAATTAAAATAATTTCTAAGAAGTTTTTTGAAAAATTCCAATACATACGCAAAAATAACTAAACGATCATTATACTCGTGCATACAAAAAGGCCACGGGTTATATTAAAATTACTCATCCGTTTGTAACTAATCGATCTAGACGTGCTAGATATAGTGTCAAAGGTACGTCTTAGATTGGCATCGAAAAGTGAATTGATTCCGCAAAGTGTGTCTGTCCGTCCGTCTGTATATGTGTCAGTAAGATAACTTAAAAACTAAAAGAGCTACATAGTTTTGCAATTTTCATAAAATACAGTTTCTAGGTCCTATTTTGTTTTTGTTATAATAAAGTTACTAAATACAATTATGTAAACCTATTTATTTGTAAAATCTGTATTTTGGATGGTCTTAGAATAGATGTAAATTCCCGTTGTGGTAATTCCTATCATCATTTTATATGCATAAATTTTTTAAAATTAAATTGAATTTGGCTAAAGGCTTGTTGAGTCATTTGTATATTTCTAATTTCTTCACATATATACTTAAAGGTACTCACTAATTGTTTCTATGCTAATTTCACTTAATGTTTTAAACAAAAAAAAAAAAACAAAAAAAAAATAATGTTTTTATATTTTGTTGTTTATCGAATTCTTATCAAAATTATTATCAAGAAATTCAAGTTTGTCAAATTAACTAAGATAATCGATTAAAATAAAATTAATTTACAACTAATTTTAAATTAACTCATAAATGTGAAACCAATGATATAATTAAAAACTTTTTAATATTGTTAATACCACCTCATCGTAACTTATTATCAATCACTTGAAAAATATTTTTCTTAATCTCGTAAAATATAACTATATTATTAATATTTACAATTCAAAAATTTACTTATCAAATGAATTATTAATTTCACGTTTAAGAAATCTCTAAGGAATGTTTTTATAAAACTTCAACTCAATGTTTACATTGAAAAAGAAGTCTTAAAAATTAATAATGTATACATTATTGTCCATATTAATATTTTCAAAAACAACAATAATCACTCCACCCTATTAATGGTTTTTCAAAAAAAAAATCTATTTTGCAGAAATTATCATTTTAAAGTTTTAATCCAGTTTTGTTTTCCTAATTATTTCAATAATTTTCCACAAACTTAAAATTTTTAAATAAAATATATTAATGTTCTTTTTTTTTTTTTTTTTTTTTTTTTTTTACGAGGGAATGGAAAGCTCGAAAGCCACCCATTGAAACTGTGCGGTGTTTCGCTGGGAAGTGTATGATTTTAACACACCAAAACCACACCTTTTTGAACCAAACTTTAGGAGGGAACCTGTAATACAAATGTACAGTTTGGTTACAGGGATGAGGATATGGAAGGATTTAGGATGATGGTGGAAGTTATTTGGAATATCTAGATTATGGGGGATGGGGAAAATTGGATGGGATATTTAGAAGAAAGATGTTAATGTTCTTCTTAAATTTGGTTAAATCGTACATATATACATTATCAACTTTGGGGAACACATTTGGTGGAAGATGGTTCCATAAACGAGATGAGCGCATGACAAACGAATTTCCATAAGCCGTGTTACGCCATCTGGCTAGTTCAACTGTGTAGGGATGAGCATCTGTTGACCTCCTTGTTTCCCGTTGGAAAATCTTGAATGGAGGCATAAGTTGTTTGATTTCTTTAGAACAGGTGTTAGTCCCTACAAGATATCTATAAAACAAGGTCAGTGACCCAACAGTGCGACGATGGCTGAGTGGAGTGAGCGTTGAGGTAACACTGGGATCATTTATAAGACGAATAGCTCTATTTTGCACTTTATCAAGATATCCCAGCGCCGTAATGGGAGCACCAGCCCAAATATGTGCATTATACTCCATTTTCGGCCTGATATAAGTTTTATAGATGTTAAGGAGATCAGAGGGTGAGAAGTAAGTTTTGCAGCGATACAAGAAACCCAATTCTTAAAATAAACACAAACTCACTCACTCCTGGAGAGTTTTCTTATATTATTTGTCAAATATTTTTAAATTATTAATTTTTATAAAAACAGTAAATAATCTAAGGTGATGTGGCGTAATATGGTTTGTACCAAAATTTGCATTTTTTTTTATACTTTATATTTTGTTTTTTTCCACATTTATATTTGATTTATTATCGCATTTGTTCCCAAATTAGTATTTACTTTGTGTTATAAAAAAGTATTATCAGTAAAGATAGCCCGGAGTATGCCTTCAATTTTCTAGTGTTCCGTGATATCCTTTTTTTATTTATTTTAAACTCAAAGTTCTGAAAGATGTTTTGGTTACTTGATAGGCATTCTGTATTATCATTTAAAAATAAGGTTCTTCTTTATTAACAAGTCTTGAATCCAGTCTGGACTTATGGTATTCAGCTTTGGGGTTGCGCTAGTAAAAGCATCAGAAACACAATACAACGTTTACAAAAAAAAGTACTATACGTGGTATAGTTGATGTTCCGTGATATATTCGAATTGTCAACCTGCACAAGTATTTGGGTTTGGAATGGTAGACAAGGTTATAACAACATATGCACAAAGTCATAAAAAAAAGAATACAACATCACATCACCGTCGAGAACTTAAAACTCTTGGACAATGATGATACAACATGCAGATTGAAACGAGTAAAGCCAATTGAATTGGTGTAAAACTAAAATTTACAAAAAATAAAGAAACTACGTAGGTTTTTGTACTTTAAGAAGTAGCCTATTAAGATTAAGAGAAAAATATCTTATTAGTAATAAGTTGCTAAATTGTTCTAAATAAAATCACCATTTGTTTGTTTTGAAAAAATAAAAAATTAACTCCTACATTACTTTTCAAACCTTTAAATAAAATTTTGCCAACATGAAATTTAAGTTCAAATCAATTTTAACAGTAGAGCCCTAAGAAATTTCTAAATTAACCAGAAAATGGAAACTAAATATGGATTACCAGTAAACCTTAACTTGACACTTACGTAGAAATCAGTAGAAGATTCGATTTTCCTTAGAGCCCTGAACCTGATCTAACTAAAACACGTGATTCAATTGCCTGTTTTATTGAAAAAATTTAATGAAATCATTTAAAGCAAATTATTAAATTCTCACCTATTCTGATTCAAAAAAATTTTCACTTTATATTACAAAATTTTCACATTTAAAATTAAAATTTTTCCTTTTTTTTTTAATTTTTATCTTAAATAATCATCTAATTTTCCATGTCATAAAAACACGATTTGTAACTAATATTTATTATCTTAACAGCTTTTTCTTTTATCAATTCATTTTCCTTCTATATTTTTATTGTTATTTTTAGACTTAGACTTCCCCCTCTTTAAATCAATTTTTTTTTTTTTTTTTATTCTCATAAATAATTTCTCGATTGTCGATATTGGTGACATTAATATCGATTCTTATCAATTAATCTCTTCAATTTGTTCGGCTTATTTTTGTGCCCAACTTTTTATTTTACTATGATGTTTCTGGGTTTTAACCTATCACTTGCGTACAAAACAGTGATGAAAAAAAAAAAAAATATGAAAACACAAAAAATCAGAAAGAGACAAAAAAAAAAAAAAAAAATGAAATATTTAATTTATTCACAGCTTACATAATTTTTTTTCTATTTTTTTTTTGTGTCGGAGACAGAGACATTATCGAATCGCGATTTTGTTTTTTTTCGCGATAATGATAACAAAAAAAAAAAATGAAAATTGTATCTAAAATTGTTTTTGTATTTGTATCTTCTTTAAAAAAAAAAAAATTAATTGGCGATTTTGCCGCCAGACTTTACTAGTAGAAAAGTTTTATATTAGGAAATAATATTTAAGCTGATTTAAGGAGACAAAAATAAGAAACATAATTTACCATTACCCACCATCAATCTATATCATCTATATTATTACCGTAATGACTTATTTAGAGCTTTTCTTTTTCTTTATCTTGTATATACTCTTATATACATCATGTCATCATCAATACTCAATTTATGTAAAATATAAAAGAAAACAAAAAATTAAAAAAACAAACCAAGTGATGAAAAAATAAACCAATGATTTTTGAAAAAGCACATTTCAAAATTCCTAACAGGCCTTGAATAGAAATGGCTCCAATACTGTTTCTGAGCCAACTTGTGCTAATTCTTAAAACAAGGATCAATACCTCTCATAAAATTTAAGTTCCTAATTTAAACCGTTTAGAAGATATAAGGGGTCGAACAGTTAGAATAAATTGAGTTTCACATAACAGTAACTTAAAGTACCGTATGGCAACCCTAAACATTCATATTTCACATATGTATAAAGTTTATAAAAGCAGTTTGTATTCCGTGGTTGCCAGATTGAAGATATACCTTACAAAACATATGTTATAACATTTTAAAAATAGGGTTTTCAGAACTTTGTGATATAGTAGCTCCGCATAACGGATGGACCTCGAAAAAAAAGTTGTTCCATTAAATAAATTTTTTTGTGATATTTATTCGGAGTTAATATTTCTTTAATTCACTGGGTCTAAAAATTTTGAAATATACGGGCGAACAGAGTGAAACTACATAGGCACATTTTTTTTAAAAAAAAATTTTAAAATGTGCTAAAAACTGTTCTAGAAATGATGAAAGGCGAATCACATTACATACTTCTTCTTCTTCTTCTTTTATTTCTATTCCTTTACTTTTCTTATCTTGTATATTTTTTTTTTTTACTTCTTGTCCTTGTCTTATTTTCTGTTATTGTTTTTTTTTTTTGCCTTCCTTTCCTTTAAGAAGCTTATCACTAAAGTTCAGAATATACCTTATAAAGATGATGACCTCGCTAAAGTGCAAATTTTCGTGTTAAATACTGATGAGTGAGGATGAGTGAGGAAGAAAAAGAGGAAGGAAGAAAAAATTTATTAAATGAGAATATAAAAACGACATGGCCTAATATAAAGGTTAACAGATCCTTCTATAGACTGCAAATAATTTATATATATTAATATTATACAATACACATATACACATGTATATATTCGTATATATTGATATATTAAGTATGAACTTAACACTTATTTAGGAAAACACTTTTCTTTAAAAAATTTTCTAGATCAGAAGATTTTTGAAAAAAAAATTATAAGTACCTATTTAAGAGTTTTCTTTTGAGATTTCTCGGGGGTTTTTCTTCAAAGAAATGGAATGCAACTTTTAAATAGTTTAAGAGAGGAAATAAGGAAGTATGAAGGAAACAGATTTAATAAAATTCAAACATGTGGATTAAAGATATGTATTAGAATGTGATATAAATAGATCATAATAATAAATTATATATATATGTACTTGAAGGTGGAAAATTTTATAAGTACATCTTGATTTTATCAAAGAAAGTGATTGCAAAAGATTTAAATTAAATTATTTCCTATATTTAAATATAGATGTTAAATTGTTTTAAAATTTAGGTAAATTAATATATACTAATATGTATTATTATTATATAATACTTATATATTATATATAGATTTAATTGAAAAAGAGGTATATTCCAATCCAATTTTTTAAGCTCTTTTCATTTGACTTTAATAGTAATTTATATTTAGTTTTACTTACATTTATAACAACTTTGTTTGATCTTATTTTAAATATAAGACACTTTCGTTTATTTTTGATTTTTATATATGTATATTAATTTATGATAGGTATATTGTTTTAATTTTGCAAAATTAATATCTAATTAATGTATTATCGTTAATACAAAAATAAGATTAAAAAAATTATGAATTTAAATTTATTTAAATGTTCATGAATTAGTTCATTTCAGTTTTTAAAACTCACAGAATATTTTCTGAAAATTTTTTTAAAAATATTAAATATATTTTGGTATAAAAAATTGTGACTATGCTTCACAGGATCATTCTTGTTCTAAGTCTTCATTACTTTCAGTGAAACACTTAATTAATGGTGAAGGGCCAATGAACGCTTCTGTAAACCAGGCAAAGTAATTAAAGCAATTTTAAAAGTTCCCTGAAATAAAGTCAAAATTCACTTCTTTGGATTTTTTTCAATTTCGCAGGTACTTATAAAAACAAAATCTGATTATTATTGATACATAGATATAATAATATTAGAAATAGTTCTTAATTAGAAAAATTTCTTTTTTCATTGACCTTTCGTCATTCTGTGACGGGCCACAGCTAGTATGGCATTTTTTAAAATTGAATAACCTTGTAAAAATTTTGTGTTTTAAATTTAAAGGAATTATTGTTAAAATTCGAACCTTCATATGCTTAAAGTAATGGTCAAACTAAAATTGCCATTTAATTTTTGAAATACATTAGAATATATAAAAATTTCATATAGTCTTAAAAAACTAAAATCAAAATATACAATTGTTTTTTGCTCCTGACATTTGTAATTTTGTTGCTTGAAACTAACCGTATGTGAAGGATTTGATCCACAAACAGTGTCAAAATCAAATTAAATTAAATTTTAAAATATAAAAAACATTAAAATATTTATTGCAACTACTATAAAATAAAAAATCTTATGAAATATAAAATTTTAAGAGAATAATAACAAATAAAAATAAATAAAAATATAGAATTGTTAAAAAACTATACGACATTTCAAAGTGTCACTTCTACTTAAAAAAATGTCATATAAATTTTAAAAATATCAGGATTGAACAAAAATAATCAAAAACACACCATAAAATCATTAAAAATTATTAAATTGAAATTTTTTTTATTTATTTTGATATAATTTTAATTTTTGAAATTGTTATATTTATGCTCACTAATTCAGATTGTTTTTCCAAAACTTATTATATTATTTATAATTTTATAAATATCAATTGAACAGTCAGCAATAAATGCCAATTCAATCATACAGCCAAAAATGTCAACACAATCAGGAATGCCAATACTAGCACTTCAGTACTAGTATAGGTTTTTATGTAAAGTTTTAGGTTCTCCAAAGTTTTTAAATAACTCTTTGGTGTTAAATGTACATTGTAATGGATTTTTAATTGTAATTTCAGCAATTTGAGAAAATTTGCTCTTTTTTTTTAGAGAATTTAGTTAGTTTGTATGTGTTCAAAATATTTTAACTGTGAAGTGACATATAATGCCAATGCCATATGAGAGGGGGTTTAATATTAAATTTCTAATTTTTTTTTGAAAATTTTTGTTTTATTAACAAACTAATTTTAACCTTAATAAGATTAAGATACGGATTTTCGGCATTACTATTCTAATAAATATAATATTTGAAAAATGTCAAATATAATCTGAATATTTTATAATTAAATTAATTCGACATCATTTCGATAGGTCATTCAGAACTTCAGAAAACGGTTTAATATTTAATAGAGTCTACCATAATGAGCATAGCATTATTGCATAACAAAAAAACTTGAAAGTGGATTCATACCTCGTCTAGAGCATTTAATATATCTTGATATGAATGGTTTCAATCAAAACTATAAACATGTCCCTAGATTATACTATTCTAATAGACGGGCCCATATGTAAAATTATAGACCATAATCCATTAGGGCTCAATTTAAATATGATATGTCAGTTATGACATGATAAATAACAATTAATTTTAAATAATAAAAAAAAATTACTTAATTTTACAATTTAAATTACAATTTTCAGTTATACTTTAATAGGAGTATAACTCCTCTTATTTCTATATAAAAGAATTAATTAGGAGATATTTTTATTTGTTTTTTTCTTTTGTTTTCCAATTCTAGCCACGTTTTTTCCATTTTTCTACACATTTTAATGAAAGATAGAAAAAAAATTAAACAAATTCACATTTCATTGCACATGTCTTATTTTTTTTTAATATACCTTAGTGTTGTAGGTATCATACACTGTATGCACTTGTGTATGAACACATAATTGTAACACTATTTATATAAAAAGTAATACCACCCATACCTTAAATAATGTAATATATATATATATATATTGCAAACATATAATATATAAAATCTCGCCACTAATTTAAACCTTGATTAGTGTAATTGTCTCATAATCCATTACAACAGCTCTTTTCTATATAATATGTTATATAATATGTATATATACACATATACATAGTTATATATTATATACATATATGTACAACTACCCATTATTATAAAAAAAAACAAAAAATTAGTTAAATAATATTATAATATATATAGATATAGCTTATAAAACCTTTGTCCTTGCATCATAACTACTTGTTGTATTTTTTTTTTTTGCCTCTTTATTAATCAGAATTCATTTAGTATCATTATATACTTCTATCCTTCCATTTTGCATTTTTTTTGCTTTTTACAGTTATGTTTTTTTTTTTTTTTAAGATTTTTTATTATTTTGCATTTTTCCTTTTTATGTTCAATCATTTGAAAAAAAACCAAAGTAACAAAATGACAAAATAGAAAATTACAGTTAGTTTTGTAAGTACGTATGATGATTTTCAAAAAAAAAAAAAAAAAAAAATGTTAAATGCAAACTATATTGTCATTTGTATCATCACCGTTATACCATTTACCATTACCGTTATATTTTTCTATTACAAAAACCGTTACCATTACCATTTTTTCCCGTTAAATTTCATACATGCTTAAAATAAACCACATATCTACAATAATATCTAAATGTAAATGACTCTGTATATACATGTATAATGCCTGTATGTATTTAATAATAGAAAACTGTAAGTGCATTTTTGTATCCTGAACCTGAATAGAAGGTTAATCGAGCATTATAATTTAGTGTGTCATAGGAACACGTTTTATGCCATTTTTTTTTTCTTTTGTGTTTTTTTTTTATCTATTTTATTCTTTCTTTTGTTAATCTCATATTTATTTCTGTTATTTCTTTTATTGTTTTTTTCTTATTCTGTTGTTTTTTTTTTGTGTCTACATGTGTGTTATTTTTTTTTACAGGACTTTTTTTTCTACCTATTGTTTTTGCATTGTTTTACCTTCGATTGAACATACTGCTAAAACCACAAGATGTGAAAAATTTACTAAATAAAAAATAAAAAAAAAAATAAAAACAAAACAAAAAAACTATAGAAAAAGTATTAGAGAAATAAAATACAATTTGAGAACAAGAAGAAAAAATTATAGAAGAAAAAATTTATAGAAAGAGACATAAAAAAAAAAAAATCGAAAAGAATAGAAAGAAAGAGATATAGGTATAATATATGGACAATTAGATAGTGAGAAGCAGGTAAAATAAAAAAAAAAAAAAAACAAATAGATTCGAATACAATTCTTTGCGTTCACTTTTATTTAGAATTCGAATTGTCTCGTGAATGTTAAACTTTTCTTTTGTTTCAAATATAACGGAAATCATAACTGTAAAATTTTTTTTTTTTTTGTTTGATAAAGATTATTATGTGGTGTGTTATAAGAGTCTTTGAAGATTTATAATAGAGAAAAAAGTAGTTTAATTAAAAATAGAAGTTGTGAATTTAATTTAAGTCCCCGGGGTTTATTTCTCATATATAGTTGAGAAATAAGACTGCCCAAATATGAGATATAAAATAACGGGATTTTAGTTTTCTTTTAATTTACATTAGACCTTTTGTGAAACAAGGCTTCTGGAAGATTATCATAAAAAGATGATATTTTTGAGGGATCGAAAAATGAGTATAGGATTTTCACATTTCCAGAAATTTGAAACCAACATTGGAATCTCTGCTATATCGGAATCTCACCTATGTATTAATATTTTTTTGAAAATGGGAGTACCGTGATTTAGAGTACAATTCTAAAATTTTTTTCAAATTTAATATCTTTCATATTTATAAATGTATAGATGGTAAGACTTTGCGTTCTTATTTGTCATTTAATGTAAAATTTGACACTTAATTTCTCTTTACTTTAATCTTCGCCTTGTTGAAAATTACTTTTATGTATTTCCACCTTTTTAAAATCTCGAAGTAAAAGATATTTTTCAGTTACAAGTACAGTTAAGATTAGAGTAAAGAGTAAGTATTACTAAGTAAGGAGTAGAATAGAGAAACCAGTCTCCAAAGAAGAAGTTTAAAAGATTAGATAGAATCCAAGAACCTAGAAATCAAGGTATCAGATTTTCTTCTGGAATTGAAATTTTTCAAGATCAATGTAAAATTAGTTTTTGTTAATATATTTACAAAATCTACGGTTTGAATCATGGTGTCTATGCCAGTGATTGGAATGCCGAACTTTTATTTGTGGAAAGCTTTCGTTTGTTTTTTTTTGATTCTATGCAGCTGCTCCCTTTTACTTTCAGGTCTTAATTAAAGGCATAACTACTAAATAGAAATTACTATTTATAATAAAAAATACATTATATTATAATACAAACAGACACAAAATATAAACAAATAGTTTAATTAAATAATATAGCAGAAATACCTCATAATTGAAATATATAAAATATTAGAAATGAAAAATACAATTGTTTCTATAGAAAATCTAATACATTTCTACATGTTATATGTCTTAGGATTATCTAATTTATTTATAAATGTGGAATCAACTAAAGTCAATTTTTAAAATAAGAATATAATATGTCCTCCTATTCCAATATGTACCTATACTATAGACAGATTAATTAGCCTAACATTTAACCGCTTAGAACTTAAAAACAAAAACAACAAAAATGGTCTCAAGTAATTTTGGAAAAACTGACTAAAGTTTCTTATAGTTCGATCTTTTAATTCATTTATTTAACTATAACTATAGTTTACAATATTATCTTATAAATTACTTATAAGACCGTCAACTTTACAAAAGGTAACTTTTTTTTACAAAGGAAAACAGTTTGTATTTCAAGTCCCAAAAACTCAAGATTGCACTTTCCTTTATGAAAACTAAGGCTAGATAGCATTAGTTTATGGCTCACCAACTGGAACAAAAGCGAAACCCGCTCAAAGCTATTTCAACAGGAATTTCAATCTTAAAGAAACAAATATGCTGACTGGAACTTCATTTTCACCAATCGTTCAAAATCCCCGTTTGCAACGACATTTAGTTCAGTGGATGAAGAAAAAAATATTTTAAAAATCGGATCCTTGCCCACATACTCAACAGCCTACTTCACTGAGGCACTTGCAGTACTAAAAGCAGTTAAATTAAAACAAAATACAAGAGAAAAATACATAATCTGCTCCAACTTTCTCTCAACAATGAATGTCATGCGAGAATAGAAGAAACTGCGTTTGCGGATAAAGTAGCAAAAGAGGCGGCTGTAATTAATTTTAGTTATTATATAAGTTTGTAAATAAATAAATAATAATTATCATCTATCATGTCTTATTAAAAAATTTTAATTCTACTTAAAATTAAAATTTGGTATCCTATAATTTCCATTTGTATGTGTTTTTCATATTATTGTGTAATAAATGGTATCAATTTTGCCTCAAAATGTTTTTATTGTTAGGGCAGTGAAGCTTCTCAATATCTCAATATCTCTTATTACATTTAACTATTTGTTTTAAAAAAATACTTTAATAATATCTACATATATATGTATATATATATATATATATATACGCATATTATAACTGAAAGGCACGTCGTTTTAAATTATCATTTTCAGTTTTCAGGATCAGAAATCATTTTGTTTCTTTGTATTAGTTACGGTAAATTATTATTTGTTCTATTCTATAAAAAAAAAAAAAACTAAAAATAAAAATACAATTTTAAACACCCACTAAATTTTCTATTTCCAATTTTTGATCACAAGATATTCATTATTTTTTTTTTATTTTTACCAATTTAATCCTTTTGTAATTTTGTATCAAAAAAAATAAAACAACAACAAAAAATAATAAAATTAGAAAAGGAAAGAAAATATAATATACCACAAATGTCGATTATAATTTGACAATTGTTCTTTTCCAGCTATGGAACAACAGTAAAAATCTCAAACAAAACAACAACAAAGAACCGTACGAGCACAGTGCAACCACACGACGTTTTATTAAAACAACAACAACAATAATAACAACCAAAACCAAAAAATGTCAAATGAAAATATGCGATAACACAACTTAGAACCTTTGGGGTGTAATACAAACTATTGTACAATTGTATTCTTGTCTCTTTCTTTTTTTTTTTGTTTTTTTTTTACCTCGATTTTTTTTTTTTTTTTTTTTTTTTTTGTAATTTTTCAATAGTTTTGTTGTGCACAAAAATGTTTAACACACGAACTCAATTATATTATTACTACAAAAAAAAGAAAAAAAAAAGAAAAGGACAACAATAGAAATACAAAAAGACAAGAATAGAATATAATGTACTTTGGGAAATCTCTTATTCACAAAACAAAACAAATGTAAAAAAAAAAAAAAAGTGTTCTATAACTGTTCCAAGCAATTATCAGATAATTCCGGTAACCACAAAATACATATATCATGGGGTCTGTTTTAATTTTCTCCAACTAATATTTACAAGAATGTATATGTATATTATGTATTATAATATAGATTTATTTGTATATACATATAATATTATATTTTATGACTTTTTTAATAGTACACATTCTATTTTAATTGTTATTGTTGTTGTTGTTTTGTTATCATAGTTAAATAATAGTTATGTTTCGTATATTATTAATTGTTCTATGGCAAAAAATTATTACTTTTAAATTTTAAAATAATTTTCTATTTGGTTTTTTGGGGGTTTGTGAAACAGAAGGCAATATGTTGTGATATTATGTTTTGTAATATGTATTTTATTATTTTTTTATACATACAAGTTGTAGAAAATATAGAATAAATATTACTTACATAAGTATTTTTTTTAATATGTTTATTTAAAAAAAAAAAAGGGTTACATGTTCAAATTGGAACCATATTTTAGATTTAATTTTAAATTGATTAAGTTAACTTTACAAATTAGGGTATTTTGTTTTTTGAACTAAATGTTAAACAAATAATAGACTTTTGTTAATTAAAAACTTTGCAAGATTTTTACTTTAAGCAAACTAATTTAAATAATTTTGTTTTGGAGTTTTAAAAATATAAAAAATATATTTGTTGTCAAAGATTTTCGAAAATTTTAGAATATAATTTAAGGTTTTGATCGAAAATCAAATGTTAAACAACATTCAATGGAGTAATATTTACAAATAGAATTAAAAAATAAGGGATGAAAAAAATTAAGGATATTTAAAAAAGGACATCTTCAAAATTATAGTGTTTCTAATTATAATGTTGGAGCTTTAAATTTTGTGTACTACTTGAGTTACAGGTGCTTTAAAATAGCGAAGTTTTAATTTGAAACTCTAGCTTAAACTATTCAGAAGATATGAGAGGCAAAAATTTTGCAAAAATTGCATAACGGTAAATTTTATTAACGTGCGGTAACTCTATACATTTGCATTTCCAAAAATTTATACAACGTATAAAGTCTTTTACTGTTTTCAGATTGAAATAAGCCTAATAAAAGTATTGTTATAACAATTTAAATATAGGGTATTTTTAAAACTTTGGAAGGGTTGCAGTTCCGTAAGGGGTGGTGTTAGTGAAAAAAGTTCTTCCATAAAATTATATTTTTTACAATAACTAGTCGTAGCTAAAACTTCTTCTCCCTATATCAAAAAATGTAAAAGTTTATGTAAACCTACGGTCGGACAGAGTGGACCGGATTCAAATCCAGGGTAATAGTATAAAACAACTTTTATTTGGCATTCGACTTCACTTATAGCTACCCTTTGCCTTTGATTTCAAATTAATTGTATAATTCATTAATATAAAAAAATTTCATAATAATATAATAATGTAAATAAATATTAAATATAAAATATCAAAATTGAGTTAAATAGTATAACTCACAGATATCAATAGAATCCTCTTATAATTCAAAAATAAAAGTATTTCTAAATACATATAATATGACAAATGTAATTAATTTTATCAATAATCTAAAAAGTTTCTACATATTATTCAGAGTAGTACTTTCTCAATCTCAATGATTGATTCAACAAGATCAATCCTAATAAGAATATAGTATATCAAGTGCCTTTCTTTCTGTTCTAACAAGTACCAGTGGGATATTCTTTTGAAAAGCTTGCACTTGTGTTAAAAAAAATGGTTTTGGGGACTTTTATACAAATCATTTTAAGGGAAAGTTTTCAATGTTAGCAACTTCTTTTTAAGAAGCCTTTTTTTGGGACCATTTTTAGCGAAGCCACATTTAGTAAATACCATACTGTTAAAATGATTTTGTTCCAGTGCTCCATACAATGTTGTATTAAATTTAGTTAATTGGAACAAGCTGTATACAGTTGCTTTAGTAAATGCTTACAGTAATAGCCTCCCAAGACCCCACAACAAATAAACTGTTTAGTTAATTCATTTTAAAAATTCTACTAGGTATCCTACAGGAATAAGCATCGCATATTGGAAATCTTTGATTGGAGGTACACATTTATTTTTAACTTTTTTATGATAAACGCTCTGTTGTTTCAAAAATTTATTTCAAAAAGAATCTGCTAGATTTGTAAGAGTTTTGTTGACTTCGTTAAATCTATTGAGATTTTCTTTTAAAAATCATTTTGAATAGATTCTATTATGGCTGTTACAATATGCAATTGTTTTTAAATGAAAAGAAAATTTTATTTAATTGATAATAGAGAAAAGTTTTTCATTCCATGTGAGTTTATAAAATAAAAGATTCAACGGTTTTAAAAATTAAAAAAACTAACTTTTTAAAAATGGGGTTATAAAAGAGGAACAAAGCAGTTTTTCTTTCTCTTTTATTCTGTTAAACTAATACATTGACAAAAGAAAACTTCTTGTTAAACTAATATAGTGACAAAAGAGTTAAACTATGTTATCCTTGAAATCAAATCAGAGAACAACAAAATATAGAGGTGCACTTGAAAGAAAGAAACAAACAAACGGAAAATAAAAAATATTCAAGATTTGATTGTATAATATAACAACTTTTCTATATAACATTTAATATTTTAGATTCATAAAATATATTGGAATTTCAACACATTCGGAATAATTTTCAATGAAAGTAGTGTCAATTTAACATTATATAATATTAAATAAAGTGTGTTGCTAGAGCACTATTTACTCTAAAGAATTGCAATCATCACAAAACGATGCATTCAAAAAAGTTGATTAAATTTAAATTCAGAAAACTGAACTTGCAAGAAACTCTGAATTATCTGTTAGTTTTATTTAGTAGGGGTTAGATCTGAAATCTCGGTTTAGTAAGTCCCATTTTTAGAAAATTTCGTTATTAGAAAATCTAGTTTTTAAAATATCTCGTTTTTAGAAAATCTTGTTTTTGAAAAAACACGTTTTAGAAAATCTCTTTTTTGACAATTACGTTTGAGAAAATCTCTTATTTTTGTACTGTGGGAAAGGCTGATAATTTGGATTTTGTATCCAAATTTAAAATCTTAAAAAACGAGATTTTTTAATTAAAAACCAGATTTTTGTAAAACATGATTTTCTAAATGTAGATTTTTTAAAATCGAAATGATAAAAAAGTGATAAAAGTGCGATCCCCTCAATTTCAATAGTGACAGTTTATTGTTAGAAAATCTCGTTTTTAGAAAATCTTGTTTTTGAATTCATCTTTAAATAAGCATACGATATAATAAACAATTATCGTATTTGAGTAATCATTTATTTAGGTAATCCTACATTGCTATATAATAAAAATAAAGGAAAGTCGGCTATTCTTTGAAAGAGGTGATCATCCACAGTTTAAATTAAATTTTTAGAGATCGTTATTTTTATGTAGCTTTAACTCAAAAGAAACCTATACACCTCAAAAACCTATACTATTTAAAACGCCTTTATCAGAACTATTTTTTAACACTAAGAGTGGTTTTATTATATTTTTGAAATAAATTTGAATGAAATTCCCAAACTTTTTGTTAAGTCTGTGGTAGTCATGGTATATCAAAGGTATATGTAGCATACAAATTCAGTATTTGTTTTACACAATTTTGTACCACAACTCAAGCCGATTAGTCAACAGCTTCGTGAAACTGCAGTTCAACATATTAATCATTTATGGGTGCCCCAGTCATTTAAATAAGTGAATTGTATGTGCTTGAATGTTAGTCATTTCAATCGTCAATTAAGTATTCAAAAATCCAAAATCATTTCGGAAAATCTGAAAATGTATATACCAGCTTCTAATATTAAAACACCTTTAATTTAATTGATTAATTTTACTTTAAAAGAAAAAGTCGAGAGTAAAACACTCTTTACAATTTTTTTCAATAAAATATTATTTATTACAAAAACTACAATTAAAATCGTATTAATAACTCGGTAAAAAAGGTTTTAAGATACATAGGTATATTTATATACTACATATAATTGAAAATATATATTTGAAATAATATATACATATGTGAAATATATACTTTGTGACATACATTTCTTAGAATTAAATTTCAATTAATGAAAATTCATTGCATTGAAATTATAACAGATGTTGTAGTACCGTATAATAAATACAATAGAATTTAGTGACAATTACATTATTTATAATATATAACTGTAAATTGTAATTGTATATAATTGAGATGTCAAAAATCAAAATGATTTATTAATTGTCTTCTATTTAACGTAAATTCATTGGAATTAATTAGTTATTATTTGGTTTTAATAAAATAACTTAAAATTATGTAGATACGTAATAACAATGCATTATTATAATTGTTGAATTTTTTACACTTTTCTAACTCCATTATTTACATAAATAGGTTTGAAAATAAAAAGAAGAATTTGTAAAGATTATATGCATTAAAAAGTACTAGTATCGCCCTGTGCTCGAAATTCGAGCTATTTTTTCTTTTAACATATAAAATTCGTTTTGTGTAAATTACATTAGACTATATATAATAAAAATTATGCCAACAGTGTTGTCAACAATTCTTGCGTCGTACGTATTCTGTATCCTAATTAAAAAACTCTATGATACATAATAGTACAACAAAATTTAACATATCATAATTCATAAGTTTAATATTTAGTATTATATTATATTGGAGCTGCCAGAAGTACAAATAATAGTCAAGTTAACCGAAGTCTTTTTTTAAATCTCAATCTTATGATTTATAGGAAAAAAAAAAGTTTTTCAATAAATCAAAGAATAAATTTTTCCTACCCTTTTTTCTTTTTAAATTTAAAAGCTACATAGGTAAATTTTTACTACTATATAATATATGCCTATTTAAAGTTCTGAAAACATGCGAAAAATGATTCTGAATTCCTTAGTTTACTTTATACCTTTTTGTCTAGTTTATTTATTTAATATTTCCTAAGTTTTTTATTGACAAAAATATGTTTCTATACATGGTCATGAGCCATGACTTATAAGTAAATATACAAATAAATATTATTGCTTTTATTCCTTTATGAGAAGTAAACTCTTTTCTACTCTCAACTATTGCCAGCTACTTCAGCCCTTGTAAAAGAGTATATGACAGAGTAGATAAATAATTTCCGGCAGATGGCTTTAATTAATATTCTCTTGAATAGGTTATGTTAAATCATATTTTTAATTTGATAACCAATAAGCACTTACCCCATTCCATTTTAAAAAATATTCTTTATATTTATTTCAGCAATGAACCTTAATTTTTTCACTTTATTAATATTTAAATACTATTAAATACAATTAACTTCTCAAATGACAGGTAGTTTTAAAATGTCAAATATATATATGATGATATTCTGACAATTATGCACTCCTGAAATAAAAATTAGCGTTCCATTTACAAACTACGCCTATTTAATCTTCATATACACTTTTGATATATAAAATTCGTTCGTTTTGTCAATGTAAAACTAAAAATATTTTTTTTAATTATAAAAAAACATTATTCGATGTTGAAAGTGTGAAATAATTTTTTCAATTATTAGAATGAAATCAAAACATACGATGTACAATTTTTATACGGCAGTACGTCAATACGTCTGTCTACATATCCATTATCGGTAAATCGATACGCGCGTACAATATTTAATGTATCAAAAATATTTATTTGAATGTTTTAATTTAGTACCTACAAAAAATATTTTTAATTTCATATTATAGGTATTTTGAATATAAGATATTTTTTAATAAAAATTATTGTAAAAAAATATTATTTTTTAAAACATAATATTAGAAATATAAGAAAAACCAATAATAATATTTTTATACATTTTGTCAATATTTATAAATTTTAAAAATTCGAGAAACAGTACATTGAGTTACGCGAATTTTCGCTGCTCTAATGTAAATTTATGTACCTATTTATTTCTCAATTTTTTGACAGAAATTATACGCTGCACGCATATTTTTTGACAGAAACTGAATGCCGTACATGCTGATTTTGGCTGATCCATAAGAAACAAATCATTTTTCTTAAGAAATTTTATTTTTTTTTTAAGTTTCTGCATATTTCAGAATTCGGTTTTTAATTTTACAAAAAACTTAACAAAAAGCAACAACAATTTACGATTTACAAAAAAATTTTTTTTTTAGTACCTACCTACTGTATTATTATGGTTCAAAAAAATGGTTCTGAATTCTTTACTTTACTTTATATTATACCTATTTGTATAGGAGTGAACCCCTCTTTTTACAGCTACACCACACCACCTCTTGAAGAATAGTAGATGAAAGGAGTAGATAATTAAATATTTATTTTATATAAATTAAAGCATACGACGTACAACTTTTATACGGCAGTACGTCAATATGTCTACCTATATATCCGTAAATTGATACGCGCGTACACACAAAAATATTTATTTGAATGTTTTAATTTACAACAAAAAATTTTATTAATTTCATATAATAGTATATTTAAAATTTTTTTCAATATAAGATATTTTTTAAAACACAATCTTAGAAATATGAGAAAAACCAAAAACCATTTGTCAATTTGTAAATTTTAAAAACCTGATTACAGTACATCACGTTACGCGTATTTTGGTTGCTCTCATGAAAATTCATGTACCTATTTATTTGTAAATTTTTTGATAGAAATTATACGTCAACTTTTATTTAAGTTTAAGATTATTTTTTAGTTTTTTTTTCGCGAACATTTTATAGGTATTTTCAATTATTTTGAATGTATGTTTTTTAAAAAAAAAAAATATTATTTTAAAATATTTTATTTTGAAATCTAAATCGTAGTAACATCAGAAAAAATAATTACAATATTATTATACGCTTTGTCAAATTTTAAAATTTTAAATTCCGAAGTACAGTACACAAAATACCTACTTATTTCAACATTTTTTGACAGAAACTGCATGCCGGACGCGTTTATTCTGGTTGATCTGTAAAGAACACATAATGTTTCTTAAGAAATGTTATTTTTTGTTTCTGCAAACATACTATAGGTATTTCAATTATTTTGAATATATATAAAGTATTTTTTAAAAAAATATACATAGGTATTTTTAAAAACAATATTATTTTAAAATATTTTATTTTTATAACAATAACAACATAAAAAAAAACAATAACTTTTTTGTATGCTTTGTCAATGTTTAAATTTTAAAAATTCGAGGTAAGTAAGTTATTCTCACGTAATATCATGTGCTTAACTACTAATTTAAAACACCATAAGCGTTGATTTTGGTTAGGCCCAAAGGAACAAATCATTTAAATTGCATATTATGTTTTTAAGAAAGATTTTTTATTTTGAATATACCTATGTATGTTTTAAAAAAAATTATTTTAAAAATATTTTATTTTTAAAATTTAATCGTAGCAACATAAGAAAAAACAAATACAATATTTTTTTACGCTTTGTCAATTTTTAAATTTTAAAACTCCGAGTACCTCGCGTATGCTTTCATGTAAATTTATTTTCATAACAACTTATTTCAAAATTTTTTGACAGAAACTGAACGCCGTACACGCTGAATTTGGTTGATCCATAAGTAACAAATCATTTTTCTTAAGAAATATTATTTATCAGAAGTCGGTTTCTTATTTTACAAAAAACTTAACAAAAAACAACAACAATATACGATTTAAAAAAAAAAATTTTTAAGCAAACGAAAACAAAGTACAGTACTTTTCGGTTATAACAACCATGATGGGACGGAAAATATTCGTCGTAATAAACGAATGTCGTTTTAAAAGAATGCTGTGAATTTTGAATAATTAGTATAAAACTTGAACATTGTAGAATGTGCGGATTCTAGAATGGACAATTCGAACTCATTTGCTAAAATTTTATTTGATGTGTCAGCCTCAAGCCTATGTATAGTGCTTTTTCTTCTAATGAAATATTTTTTGTATTTTTGATGCGTTATTATGATTTTTTTTATATTCAAAAATAAATAAAAAATACTAAATTAATCACCAAGCAACATAATTAGATATAATAATTTTAAATAAAAGAAATATCATTGTAATAAAACACTTTCATTTTTAGGTAAAATTTAATTCTTTGGCAAAAAGCGTAAAGTTTATTATAATTAAAATTGCACCGAGTTCGTTATAAATGAAAACTACTGTATAAACCAAATGTATTGCTTTCATTTCGAAGAGACTTCTTTTTTTTCGTTCACTTTTTAAGATAAAGAAAAAACAAAAACAAAAAAAAAATTATAAAAAAATTTAAATCTCCTTGTTCATTGAATATTGAACTAAACAAAAAAAAAGAAATATATACATAAGTGGCGCCTATAATATATAATTTGATTGAGCTGCAAATACAACCGAAAATGCATTATTTTTACACAGAAAGTCGGCGCATAATATTAGAGTCATAAGCCTTAACTTTTAACAGCGTGACCGTTAAATTCAAATTTATGTTAATTTAAAGACGGGTTTTCACCTGAAAAAACGCAATCTTCTAAAAAAAAAATATCATTGTCCTATGAAAACAAAAAAAACCTTTCTTTTGGTTGTTGTTTCATTAAAATTGGTCAAATAGTTTGTCCTAAAAAAGGATGTTTATATTTGTATGGGAAAAAATAAGCCGATTAAATATTATGATATATTATGTACTACAGTCAAGTAGCCAAAATTCGAGATTTCAATTATTATTTACTTGATGTTTAAAATGTAAAATAAAATTTCCAATTACTTTTTCCAATTACAATTTTTATACGTCAGTACGTCAATACGCTTACATATTCGTAAAAGCGCGCATATTATTTAATTTATCAAGAAAACTTTATTTGGATATTGTTATTTAATACAAAAAATTTTTTATTTTCATATTTTAGGTAGGTACCTACTTTAAATTATTTTGAAAATAAGATATTTAAAAAAAAAAAATTACTTTAAAATATTTTATTTTTAAAACATAATCTTAGCAACATAACAAAAAACAATAATATTTTTATACGCTTAGTCAATTTTTTAATTTTAAAAATTCGATGTACAGTACGTCCCGTTACGCGTATTTTGTTGCTCGCATATATATTTATGTACCTACTTCAAAGTTTTTTGAGATAAATTATGCGCCGTACGCGTTGACATATGTTGAGCCCTAAGAAACAAATTATTTTTTTTAAAAAAGATAATTTTAGTTTTTGAAAACTTGTTAAAGGTATTTTTAATTATTTTGAATATATGTATATTTTAAAAAAATATACCTATAGATATTTTAAAAAAAATATTATTTTAAAATATTTTATTTGTATATAATTTTTATAATTTTAATATTCTTCTGACTCTTCGAACTCATTTGCCAGAATTTTACATGATGTTCCAGCTTCAAGCTTATGTATAGTGCTTTTTCTTCTAATGAAATTTTTTTTTTGTATTTTTGATACGTTATGTTTTTTTTATATTAAAAAATAAATAAGAAAATACTAAATTAATCACGTGCCGTACGCTTTTATTTAGGTTGGGACGTAAGGAACAAATAATTTTTTTTAAGAAAGATAGTTTTTTTAGTTTTGCAAACATATTGTTGATATTTTCAATTATTTTGAATAAAATATTAAAATTTAATCGTAGCAACATAAGAAAAAACAATTACAATATTTTTATACGCTTTGTCAATTTTTAAATTTTAAAACTCCGAGGTACAGTACGTCGCTGAAGTATGCTTTCATGTAAATTTATTTATATAACAACTTATTTCAAAATTTTTTGACAGAAACTGAACGCCGTACATGCTGAATTTGGTTGATCCATAAGTAACAAATCATTTTTCTTAAGAAATATTATTTCTTTTTTAGGTTTCTGCAAACATACTATAGGTATTTTTTAATAAACAAATTTTTTACAAAAATATTATTTTAAATTTTCTATTTCTATTTTTCGCTTTGTCAATTTTTAAATCTGAGGTACCAGTACGTCGCGTATTTCGGTTGCTCACATGTAAATTCCCGTACCTAACTATGTATTTCAAAATTTTCTAGAAATTTCCAGAAATTATGCACCGTACGCGTTGATTTTGGTTAGGTCCTAAGTAACAAATCATTTAAATCACAAAGAAAGATTATGTGTTTTTTTTTTCAATTTTTTTGCAAATACATATATTTTTTAAATATCATTACTCTCAAACGTAATGGCAACTATATTTCAGAAGTCGGTTTTTTATTTTACCAAAAATTTAACAAAAAGCAAGAACAATTTATGATTTACAAAAAATTTTTTTTTTTATAACTGTATTATAATAAATTGCAAAAAAAAACTAAATACAGTACTTTTCGGTTATAACGACCATGAGAGGACGGAAAATATTCGTCGTAATAAACGAATGTCGTTTTAAAAGAATGCTGTGAATTTTGAAAAATTAGTATAAGACTTGAACATTGTAGAATGTGCTGTTTCTAGAATGGACACTTCGAACTCATTTGCTAGAATTTTATTTGATGTGACAGCCTCAAGCCTATGTATAGTGCTTTTTGTAATTTTCTAATGAAATTTTTTTGTATTTTTGATGCGTTATTATGATTTTTTTTTATGTTCAAAAATAAATATAAAAATACTAAATTATTCACCAAGCAACATAATTAGATATAATAATATTAAATAAAAGAAATATCAATGTAATAAAAAACTTTCATTTTTAGGTAAAATTTAATCTTTGGCAAAAAGTGTAAAGTTTATTATAATTAAAATAGCACCGAGTTCGTTATAAATGAAAACTACTGTATAAACCAAATGTATTGCTTTCATTTCGAAAAGAACAGAACTCATTTTTTTTCGTTCACTTTTTAAGATAAAGAAAAAAAAAAAACAAAAAAAAAAACAAAAAAAAAATTTTTAAAAAATTTAAATCTCCTTGTTCATTGAACTAAACAAAAACAAAAAAAAGAAAGACATAAGTCGGCGCCTATAATATATAGTTTGATTGAGCTGCGAATACAACCGAAAATGCATTACTTTTACCCAGAAAGTCGGCGCATAATATTAGAGTCATAAGCCTTAACTTTTAACAGCGTGACCGTTAAATTCAAATTTACGTTAAATTAAAGACGGGTTTTCACCTGAAAAAACGCAATATTCTAAAAAAAAAATATCATTGTCCTATGAAAACAAAAAAAACCTTTCTTTTGGTTGTTGTTTCATTAAAATTGGTCAAATAGTTTGTCCTAAAAAAGGATGTTTATATTTGTATGGGAAAAAATAAGCCGATTAAATATTATGATTTTAGTTAAATGCTTTTGAATCATGTTTTGTAAATGGTTGAATTGCAGAAATGTTGATATTAATAGAAATCTTTCTGGATCTTAACCTTTGTAAAAAATTTGTCTATACTTAGATTTGATTCTTATGTTTGTTTGACTGTACTAACAAATCGCTGTTCTTCACCGTTAAAGATACAACTTGTAGCCCCATTAGTTAAAGGGTTAAAGTACTTACATCAAAATTCGGAAAAACTTAACTTCGTGTGAAAAACAAGGTCTGTGAGATATTTAAACGGATGTGTGATACACTGGTAAGAGTGCCGACTTTCATGCAAGAATCCCAGTTTCGAATCTCAGTAAAAGTGAATAAGCTTTTAACTGGATTTTGACTCGACTCAGCTACCATTGGATTGTGTTGCAAATGATGTCTTATTCAATAATTAATAATTGTATATCTTTAATAAAAAATATATTAATATAACAATATAAACAAATGCAAAATATAAACAAATAATTTAATTGAATAATATAACTCACAGATATTGAATCCTTAATTATTAAATTATATATGGAATTCATTAAGATATTAACACGAATATAGCCTCAATAGCATAATTTTAGTATAATTTTGAGACGAGTAAGATCTTTGGAAAATATGTCTGAATTACTTAATGAGGTAATTTTGTAACACTCTCCGCTTATGTGTTACAAGGGTTGAGAAATAAAAATCCGCTATTTTTAAAAGTCAGTAACTTGAATTCCAAGTATTATGCAAGTATTATATATGAATGCTAATATGTTTAAACAGTTTTTTTGTCTCTTAATTTTTCAACAATTTTTACTTATTCAAAATTTATTAATTTTTATTTTAAATTTTTTTACTTAAATTAAATTTGAAGAAATATTCCAAATCTTCGTGCAAATCACAATTTAAATTTCTAGAACTTAAATTCCTGAACGCTTTGCCAGAGAATAGACTGTAAAGAATAAGAAAAAAAATTTCACAATTTCACGTATTCAACGATTATTAGAAATTCAAAAACTAAAAATTTTCCATATTTAAACACTGTTAAGTTCAGTTAGGAAGAGAGGTTATATGTCTGATATTAGAATGCATAGGTCTAACAAAGATGAGGTATACTAAAGAAAATTAAGTTTTAAACCCATCGTTTACACAAAAATATGTTCCTTCAATGCAATCTTAAAAAACTCTTTAGAGCAGCTCTCGTCTAACTGGATAATATTTTAAAATCTTCAAAAGGGTATGTCATGTCATGTAAGGCATACTTTCCATCTTGTTTTTTATCAAATTTGAATTTAAAACAAGGAAGAATGAGGTAGAGTGGACTATTTCAACTCTGAGATACCCGTATGACCGCAACATATACATTATATCATGCAGATAACTACTTTTGGTAAAATTTTAAATACACAGCTTTATTAGGTGTAGAGTAATTCTCATATAAAAGAAGGAACTGTATGACAGCTACTCGAATCTACTACATACATAGCTTAATCGATTTACTTTTCGATTCTGATCTGATCCATACCTTTGTGTCTATATCTATCCCCTTCCTATTCTGCGTCACAAACGTAATGACAAATTTAGTATACCCTATTGACCTATAGTCATACGGGTATAATGAGAGTTAATCAAACCTAGCTAAAAAAATTAAACAATCGTTCTTAATTTATATAGCAATAGAAATACTTTCACAATAACTTGTATTTTATAACAATCTTAAATACCTACAAACGCTTAATTTGTGGTCTATAATCAAATTACGGGCATAAGAAATTCCTAAATTATTCTGTTGTCAAACTAATAAAAATTATGTTTATTTCTAACAATTGCAAAGCAAAACTCGCCCCAAGGAGTGTGAAATAAATAAAAAAAAAATTACCTACAATTTGTAATTAAAATTTAATTTTACTAAAATAATATTATTTGATTACTTTATTCAGAAAATTTTGATAAAATATTAAATTTCTAAGAACTTTCTACTTATTTTCTTAAATTTCAATACCTCAATCAAACCACTTGTTATTTTTAATGTATATTACAAAAATGTCTTAAATTTTAACTAGGGTAATTCATAAGTTAATACTTTTAAAAAAAACTTCCTTCAATTTGAAATAATAATTATATAATCATTAAATACATTTGTGATTTTGAGATTGAAGGGAAAATTTTTTAATATTAAAGTAAACAAAATTTCCACTTAAATTATAATTTCTTTTTATATCAAAATAATATTTGAAGGTCTTTTCACTAAAATTCTCTAATTTTTAAGTTTTCTTTAGAAAATTTTATTTTTATAACAAACTAGTAATTATCATTAACAATAATTATTAGATAATATTATTATAAATTCAAAAATATGGGAAGGAAAATCTTCAAAAATATAAAAATGAAAAACAATTTATCTAATGACATAAAAGCAAAAACTTTTGGGGAAATTTTATTTTTGAAAAACTGTCATTATGTAGCTGTCATTCTGGAACTAATGATGAAAAACAAAACTAAAATATGGAAACATTTTCATTGTTATATTTTGGATATTAAGGAAAAATAATTATGTTTTTTCAAAATTGGAAAAACTTTTGAAGAAAAATCAAACGATTCAGGGATATTAAGAATATGACAAAATTGGAGCCGAAGCTTTGATATTCATTTATGTTTTTGTTTAGTGCTATGATCGCTCCCTTAATTTAACTAAATTTACTAAGGACTTATTTTATTAGGACTTGTATCTAAAAGTTGAGAATATAAATGGCTCTACGAGACTCTAGAGTCTCCGATCGACTTCAGATAATTTCTCCATTGGTCTCTGTCCTGGGCAGCTGTTCTCCATAAGCCCGGTAAACCCAAATTTCGATAGTCCTGTTCTACTCCTTCTTTCCATCTTAGGTCTGCCTCTGCTACGTACACCATATGGGTTGGATTCAAAAACCATTCTCACCGGATAATTTTCTTCTCATCTTACAACATGTCCTAGCCAACGCAGTCTTTGTATTTTTACTCTCCTGACTAGGTTTATATTTTCGTAGAGTGCGTACAGTTCTTGGTTATATCTATGTCTCCAATACCCATTTATATTTACAGGACCAAAGATCTTTCGTAGGATTTTCCTCTCAAATGCATCTAACAAATTTTCATCGTTTTTCGACATTGTCCATGACTCTGAGCCATAAAGCAATACTGGAACAGTGAGGGTGTTGTACAGCGTTATCTTCGTTTTATAGCTGATATATTTGGATTTCATTTGTTTGGTTAACCCAAAATATCATCTGTTTGCTAGAAGAATCCTACGTTTGATTTCTTGGCTGGTGTTATCGCCATCATCTGTTATCATACAACCAAGGTATATAAAATTTTTCACCACCTCAAAGTTGTAATCACCAAAAGTTACATTTTGACCAACTCGGTGGGCTAGAGCGTTATTTTTCGTTGCCACCATATATTTGGTCTTGGATTCGTTGATACGCAATCCTATTTTCTTAGCGCTCTCTTCCAGTGTTGTGAAGGCTTGATATACTAAAAGTTGAGTATAAGGTGTTAATTAGCACTAGACTGAACCATTTTGATCCTAGTGCTCTCATGTGATTTGTATATTTATTTCGATTTTATATCTGACTCCAAAAGTTCAGTACTAAATCAGTTCTTTGATATTGGGTTTAGAAAGCTTGTTTAGGTTGTGAAAGAACGGTTCTGAAGTGAGAGAAGTCCGGTTCTGGACAGGGCCATGCATCTGCAAAGTAAGTGCTCGATATTTTCTCTTGTGTTTGCTTCCTCTGAAATTGTAAGAGATTCCCAATTTGGCTGGATGGTGTCCTGTGATAGTTGGCACTAACCTCGGAATATGCATACACAATTTGGAAATCAATTCATTTGGTCTCATTTTATTGTAGGCGAACCACAACGATCTGTAGCTATGGTGCAAAAGTTTAGGTTACCCCATTTTCTTGTGTATAAAAATACTTTCCTGTTTAAAAAGAGAGATCCCGTTCCTTCACGGCACCAATTTGATAACCAACCTTCACAGCAGAGTTGTTGCTCAGAGTGACTGCCTTATTTACTAGTTTATCTGAACTATGGTTTCTCTCGATGTTTCCAAACCCCTATTACTATGTAAGTTATTTTTATGTTTTGACTTATAGAGGCGAATTCCTCTTGACACTGCCTTACAAGCTTTGAGGTTGTAATGATCGCATTAATAACCTAAATAGCGAATTGACTATAAACACAGATGTCGACATTATTCATTAGATAGTGTGTTATTTTATTTTTGGTTTAAAACTAAACCAGCCTTCTTTTAAAAGTATTATACATGTCGTTAGTTTTGTCTTCTTTTCAAAGTAATCATATTTTATAAATCGTTTTCTAAAATGTTTTTAACAAGTACCTCCTATACATATTATCTTACAACAAATTTGATTAATTTTTATTTTATATTGATCATTATGATATAGGCGACATAATTTACTTTCTAGATTCATGGAACAAATACCTACATACATATCTACAATATTATCACAATAATATAGAAAGTATCTACTATAGTGTTGATTAGTTTAATATTTATGAACTAGCTGTTGGCCCGTCACAGAATGACGGAAGGTCAGTTGAAAGAAGAACTTTTTCTAATTAAGAACTATTTCTAATTTAATTACATATATTACATATACATATATTATATATCAATACCATTTTCTTAAATAAAATGGTAACCGTTGCATTCTACGTAATACAGACTATGCTTCAATTCTAGTTATGTACAAAAAAAACAAAAACTTATATGTTGTTGTATCTTAAAAATTTGAAGATGAATAATTTATTTAGTCTACCTTTTTTATGTTTTGAATTTGATAAAATTTTGGGGCTGTGAGTTCAAATCCCTTCTTGGTGAAATGTTTTTTTAATTTCAATTAATATTTTTTTTTTTTATTCAATTACGTACTTTTTAAAATTAAGTTCGATAAATTTGTGTTAATAAGAGAAGTGAAATAGATTTATTTTGTTTCAATAATGATTTATTTCTCCAACTATTAATGTTTTGTATATACATTTTTAAAAAATGTTGTTATACATTCAATATTGTTTCCTTTGTTTAGATTCAAATCAAAATACTTGTTTGAAGGCTAACCGTTCTATAATGTACCTATTCAACATGCTAAATAATGTTTCTATTTATATGTACGTGAAATTGTATTAAATAAATGTTGATTTTTGAATTGAGTTTTGCATTATCAAATTCAAATTATAAATTTTATTTAAAATTTTTTTAATATACCTAACCCTAACTAAGTTTAAAATCTATTTTGTCTGTTTTTTATGGTGCATTGAGCTCAGAGGTATTGTATACCTGAACCCACTTTCCCAACCGTCAGTTGTTACATAATTTTTTTCCATTTTAACTTATAAATAGATATATAATTAAAAAGTTATGAAGGAAGGGATGAGATATAAATGATGAGGTAGAGTTGAAAGCGAGATGAGGGGAAGCTTTGAAATTACTTTAATACATTGCTTGGTTTATTTGCTTAAGCAAACCAAGCAATGCATCAAAGCATAAATTGGGCTTTCGCCCTTATTTCATTTTTACTGAAAATTATTAAGAATTAATGTTCCTGTGAAGCATTGTCTTCTTAGTTTTTATTTACAAAATGTCTTACTATATATTTAAAATTTCCAGAAAATCTTCTGTGATTTTTAAAACTGAAATGAAATTTTTCATAAACTAATAAGTAAATTTAATTTCAAAAAAAATTTTTTTTTTTTATTAAAAATAAATAAAATATTTTTTGGCCTGCTTATGATAATTTATGATATTTTATTTTCTAAAATAAAACACATCCAACAAAACGTTAATATTTTATTTTTTTATAATTGAACACATCCAACAAAACACATTTAATTGAATGCGTTTGTTACACCTCATTGTAGACAAATATATTAATAATAATAATAATAATAATAATTAATAATAATAATAATAATAAATAAATTTTTTAATTTTTATTATGTTTTTTATTTGAAATATTACATAACGTTTTTTGACGGCTTATAATAGAAACAGGTAGTGTGCATTTTCCTGTTCTTGTTTTTCTTAATATTAATAGATTTTTTTTAAATTTTGTTGGATTCCTAAAATTAATAGCTGCCCACAATTAATGGTTTCTCACAATTCTTGATCAATAGCCTAATAAAAGAAGTAATACCAAAACGTAATTAAGCCAGGATACGCTGCGTGAATGAAACGCCAAAGGAAGAAAGAGGTATATTTAATAATATCTTGGAAATTCGAGTCCAAGAATATTTAAACATTTGATTAATATCAAGGAAAGAATAATTACAAACTACCTACCTACCTGTTTTTTATTTTAAATTAAAAATAATAAAATTAAAAAATTTTAAACAATAAAGTTCCTATAATGTACCTAATAAATATTCAAATAAATTCAATTTATGATTAGGTAATTAATTAATATTAAAAAATTTCTAAATTATTATAGTAGGTATCAAAAAATTATGGCTATATCATATTAAAAAATTATATAAGAGGTACCTAACGAAAATATGTTGAAAATCATTTTTTCCTGGAGACTTATTTTTCAAAATCAAATTTCAAAAGAACAATATTTAAGTTGATCAACATATCTATCTAGGTAAATGCGATAAAAAAATATCGTCACTTTTTTGTTAATGAATTTATTTTCTTATTTTTATTTATCATTCATTCAAAATTCTTACGCAGTATTAAAACAATTTATATACCTATTCAAATTTCAAACAAATTTCAAACTTTCTGAGATTGCATTCTTATCTTGTTTAGATTTATATGGATGTGTGTGAACTTTTGATTTATGTTATATGTATCATGAGTAAGAACATAATATTGTTATTGTAATTTGTATTATTTTATGTATACACATGCATACTATTTTACTAATGAGATGAGGTATGCTGTTTACATTTTGCATTAATGAAAATTAAATTGTATTTTGTTTTTGCATTTAGTTTCAATGTATTTCTATATATAAAATTTTTTGCATTTAGTTTCAATGTGTTTCATTTATAAAATTTTTGGTAACAGAATTGAATAACTTGTTGCATATAATCAAATTGTTTATCTAAGAGAGAGTAAATAGTGCGTACCTAAATAGAATCAAAAAGAAAAAAAAAAATTAATACTATATTATTTGATTTTTACGTGTATGACAAATAATAAAAAAAAAAATTGAAAATTATTGTATATATTTATTAAAATAAATGAGAGTTTTCTATAAAATTTTTTATAGAATAAGAGTTTCGCACATAAAAATTATTATATTTAATTACAAAAAGAATAAATAAGAAAAAAAAAAGATGTCAATAAAATAATTAAAATTTATTACCTACAGATTTTGATTTAATTTTTTATATTGATTATGAGAAAATAAAACACATCCTAAAAGTATGCAATGTGGGTAGGATTATACAATCTACATAAATTTCTTTCATTCGGGTTCCACAGAATTTTTAATTTTTTTTTTGTTCAAAAAATTTTTCCATCAAAATAATTTTGATAATTTTTTTGCATATTTTTAGGAGACTTTATAATTGAACACATCCAACAAAACACATTTAATTGAATGCGTTTGTTACACCTCATCTTTGACAAATATATTAATAAAATAATTAGATTTTATTTTGAAAAACATTAGTTCTTGAAATTTCTGAATAATGAATATTTTGTACTTTTTAAAATAATGGAGTAAAGAAAAAGGGAATTTTTTGTATATAATTTTGTCTGATATTTTTTAAAACTTTGTTTTTATGGTGTTTGGGCTTCTTACATTTTAAACTTAAAGGCGTAGATTGTGTTCAACCAACTAAATCCAAAGCAGCATTTTTTTTAAATTTTTTTTTTAAATGCAATTAAATTCATTTTTATAAAATAAATTCGTATTTTCATATACAAATATCATGAAATCTATTTCATCAAAGTAAAATTTAATATAAATTTTTAACAGAAAACAATTTTGCCCTTGTCGTACGACAGTTTTCTTCTCCATAATTATAATTATTAAAACATGCGAGTCGTTTTCACAAATCACAATCCGAGTTTCTATAATTTGTTTAGCGGGGAGTTTGGGAAAGCACTACTGCAGTTCCACTATTTTAAATTATTTTTTGTTTAAAAAAAAATATATATATATATATATATATTCTTATACAGCAAAAATAATTTAAAGGGATATTATAATTGATTTCAAAACCTTAAAACAAAAATATAAAAAATATTTTTATTTAATTCTAAAATTGAAATAAAGCTAAAAAAGTAAATTTGTAGAGTACGTTTCAAGGAACATTTGAAATTGCTTTTATTACCAAAGCGTACATTGTGCCATTACCTTCAATTCAGATTTCCACTGAAAGTAATGAAGACTTACTACACAACTTATCCTGTGAAGCATAGTCTCGATTTTTAATACCTAAATGTTTTACTATTTATTTAAAATTTCCCGAAAATCTTCTGTGATTTTTAAAACTGAAATGAACTAATTCATAGACATTTAAATTAATTTACAATCAAAAAAAACTTTTTTTTTTATTTTATATTTTTTGTTTTTTTTTTTTTTTTATAAAAATTAAATAAAATATTTTTTGGCCTGCTTATGATAATTTATGATATTTTATTTTCTAAAATAAAACACATCCAACAAAACACATTTAATTGAATGCGTTTGTTACACCTCATTGAAGACAAATATATTAATAATAATAATTCAACATTTTATTTTAAATTATTTTTTGTTTAAAAAAAAATATATATATATATATATATATTCTTATACAGCAAAAATAATTTAAAGGGATATTATAATTGATTTCAAAACCTTAAAACAAAAATATAAAAAATATTTTTATTTAATTCTAAAATTGAAATAAAGCTAAAAAAGTAAATTTGTAGAGTACGTTTCAAGGAACATTTGAAATTGCTTTTATTACCAAAGCGTACATTGTGCCATTACCTTCAATTCAGATTTCCACTGAAAGTAATGAAGACTTACTACACAACTTATCCTGTGAAGCATAGTCTCGATTTTTAATACCTAAATGTTTTACTATTTATTTAAAATTTCCCGAAAATCTTCTGTGATTTTTAAAACTGAAATGAACTAATTCATAGACATTTAAATTAATTTACAATCAAAAAAAACTTTTTTTTTTATTTTATATTTTTTGTTTTTTTTTTTTTTTTATAAAAATTAAATAAAATATTTTTTGGCCTGCTTATGATAATTTATGATATTTTATTTTCTAAAATAAAACACATCCAACAAAACACATTTAATTGAATGCGTTTGTTACACCTCATTGAAGACAAATATATTAATAATAATAATTCTTTTCTTTTGCGAAATCTTTTATATTGTGTTAATTGTTATGGTTTTTCATTTTTCTTTTCATTGTTTTGTTGTTTTTGTTTTTCATTTCCATTTTCATTTTAATAAATACCAAAACTAAGAAAAAAGCATTTTCTATTTTCTTTGAATTCTGCAGATATTTAGAAAGCGTTGTTCTTATATATGGAGCTAATATTGAACTAAGGCATGTATTAACTTTTATATAGATGGGTAAGCTCCCATTGGGTATGCAACCCTATGGATTCATTGTTTTCACTAAAAGAAGAGTTGTACTGGTTGATAGAAACTGAATAAAATAAAATTAGTTCTTACAAATCGTGCTCCTTCTTCCTTGTGGAGGACATTGCCGAAAGAGATCTGCCGTAAGAGATCAAATTATTTTGTACTTTGCACACATTCAACAGCTGTTTTACAATAAGTCTGAACCTGAAAAAGCTGTAAGATTTTAGAAAAAATTAAAGCTTATTAAAAATATATAAAAAGTAGAGGGAATATTTTTGTAATATAATTGTTATGCAACGGTGGAACATCATTTGATAGTCAATTCAATCATATGAATGCGATGTTTAAACTTTTAAGACTAAATTCCTAGAAACTTACGACAGAAGAATTATCACAAGTTTGATAATTTCATCTTAATATTTGATATTATTTTATAAAAGAGAGATTTTTCAAGTATTAGAATGTACGTAAGGTAATCAAAATAATAAATAACGAATTCAATTTGTACCTTTCTTTCAAATGTTCCTCAAACTGAAGTAAAAATTCAAATTTCTTTAATTACATCAAAATTCCTTATTAATTGAACTTCTTGCAGATTTGAGTCAAAGGACACGATTTTGAGAAATATGCTGTAAGTGATGAGTTCTGTGATAAATTGTTGAGGAATCTGCACAGCTTCCAGTCATGAGTAATTTTATTCAAGGTAAACACCCAGGATAACAGGAATTTCGATATTGTAGCAGTTCTCACAATTTTTGATTTTGTATTAAGATTTAAAAAAAATAGTTGTATTAGTATTAATAGTTAAAAAAAATTAATAATTGTATTAATAGTTATAGGAAACTTTAAAAAGTTAAGTTGAATTATTCGTAGTGTTCCTATGGAGTTTTGTCATATTCAATTTTCATCAATAGAACCATTTTCATTACAAACATATAAAAAACTTGCAAAATTTTAACCTCACAAACCAAATTTTTATTTATAATGTCGCGTAGACATTCTTCTCTTGCCTAAAGCTGCCACTTTAAGTTGGTAAGTTTTCAGAATCGATTTGATAGGCCAAACTAATTTAATCAAAATTTGGTAATTTCCGTTAAGTTAAACTATTATGATTTATTTTGGAAAAAATTTCACAGGAAGTATCTACCTCTATACTCAGAATGTCTTTCGAACTTTTATGTCCTAATTCTATTCAAATAATAAATCTCGCATATTATAATTTTGCAAACAATTTTTATACTCTAATTATTATAACTATTAATACCTAAGTATAAATTTTCTAAAAATGTATGCAAAAAACTAATCGGCAATTCAATAATAAAATAAAATTTATTTTAAAAATTTTATTAATATCAAGGTTACCAACTTCTAAAAACACGTATTATTTGCAAAAATAATTTTATTTGAATGAAAAAAATAAATCGCATTTTATTCACCAAATTTGTTCACCAATAAACTTTACCTTGAACTAAATTTTGGTACTCACCCCCTGACACAATAATAATAATAACTTTTACCGTATCAAAGGAATAAAAAATGAAAAATCTCATCTAAAATTTAAATTTTTTTTTTTTTTTGAAAACTCATAAATTTCACACATAAATTGGTTTTTTATATTTATTTTAAAAATTCTATAGATAGTTAATATAACATAATACATAACTGCTTATACTAACTTTTAATTTTAACCTCATTTTGTTGTATGTACTTTATTATATTCTAATATTATTTGTTTTTTATTTTCAAAAATTTTGAGGCCACGGCTCAATAAACTCAAAAAAAAAAACACTACCACAACATTAATATATAATACAAATAAGAAAACAATGTTTTATGGTATAATATATTGAAACTGGTTAAAGATTCTCTAATTTGTTTTGTTTTTTTGGTTTTTTGATATCGTTGTCCTCCCTCAAAAAAACAAAAAAACAAATCAAATATAAAAGATGGGAGTCACTGAAGCGCTTTAACAATCACTTTCCTTTCTAATAATATATATACAATCAACTTGAAAAAAAAACAACAACAACAATAAAAAACAACGTAAAATTACTAAGAAAATATTAAATAAGGAGGCGATGATGTATTTGATATGATATATGATCGAAAATTTTCGAATTAAATAAACAAAACAATAAAAACAAAAAAAAAAACTGTTATTTATCGTGGACCAAAACTTTTTTCAACTTCCTTCAATATAATTCTATATATACCTACGTTATCCTATCATTCTACCCCAATTTTTAGGAAACACTTTACCCCTTCCACTTGTTTCGAATTTCTTTTACCAACCGAATAAAAAAAAAATTCAATTCGAATCACATCAACTTCTTTTGCTACTTACTTACAATATTTTTATGATGATGGAAAAATTATTACTATTATTCAGTCAAGCCACACGGCAAATTGCATACGTTGCATTGACGTCATACTGACGTAATCGGTTAAAATCCTTTATGCACCAAACCGGTTTTGGTAAATATTGTTGTAAAAAAAAACCGGTTTCATTGCAACCAAATTTTACTTGTAAGACTCGATGTACTAACCAACACAAACAAAAAAATGATATTTTTTTTCTTTAATTTTTTTGTTGTTTTTCTTTTTTTTTCATTATTTAAAAATTTTTGAACTGTACGCATCTTAAACAAAAAAAATTTGAGACCGGACAAAATATAAAATATTTCTGGTATTGGAAATTGATAAAAATCAATATAAGATTACCATATTAGGTTTTATTTCTATTTGTTATTTTTTATCTTTCAAACTACATACTAGAAAAAAAACAAAAATGAACAAATATATTATGTATTTGTATTATATAAAATATATAAATATATTTTGATTGATAAAATATAAAATTTAGTTAAAATAAATAATAGCAAAAAATAATTAATGATATAAAAGACAATTAGTTTAAGGAACAGATTTAGAACCTAACTTTAAAATTGTATAATTATGAATGTTTGCTCAGTCCCACAGATGTTAATTAAAATAATAATCCATTTTTAAATGACCTAGATATGATATAAGTAAAATAAAATTACCTACTTACTCAATGTAAATAAAAAATTGAATTTCTTATATTATCTACAAATCCTTTTTTTTTTTTTAGGTAGCTACAAATCTTTTTTTTTGTATATGAATAAAAAATTACAAAAACTTTCCGCTTTTGAAAAATCAGTTGACTAAACATTCTCCGACGATAACTATCTTCGAATGAACTAAATTTTACACATACATTCATAAGTTCATAAATTGATAATAACTGACAACAGTTGCTTACAACACTCTCGTGTGGGATTGAGCAATATTCACTTACGTTGGAAGATTACGTCAATGTAAGTGTTGTTAACCACTCATGTGTGGATAGGGATTGTTTGTTATTATTAATTTATTATTATATTTTTTATGAGAAAAGTTTTTTTTTTTTTTTTCATTTTTCTTTTACTTTTTAGCATATTTTTGAAATTTTCGAAAAAATGTGCGAATAGTTGTCTTTTGCTGTCAGTCTGTCTGAATTTTCTGGGGTTTTATAAAACTTCTACAACGTTAGAATAAAACATTGAAATTATAAATTAGTTTAGGTATTTGCAAAAAACATAATTTTTTTGTGGAATACATTTTTTTTGGATTCCCACCCCTATAGGTAAATATAAGTTGTTATAATACAAGTTCTCTCAAAAATATCTTTAATCAGGAAACGCCGAATGACACATGCTCTATCATGTTAAAAAAAATATTTATAATATTGTTATGTATAGTGTTGTCATACGGTATTATAATTTCCTTTATGGAGACCCAATTTTTGTAACATTTTTTACTACTTATATCTTCTCAGTTTTTCTTCGTTAAAAAGAGCTACTTAAAAGTTGGAGAAAGTATCTTCTGAATTTTTACAATTTTTCTTCTTCAGGGTGTCCCACATAAGCATCATATTCGTTATATTGCGGATAAGGTAAGTTAAACCCACCAAAAAATTGCATCTATTGAGTCTTGAATAGACTTTTCATAACCAAAAATATATAAGTTTTGAAGGACTTCAGCAACATTAATTTTGTAGGATGGAATCTGAGCTTTAGGTTTTGAATATGAACCATAATCTTCCAATCCTAATAGTTTAAAAGTTACGAAAGTTTAAATGGGTTTTTTCAAAAAAAAAATTTTAATTCATACTTTATTTTCTTTTGAAACACTCTGTATTTGGGTCACTTTTTCTAGCATATTTGGAAATAAAATTTTAAATTGTTTAATTATGTATTGATAAATTGTTTTCGAACTCTTACCATTTTTGTATTTAAAGAATGTTTTTGACAGGGTGTAAAATAAATTCCTAAGAATATTTCTAAAAAATTATTATAATCTATTTTTTAATATCAGTCCTCTTTTATCCAAAACTTATTATGAAATATTGTTTAATATAAAAAATTGCCTTATTAAGAACCCTTGGCTTTTTTCATTACCTCTTTATTTTCATTTCCTTTCTAAAGACTATTATACGCCTTCAGTCAGTCTTGAATAAAAAAAAAAAAAACAAAAATCAAAGCAAATAACAAAAAAAAAAAACTTTAATGTGCGATGATATAAAATGTCGTTTGTTTGTTCTTATTTTCCTCTGATAATTTTTTATATATTAGTTTAAGTCTAAACATTCATATAACATCATATATTAAATTCTATTTTTGATGGAGCATCCTTATCGTCCTTACAAAAAAAAAACAACAACAAAAAAAAAATTTGTAAGAAAAAAAAATTATAAATGGAAATGATAGGAGTTTTCAGTGAATTCCTACCAATTTTTTTTCACATTGTTTGCTATTGTTGTTGTTTTTTTTTAATTTTTGTTGTCATTATTGTTACGTTTACTGTACTCTATACAGTTTTTTTTACTATTAATATGAAATGAAAGGAGGCGTATTGCATGCTTTTTCTCGTCAATTGTTTGTTGATTCAGTTATTTTTTTTTTATTATTTTGTAGTTTCATTTATTTATTTAAAAAGAAAATATTTTCCCTTTCTTTTACTTTCGAAACTCGACAAAATTGAAAAAAAAAAATAAAAAAAAAAAACGCTAATATATAATTTCTAAAAAAATTGTGTTTTTCTTCCCTCCTTTCATTCTATTGTGAATATAGTTTTATTGTTGTTTTAATGTGTAATATGACGGTGTGAATAAATTTCTAAAAAAATAAATTCGAAAATTGGAGATTTGACATAATTATCTTCGAAAAAGAAATTTCGGTGATAAGTATTTTTTAAAAGTTAAAAATATTTTTTATAAGAGTTTACTAACAGTATGAGCAAGTTTAACAAGAAGTAAACATATTTTAAAAACCCATGTTCATAATAAACAACCTGTTTAGTTTTGACAGCTTGTCAAAATTAAAGTCAGATACTAAGAAAAAATTTATTAAGTTTCAATTTAAAAAATATACTGTTAATTGTTAAAAAAAAAAACCAATTATAAGTTATTTGGAAGTTTCGAAAATACTGAATTATTTTGATTAATCGAAGAAATATTGGCAACAATAATTTAGGAGCACATAATATGTTAGAAAATAAGGAGGAAGTTAAAAAATTTATTTTCGAAATATTAAATTAAAAAAAATTACCGAATAATTTATTTTTTGACCTGAAGCTTTTCAAAACTTTAAATAGAATAAAAAATAATAAACTAATTTCGAAATTTTTAAATTAAAAAAAAAACCAATAACATTTTACTCAATTTTCGAAAATTAAAATTTAAAAATTCGATTCATTATGACATGAACAGGTAAATAGCAAAAAGAAGTTTATTTATAGAGACAATGTTTTTTTATTTTCGGACATAAAAATTTTAAAATTTTGAAATTGGTTAATAATGGAATATATTGGAAAATTTTATATTGAATAATTTCAAAACCCCATGGCTTTTATTTAATTTTGTAGCTTATAATTTTAAAAATTTCGAAATTTCTGCATATTTTACTTAATTTTTGAAAATTTAAATTTTTTTTCGAAAATTATAGAAACTAAGATATGGATACAAATATCAAAAACTAGTTTTGATTAAAAATTACCTCTCTTTTTTCATTTTCGATTTCCAAAATTTCAAATGTTCGAAATTCGTTTATAATCAAATAATTTATAAAATTAAATATTCAAAAATTTCAAAAAAAATTTTTTCCGGTTTTAAAAAAATATATTGGTTTTCGAACATAATATATTATAGATTTTCGATGTTTTTGCATAAATTTTTAAGCAATTGTCGAAAATTTAATAGTAAATATAATTTGACAAATGTAAAAAATCTAAATTTTGATTTTCAGACATAAAAATTTTCGAAATATCTTGAACATTAAAGCATGAATATTTTTCGAACTTATTTCTTTTGGGTTATTATTCATAACACTCTCTAATATGTTATCGTTTACTCATTTTTGTTAATAATAAAATAATAATGATAATAAAAATCAAATTTAAAAAAATATATGATTTTGAAAAATTACTAAAGAAGGTCTTATTTTAGGCCCATTCTTGAAGTTATTGTAGTTTTATGAAATACAATATTTTAATGAAATTTTATTTTTGTTTTTCTTTAAAAGAATCGGGCAATGCTTGGTTTTTTATTTTCATTGATTCTTTCGAAGATAATTTTTGATTTATTAGATTTATGTTTGTTTTTTTTTAATGTTGTTGTCCTGATTTTGTGTTCTTTTTTTGTATTTTAATGTTTTTCACAAAAAAAGGACATTTTGTTAACAAATATTGAAAATATGTTTTTGTACACATTATATACACAAAAAATACACAAAAACTGAAAGGACTTTAATACAATAATAAATTTATTGTAGAGACGGTTTGATAGTGTATTTTTTTTATATTTTAAATGTAGTTTAAACCGCCTCAAGAGGACATTGTACATTATTATTATATTGTGCTTAAAATCTGATAGGCTTTCACTTAGTTTAAGTTTTTTTTTTTAAAAAAAAAGAATAAATACGCTTTTAATCAATTATTATAAACGATAATTAAATATGAAAAGAAAAGATTTTTATTGTTTTATATAAAAAAAAAAAAATATGAAAAATGATAAAAATAAAATAATATAGGCGACAGAATATTTAATTTATTATCATTATTGTTATTATTATGTATTATTATTATGACAGATTATGGTGACTTACGATCTTGAGATTGTTTTTTACTATATTAATGCTTTTTTTAATTGTGAATTGTGACTAACAAATAAAATAAGCTTTTTAAGTTGGGGGATAAAAGCATTTTAATTTTTTAAAAACAAAGACTTTCAATTTCTTTGAGGGGTGGATTAAATTCAGTTTTTGATATTCTATTTCTATTAAAAAACACATTTAGATTATATCATATTTTTATGATTATAATTTTTGTAGGGTTGGAAGCACTGTATTAATATTTTGTTTGATTCTTTTGGTTGATGCATTGTATAAATGGTGGATGAAAATGTGGGTGCAATATCAAAGTGGGTACTTTCAAAAATAAATTGTTTGATATAAGGATTTTCGTCTTTTACTAATCTCAAATTTCATTATATTATCATATATATATATATAATTCTCAAACACCGTTTCAAAAGGCTTTGGAATCGATGGAATCGATTTCCGTTCCTAAGCGTCAAAACAAAACAATGGATTTGAAGTCTTAATTTAAAGTTGATATGATCTTAGTGGGTTAATATAAGGTGATCTTAGTGGGTTAAAGTTCGATACTCTCCAAAGTAAATCTAATGTTGTATTTGAATTTCTTCTTTTTCTATTGAACCATTTAAAAAAACTAATTAATGCTTTATGGAATCGATTATACGTATATACGAGAATACGATGTCAAAATATATGACGTTTATCGAAATTAAGTTTTATATTTTATATTTTGACTGCAGTATAACAGTGTGAAATATTTTTAGCCGAATATCTTAAGGAATATAGATTTTACCGAATTTTAAGTATTAATTATTATTATTATAAGTAAATTATATGTAGTTAAGGAAGTTTTTCAAAACAAATTCTTTCTTTCATTAAATTTCAATTTTAGTTGTAAGGCAAAATATAACAGTTAAGGATTAATTAATAATAACTATAATTCCTAGATTTTAAGAGGATATGATTCCTAATATTTTTATAACTTAACTAATATAATATATTTATATATAATTTAATATTTTTCTAAATACTTCATGTCAGAAGATATATCAGTAGTACCATATATCAGTAAGGAACGAAACTTTATTGAACAAGTAAACTCATAAACAAGAGTCGAAATTAAACAATTAAAATAACATAGTGCAACAATCTTAAAATGGGAAGGACTCAGGAGGTAAGATATTCTTTAAAGAACAATTAAGACAATCAGGACAATGTATACCAGAAATGAAGAAAGACAATTTTGCAAACTATCTCCTATACTGTTCAGCACAACGTTTGAAGAAGTTTTTGTTAAGTTTAAAAATACAATAAATTAAAGATGTAGATAAATTCAATTAATTAGGGTGTATTATTACTAAACAAGTTAAAATAGGTAGAAAAACTTTTTGAAAGCCCTGTTCCTCTTTTATGAAAGCTATGTGACAAGCAGGAATATCTATTAAGCCAAGTATATACGAGAGACTAAAATAGGTAGAGTTGAGACAAAAATTTCGGTACGAATTTGTTTGTGTTTTGCTTTTCAATCCTATGTTTAATTTTTTCTAGTAAAAAATGAAAATTAGAATAGGACATACGTAAAAAATTTGAATATGAATTTGGATCTTCAACCCTTAACTGGTTTAATAAGTCTTTGTAGAATCCAACAGTACCTATGTCTTCTTTGCACCCAACATTTTTATTATTTTTTTTTTTTTAATAATTAAATAGCACACGGTAGCCGCAGCAGCTTTTACTTGTTCCGAACTCATTTTTCAAAGAACTGTTTGCAACAAACAAATCTATTTTGAATTTAATTCTATATGTGTTGCTCTACCACAGATCTACCATTTACAAAAAATACGTATATATAGTGTAAACAATCGCTAGAAAAATTTACAGATCTACGAAAAATTTCTCTATCAAAGTTTTCGTAGAGTGAATTTTCTGTAGAATTGTGCAAACACATTTGGTAGAGGAAACTTTTGTTTCCCTAGAGTTCTACCTATTTTAATCTCTCGTGTATACTTGGCTTTACAATTAAACCATTAAAAAATGCGCCGCAATTTGAATGTATCGACAAATTTAAATAATCGAATCTTATTAATCTTTTACAGCGCCATTACAGTAAAAATATAGAACAGTTCTGGTAGTCTTAGGGTAGTGCATATAAAATAGGATTATAATTTACCAAATAAATTTTAATGGATTATTTTGGCTTTTTTAAACAGGAAGGTTATATTTAAATAACAGTAATGTAAAAAATAACATTATAATAATAAAATAATAAAAAAAATTTTAATTGGCAATTTCAAGGAAATAACCTAAAAAATTTTTTTATATATTAATAAATTCCACACTTATGTTTTATTTTAATGTTTTTCTATTATTTAAATTGTTTAAGAAATTCATTTTAAATTGTTTAGTGGGGGGGTTTTTTTTTATTATTATTATTAATAAATTACAAAATAAATATATTTTTTACGTCCATAATTCTTTTGTAAATTATTTTGAATTTTGTTTTTTTTTTTGATGAATTTAAAACTTTATCATTGTTCATCGCTTTGTTATTGTTTTATGTTCCTAAGAACCACACCTTGATGAAGAACGATATTTTTTTGGAATGTATTTTTTTGAATGTATCTTCAAAATTATTTAAACTTTTGTTTTACTTTTTTTTGTATTATTATTTATTATGTTAAATTTATTTATATTTAAAATTATGTTGTTTTTGAAATATTATTTGTCTCTTTTTTTTTTTTCGTTTTTTACTTTTTAAACATTTATCTTAAAAATATTTTTACATTATATCTATAGATACTTTTTTAACATCTTCCAATGTTATTTTTGTTTTTTATTGTATTTTTATGTAGATTAAGTGTTTTTGTTTTTTTTTTTTTTGAACAGTTTATACTTCTGTTTCATATTAAAAATAGGATTTGTATTTTGTATTTATTCTGATAGATACTTGTAACTTTGCATCCAATGTATAAAGATAACCTCTTCCTTAAATATTACAATTTTATTACATTTTTTCAATTATAATTGGGGAAAAAAAAATTTGTTTAACTGGTTTTCTTATTTTGTATTTTATGTAGGTACATATTTTTTTGTAATATTGTTTTTTTTGAAAAATAAGACAGGATAAGAAATGGTACGAAGAATAGGAATACTTGTTTTACTAAATCAGGTTTCTTCAAAAATATCGTTTATTATTTTTAAAATTGTACTTAATGCCATTTTGCTTCGAGATATTTTACGAAAACCCCTTTGTTGGTTAGAAAAATTTGCAAAGGAAATAAAGCCTCTAGCAGTACAGTCCAACATAAGACTTATTATACAATTGAATTGGGAGGTCTTATATCTCATTCCAAAGAGTATGCGACTTTAGAAATGCTTTATTAATTTAATTCCAATTACTTATATAGAAGCCTTTTAAACTCGAATATTTCAAAAGTTTATCAAAAAAACTTTTTGTATTCTAGTTAGCTCAATTAGCTTGGCTCCTCCCCTTTGAGCAACATTTCGTCGCTACCTAACAACTCCCTTTGTCCTTTCCGAACTTCCTTTTTCCTATACAAACCCTCTTTGTCTTTTTCATATAAGAATGGGAGCTGCTGACGCTGATACAAAATTCCGGGACTTACGTTTTTGTTGATTTTTGAAACATAGCCTTTTAGGCTTTACCTCTCGAGACTTTATTTCCCTCTGCTTACAAAAATTTGGCTTATCAGTGACCGCTTTGTTGATTGAAAATTAAATTTACTGTTTTGGCAACAATTTGACACGACATTCTACGTAGATTCGATTGAAACCACTATTGTTTTGTGGAAATGGATTCCTCACTGTATATTTTTCAATTTGTTAGACCACTATGCACAGAAATAAAGCTATTTATTTCTCAAAAGGTTAACATTTCAAGTTTTTAATCTTATATTTTGTACATTTGTGACTTAAGGCAATGGAAAATAGAGCACCAGGGTGTTAAAAAACTTGTTACATGTCTGTTAGAACATCTCCATTCTACACTAATTAGATCATCACAAAAACCTCTCTACTGCTTATTTTTGCATAATAGAATAAAATACAAAAACTAACATATTTCGGTTAAGATTATATGATATAAAGATTTTAAGATTCGAGCCATTGTACTTTACCTGTAAAAAAATAAAAGAAAATATATAAAATTGAACAAAAACAGTATATGTATAGCATTATTTTGATTTATTTAAATGGCAAACAATAAATTTGTGGTCCGATAATAAAATTCAACGCAATCATAATAATAAAAATAAATTGTAAAATGTAAATAACTCTTGTTGAATAACACAAAAAAAAAAAATGAAGTATAAAAGTCATTAGAGTTAAGAAAGTTATAGGAGAAGGAAATTAATTTGTAAATCAAAGAAGTTTTATTAAATTTATAAATATATGCGTAAAGGGCTTTTATAGGTGTACAATAATAAAATACGTAAGCAATAATTATTATTATAATTAACTTAATTTTGTATTTCATTAATAAGAGGTCTATTATTATAAAATAAAAATTATCAAAGAGGAACTTACACGTTAGTTACAAGGGCGAGTTAATCCAGCAAGAGAATTTTAACAACTACAGCATACTAAACACAAAAAAAAATATGCTCTGTTGACCACAGAACCAGCCGCTATTACTGGAAAAGCGTAATGTGAAATTTTTTTCGAAGATTCGGAGTAATGCATATTTGTACCAATTTCAAAGTTTCAATTTTTGGTGCGGCAACAATACCTACCGCTTATTATATTTCATATATTAGTAATTATTACTATATATTATTGTATTACCAACCACAAGGATTTGTAATTATTATCTATCTTATTTTAAATTATTTATAAATGATTGGCTCAAATAATTTTACAATATTTTGTCAATAGTACGACATTTAGATATGTCTTGCAATTTCGTCTATAAAAAAGACCTCATATAATTGGCAGGATTTATTTATAAAAAATACCTGATACTATATTTAATAAAATACTTAATAAAATCAAAGTATATAAAAGTAAAACAAAATAAAAAGTAATGTAGGAGCTGCTTGTTTATTTTATAAATATGTACTAGGTAATACTTCAGAAGAAAATAAAAATATTATGCCAAAAATCAAACCCTACCGCCATAACACATGATTAGCTGCTCAATCACATTCATATACAGTAGAGCTTTTTAGAACAAGAAATCTAAAAAATTTAGGAACTCTTTTTTAAGTCGCGCCTCCAAATTGTGGAACACATTACCCCCATATGTGTTGCCCAATACATATGGTTAAGCAAAATTCAAGAAGACAGGCAACTTATACCTTTTGGGTTGCCCATTTAACCATTGATAGACATTTATATTTATGTCTTGCCGCTACTTTTGAGCCATTACTGCGCAAGTATCCAGGTTGCTTATTCCATTATTTTGGCCACGGGAGGAGGTTGTTTTATTGAGTAGAAATATCACACTACCGGGGGGACTAGTATTTCTCTATTGCCTTTTGAAAGTTATTTCCTCCCTTAGGAAAAAAAATAAAAAGAAACCCAAAATTATCTTCAAAAGTTTCTTATTATTTATTTAAATTCTAATATTACAAAAAATACTTAAGCAATATTAGTGTTTCCTTCGGCTACATAGGCTATTACGGGAATAACTTATGTCTTTTATATATTACTATTTTTAATTGCACTTTATATTTACATATCACTTTTTTATTTAAAATTTTTATTTACAATTACATAATTTTATTATTTAAATTCATACTATTAGCTTGTTTATTATATTTAATTAACATTTTTTATAGATTTTAAATATTTGAAATTGAATTTAGCAGTGACATTACAGTTGAATTGAAGTACAATTTTTAAATGTAAAGACAGAACGAGTAAGAAAAAAATATTCAATTAGAAAAAGAGAACGAAACGAAATGAAAAGAAAACGAAACAGAGACGATTAAAACCATTAACTCTGTATATTAAACTCGCTACATATTTTTTCAATTATTTCAATGTTTTCTACTACAGGAACAAGGATTTCATTTGTACTTACAAAATTTTGTTTCTAAACTACTTTTACCTTTATTATATTTTGGGGCTTTTGTTAATGGCCAGTGTGTTTTTAGAAAGCTGTTAGAGCCGTTCCATTTTTGTTGTTTCTCGATTTGCAGTTTATCTTTTAAAATTTGATTTTCAATTTAACACTTTTGCATAATTTTAGGATGAAATTTTATTTTTATTTTATTTAATAAAATATTTCAATTAACTTTGATATTATTGGAATTTTTTTTGAAAATTTTCTTTTGAATTTAAGATATTCTAACAATAAATTTAAGAAGTCTAAGATTTGTTTAAGATCTTATAAGTATTTTCATAATTATTATTAAAAATTTATAATAGTCAACTTTTAGGGGTTATAAATCTGTATAGGAGCTAAGTTTAATTATTTTATACATTTTACTATACAACTATATAATTTTTAGAACCGTGGTATAAATATTTATAATTAATATTTTATATTCCGAATAACATATTATTTTTCTCAAACAACTGTTTTACCTTAGAAACATTCAAATGACTATAATATGTTCATAACTACCCATTTAAGTAATAAAATATTCCATTACCTAGTATATTACTCATTCAATCAATGCTATTAATTAAATTTAAATAAAATCTCAACATCAAAATTCCTTAACTTTAGGTAATAATTTAAAAAAAAAAAAAATAAATAAGTACATATGTATATATAATTTACATATGTATGTAAATTCTATTCAACATTAGTGTAAATTTTCACACATTTGATGCCCTAAAACATCCACATTAAGGCAATATAAAATAAAAACAAATAAAACTAAAATAAACTTTTATTATGCCCGTTAAATTTTAAATTAAAATTTCACCACAAAATTACAAAAAAAAAAAAAAAAAACAAAAAAAAACCTACCATATCAAAAAAAAATTTTCATTCATGAGGGTTGAAAAAAAAAATAAAAACAACAAAAAAAACAATAAATAAAAAAATAAAAGAAAAATTTTAACAAAAATTGAAAAAGTGTATAGGGAACTATTAATCTTTATTCAAGTTGTACCAGATGGGGCTCACAAGCTTAACGTTTATAAGTGTGTAGTCAATACTTTTTTGTTTTTGTTGTTGTTATACCCGTATGACTATATAGGCAAAGGGTATAATAAATTTGCCATTACGTTTGTGACGCAGAGAAGGAGGGGGGGTAGATATAGACTCAAGTGTATGGATCGGATCAGAATCGAAAAAAAAATCGATTTAGCTATGTATGTCCGTCCGTCCGTCCGTCCGTCCGTCCGTCCGTCTGTCCGTCCGTCCGTCCGTCCGTCCGTCCGCACGATAACTCAAAAAATAAAGGAGCTAGAATCTTGAAATTTTCGCAAATTCTTTTTTTTGCAATAGCCGTCATCGCTATTTAAATCCAGCCATTTTGGTCCATGGGTTCGGGTGGCTGCCATACAACTTCTTTTTTTATATGAGTATTTCTCTGTACCTATTACAGCTACGTGTCTGAAATTTTGGCAAAAGTAGTTTAGTTTTATGGCCAAAGTTTCTGCAAAATTTGGTTGGTCTGTTGCAGTGAGTTCGAGTAGCTGCCATACAACTTCCTGTTTTATATGAGCATTACTCTATACCTATTAATGCTGGGTGTCTGAAATTTTGCCAAAAATAGTTTAGTGTATTGGCCAAAGTTACTGCAAAATTTAGTTGGTCTACTGCAAAGGGTTCGAGTAGCTGCCATACAACTTCTTATTTTATATGAGCATTACTCCATACCTATTGAAGTTAGGTGTCTGAAATTTTGCCAAAAATAGTTCAGTATAATGGCCAAAGTTACTGCAAAATTTGGTTGGTCTACTGCAGAGGGTTCGAGTAGCTGCCATACAACTCCTTCTTTTATATGAGCATTACACTACACCTAATAAAGCTTTATATTTGAAATTTTATCAAAAGTAATTAATGTTTATAAATGATATAATGTTTATAAAACGGTCATACGGGTATCCCAGAGTTGACACAGTCTACTCTACCACACTCTTCCTCGTTTTTTTGCTGTTTTTTCTATTTTTGAGAAATGGAAAAAATATACAACTTGTTTTTTTTTTTAAGTTAAACTTTGGCATATGTGTATATTGAAAATAATTTGTTTGTTTTTATTTTTTTTTATATTTTTCCTATACTCTAATGCTTATGTGTTTGTTTTCTTGTTTTTTTGTTTTTTTTTGCTGGTAAATAAAATCTAGATTTATAAAAAATGAAGGAGGCCTTTTCCTGTATGGTAAAGTTTATTATCCAACATATATACATATTAGATTATTATGATACACATCTACAGATCTACACTGAATAGATGCACACTATTTTATTATTCCAATACAGTGATGTGTAATTAATTAAATTCTCCGGTATTAGATTTTAAACTTCCTAAAAACCTAGGTGTACTAGTAATGTTGCTATACATGAAGACATGAATACTGTGACGACGACGTGTCTTTATTCGAACTATTGTGAGGCGACCTTGACGGCACTATGTATTTATCACTAAAATATAGGATGAAATGTTTCAACTTCAAGTGTATGCACATCCTTTTGAAAAGGAAACTTGCCTTTTCAATCTAAACCAAACGGATTTTAAAAAACATTTTTCTTTTCCCAATGCATTTCTAAGTGTAAAATGCAGACTCATAAGAACACTTGTGTTGCCACATTTTTTATATTGTGATGTGAATCATTCATCCATGAGTGCTTGTAAATGTAATAGGCGAAATGTTGTTTTAATGCATACAAAATATATGTTGTTAATCGCCGAAAATTTGACAGTGTTTCTGATGTGTTGAATTACATTTTTGGTTGAAGCTTTTTTAACTACTAGAATTTTATGAACCTGGGCTTTCACTACAATTTAATAAGGAGAAGTAATATGAATGAAATTTTAGCTCTTTTTCTAAATAAAAATATAGAATAGCCGGTGGTTCCATTTCATAAATACAAACTCTTACAATATTGAAATAAAATACTTGCATTTTAAATGAAAAAATTTACAATTCAAAATACTTGCACTTTAAATGAAAAATTTACAATTGAAAATACTTGCATTTGAAATTAAAAGTTAACATTCAAAATTACAGTACTTTAAATAAAAGTACTTACAGTCGGAGACAGTATTGTTGTAATTAAAAAAGAAAACTTGCACTTAAAGGGGAAATTCTTTTTTTTTAAATAGAAATAGAGAAACTTTCAACACCCTTCATTATAAAAAAAAGCTTCAAATCAATTTTTATTTCATTTGAGTTAAACTTGAGTTTTTTTCTGTATAAATCTTGCTGGAATCTTTCAGTTGTCAAAATATAACAAAGTTTTGGAAAAGGATGCCGAATTTAAGATAGTTGTTACAGATGTCGTAACGATACTTATTGGAAGCAATACAAAACGTTGGTTTTGGTTTGGTGGGTTGGTGTTAACGTTCTTACAGTTTAAATATGTTCAATGGAATCGCATAATATGGTAATAAATCCAAATACGTTACGTCATGATACCATTACGGCGCCATTGTTTTTACAATCAGCCTTAAGTAATCCTTAAAAAGCATTCACACAATTTTAAGTAATTTATAAAACTAAAAATTAATATTTTAAAAAAATAATACTAAAAATTTATAATATTTGAAGTATTCAACATTCATAAAAACAATAAAAGTACTTTAGATTAAATTTAGTAAAGATTACAAATTAGGGGATGCCTGTACTTTACTATAAAAAAATATAAAAATAAGTATTTGTTTTATTTACTTAGGTATATAAACTCTGATATATAGATTCTTACGAATCATAAATCCATTAAAAGCTATTCCTTTTCTCATCTGATGTTATAAATGGCAAATAAATCTTTTTTGGAAAAATCTGGAAAAATAACTGCAAAACAATAACAACAATATTGGAAAATAAAGAACAAGGAAAACCTTTGAAAAATAGACACAACAAATCTCAAAAAAAACCTTAAATATACCAAAATTTTTTTTTTTTTTGGTGATTATACCATTCGGTCATCTCCCACCCCCAAAAAAGTCACACATACACACAACTCTCAAATATTGTAAACTGAACCAATATGAGTTCAATGTAAAACTAAAACCGATTTTATAAAAAAATTTCGAATGAAAAATGTTAAGGAAAACAATTAAACTACAAAATAAAAGAAAAATGGCCAAATGATAAGCGGTTTAAAAAAAAAAAAACAAAACTAAAAATTGAACCAAAAATCAGAAAAAAGGGTTAGATAAAGAGTTTACGTTAATTGAAAATCGCTTGAACCTAAATGGTAAATTAATAGGTAAATTTTATTATCTTCCATTGTTAATATATCTAAATATGTATATGTATTATATGTAGATATATAACTATATATATTATGAACTTTTAATTTTGATAAATTCGGATTTTAAAATAAAGGAGTATTTAATGGTCCGGCAATTTTTTTAATAGTTTTTTGTACATTTTTTTTTATAATTAAATGGTTGAAACGATTGTTACATTAACTTCATTAACATTTTTTTTCATGAATTTGCTTCAAAATTAATTACAGTTATGAGTTATAAATATGTGTATATATGTATATATACAATGGTATAGGTACAGGGTGTTTTTAACTAAAGTAAAAATACTACCCTCAGCTCAAAACAAACAAAAAATTGTATTGGAGAGGAGGGACTTACGGCGTCCGAGAAAATGGCCTTCAAAATAATTTATTAGTAACCCTGTACAACAATTAAGATTCATTTAAGTGCCAATAACCAGCTTCAGTTATAGGTTTTCATAGAAATATTCAAAATTTTCATTATCTTCAAGAGTCACAAGGGCTTAAATTGAAACGATGAAGAGTGTAGTACATTAGACTGTGCCGAACTCTGAAAATTTCAAAATCCTAGCTCCTTTAATATTTGAGTTATCGTGGTGATGAAGGGACTTACGTAGTTAAATCGATTTACTTTTAAATTCTGATCCGATTTTTTAGTGTTTAAATTGAAAAACTGTAATTTTTGAATAAAAAACCGTTATAACAATAAATCGAAAGAATTTTCTTTACAAATCCCCATGGTAACCAAATATAATATGAATATACAAATATATAATATGAACAAAATAATTAATATTGTAATTTTAAATAAATAGAAAGTATTTTATTTAAGGAGGCAATATATAATATGAGGCAATATATTACTCTTGTCCTGTAGGACTATTGCCCTGGTACTAATTATAAATAAATAAATAAATAAACCGTTATGTTTTTTGTTGTCGGCTTTACCATTTTAATTGCATTTTGAAAATCACCTATTTGCAGCTTAAATTTAAGTACTCACATTTTTCACATATCTCTTACTGTTTTCCACAGTTAATGCAGCCAATTACTGACTGCAGTATTTGTGGTTGATTCAAGGACGCTTCCTTGTTTATACCTATTGTTTAAGTTAAAGAATTTTCTTTTATTGCAAGTTGATTTTTAAATAGGAAGATTTTGTTTTTAAATGCAAGTCTTTGTTTATATGAAACTCCAAAAATTTTAACCAGGACCTGGACCGATATGATTTAAAAAACCAGATAATAAAATCATACAAAAATTTAATTTTTATTTTTGCGGGGGTTGATGGAAAGCATTGCACTTTATCGAGCTATCTCTTCGTGGTTTGGGGGGCTCTAACCCAAATATGCGCATTATACTCCATTTTTGGTCTAATGTAAGTTTTATAGATATTAAAAAGATCAGGTGCTGAAAAGTAGGTTTTATAGGGAAATAAGAAATCTAAACATTAATCTGCATCATCATTAGCTACACCAAAAATGTGGTTTGACCAGATCACGTTTTGGTTTAGGTCGATACCCAAAATGTTAAAGTCTGTTGTGTGATGCAAAGGTATATCTTTAAATGACAGGTTGGGGGTAGATATTGCAATTTTGCAGGAGATTAGACAGCATTGAGTTTTTTTTTGTGTTAAAATCAACACGGTTACACTTACACGGTTTTGAGTGCTTTCTTTTGGGGCGAGCCAACGGATTTTTTTAACAATCTTTGAATTCTACTACATCATTGGTTACTATATTTTTAAATCTTGTTTCTCCGAATTCTCTTGCTCAAGATACTGAAGCTTCGTCCATTTCAACATGGAAATAAAAAAATCTGATGACAATATGGTTGAAAATATTGAGTTGTATTGATATTAATAGTTGTAAAATAATAATGATTAGATAACGTTACCAATGATGTGCGTGGTTCCCTTCTAAGTAAGGTAATGGTTTTCTCAATTAATACTCTTATTAGGTCAAATATAAATATTAGAATTATTAATTTCCGATTGAGCTTAAATAGTACCCATTATTTTACTTACTAACTAGAAGTCTGCAAAAATAAATCCCCTATAAATTATACAACTTTAGTTAAGAGCCTTTATATACCATAATATAGCTAAATCTATTAAAAAAATTTTTTAAATTTATTAATTATAAAAAAGTTTATTAATATTTCTAGAAATACTAAAAATCCTTGTTTGAACAGATATTTTCCGATTTTACAGAATTTTATAATTAGTGCTATATTTATAATAATATCTAATAATAGTAAGTCTTAAAATGTTGTAAAATGTAACTTTCCATGAAATGGCGTTAATTTTTTTATGGTTCATAAATCTTTTAGTCAAGGCTGGTCTGGTTCAATTTAGAAGAAGTTTAATTGAATTCCATTCTTTCAATAATTGAATAAAATTAATATAAATTCAATACAGTACTGAAATATAAAAAAAATTAAGGAATATAAAAATATATAGTCTGCTTAATATTAAAGGTTTTTCTGGAAAAAAAAAAATTTATACCATAATTAAATAAAATCTTAAAACTAATATGCATTTTATAATATCTAATTAGTAGGTTTACTCCGTTTGTAAAAATTTGAATTTATATATTAATCTATATAATATATACTAGTTAATACCCGGTGCGCGTTGCTGCGCCTTTCAATGGAGGTTTAGTTTAAGTTGATGTCATTGTAAAAGTTTTTAAACGTTTTTGTTAGGATTATTCTAGTAATTTCTTAAAGTTCCTGTAATTCAAAGAAGTACTAACTACTTTCCAGAATTGGACGTAATTTACTTCCAAAATTTTTTTTTTGAGCAATCGTTGGACCGACGTGTTACCAAACACCAAGCCTCCTAACAGACTCAACTCCATTTTCAAGGTGCTTCTCGCATATAAAATTTGGAGGAACCGGCCAAACCGTTTTTAATTTATAGTAAAGTAACGCAAAAATCTATAAAAAGCCGCTGTGCCGCAATGGGTTACAGGAACTCAGCAAAAAAATGATTGAGGCTTTCTCTTTCGGCAAAGCAGTATTGAGCAAAATTGGACGTAATTTGCTTCCAAAACAAATCGTCGGGCCGACATGGGTTAACAAATTCGAAGTCTGTTAATAGAGTTAACTCCATTCTCAAAACGGAACATATATATTTTCATTTTAGAAAAAAAAAGTTTAAATACTACCACCACAGCCCCAACTTGGAGGTCCGTTAAAGCAAAATTTAAGTCCACGATTTCTTTGCATACCCAAAAACCTCTATTTACAAATTTTCATGAAAATCGGCTGGCCGGTTTAGGAGTCTATTCGCTACATACAAACAAACAAACAAACTTTCGCTTTTATATATATAAGTAGATCCAAAATGGCTAAAATTTTTATATATAAAGGTTTTGAGTACGGGGGGGGAGTATTCTTGGAGCAGTTTTCAAACTCTTTTGCGATAAAATAAAAAGGGTGTGTCCGATTGTCTAGATTCTAGAAAGTTGTATACGTGTTCATGTTAGACAATGTAGTTCACTTTAGTTATATACTAGGAATTTGTTAAGCAATATATCATGCCAATATTTGATCAATCAAAAAAAATTTAGAAAACCTAAAAAATCTTAAAAAAACTTTTGTCAAATCCCGTTAACTTATTGCGGCACAATTTATAAAGTGTACTTTTTGTGAAAATTTTTGGGGCGATATTTAAAAAATTATTATACCTAAAATTTTCGCAAGAATGTATAACAACTTCTTAAAATACCTTGGCGATCGGATGAACAGTGTAGAAATGCATACAGGACAGACAGACATACAGATAGACACATTCATTTTTATTTATATACATGGAATAAGATTAATAATAACAATATATTAAATAAATTTGGATTTAAAAACGTATAAAACAAAGTTAATTAAATAACTTACGAACCTTGAACATTGAGGCTTAACTTAAATCATTGAGGATTTTCATTAAATACCACCACCATCTGATATCTGGAAATCAATTTAAATTTTTTAGAAAAATCAACAGTATTATGAATTTTCTACCAAATTTTTATATCTGTACCAGACAAAAATTTATAAATAAATTTATTCAAGGAATAATTGTCTATTATTAGGAGGTCATCTAAAATTTCTGAGAAGATTCCATTTTTTAAACAAATTCCAACGAATTATGAACTAAGTATTTGGACAATAATTAAATATTCGTGTAAAATCAATGAAGTATAACTAATGTTTAGAATAAACTTTTATTTAAATTTTTTTGCAGATCACTAACTTGTCACTTATTTTTGACTTGAACTTATTTTGAAGATAATTGTTTGTAAAACTTATTTTTGACTTCAAGATTATAAAGTCAATATTCAATAATAATAATTGATTTGGTTTCTTCTTCTATAACTTCATCGTAAAGTCTCAAAATTTTATTTAAAATTTACAAATTCACTTGAATTGCCAGTTATTAATAAGAATTCTATAAAAAAAATTTTTATTAATAATTTTGACTGTTATTAGCATTAAAAATACTAAATAATAAAATTATTAATAAAATTCTGCAGAATCCTATACAAATTTGAATTAAAGTCAATTTTGAACTAATTTTGAGGTCAAGCTTCGCGGTAAAGTTTTTTATTTTAGTAGAAATTAATTTTTAAAGAATAATCATTGTGGGATTGATAAGAAATTTCATGGGCCATTTAAAGTACATTTGAGTTTGAAATCAGTGAATCTGTTCAAGTTGGGCATATTCTTTTTCTTTTAGGTGGAAAATTTCGAAAGTCAATGTTCGATTTTATCCAGGGAAATTGATTACATTCATGGATATAAAATTTGTAAATAAAAAGCAACAGCTTCAATTCATCTAATTTTTCAGGGTCAATAAGAAAACTAAGCAGAACTATCTTGTACCAAATTTCAAGTTCCTACATTTTTTTTTAATTTCAGTAGCTTTTCGAACCAGTACTCCAATTCCTTCCAAACTTCAGAACCATAAATGTACAGGTAAAAAACCTCTTATAAAAAATTTAGCATTTTTGCCAACCAGTAATTCATTTCCTCCCAAACTTCGGAACCATAAAAATACAGGACAGAACCCTCTTGTATCAAATATCAAGGTACTATCTTTGTTAATTTCGTCTTTGTAATTTAGAAACACATTTCCAATTGATTAAATTTCAGAAACATAAGGGAAATCAGAAGAAACTTCCTTGTTCCAAATTTGAAGATTCTATACTAATTAGTTTAGGAACATGCTGGTTTGGCCTGAGTTTGATCAAAAGATTCTAGAATATGTCATGCTCGCATTTCATCCATTTGAAATCCCTATCTGCATTTTGTCATTAGTAACTTACAATATTAATTTCTTCAGTTGGCATAATTTCTTTAATTTATTTGGCGTACGGACTGAAGGACGGACGCAAACCGCTGAATCAACTCAGGAGGTGACGCTGATATAAAAAGATATATACTTTTCCATAGCTAGATTTCCCGCTTTCGGTGGTTATAAACATCTTTTTGAAAAAATAACCCTGTACCTATTTTAGATCATCATCATCATTGTCCTCCAACCCCATCCGTGGGGCATAGGGCGGAAGTAAATTCTTTCATCGGCTTCTATCTGCGGCTTACCTCTTCAGTTGTGGCCATGTTCTTTGAACACGTTTCTTTGTAAAAGATCAGATTGTTTAATTTACAAATTAGTTAAAGGAGCGATTCTTTGGTTGATGGGTAGCAAACGTTCCGCAGTAACCTATTTTAGATGGAGGTGTTTAATAGTAATGTAAAAGATGAGAATATAAAATTTAATAAAGTTTTTTTTTTTTATTATTTCAATATTTTGTCTTTTCGAAATATTTGTTTAGACTTTAAAACTGAATATCAGTGCAAATTATTAACACTTATCATTTATTTTAATCTTAATTCTTAAATGAAGGATTCTTAAATAAAATTTTTTCCAATTCAATTAGAATTTCTTAATATAAAAGATTTCAAATTAAAAATATTTTATATATTTTTAATAACATTACAATTTTTTTCAATTTTGCAACTCATAAAGTTATAATCTTTATATATATAGAAGTGTTCAACCCAATTTAATTTAAATTGCAACATATCTATATATAATATGAAATTTATAATCTATTTTATAACTGTAATCTGTACTTATAAAATTAGGTTGGTTTTATTTTTTTATATTCTTCAGAAAAACACTCTTGTAATGTAATATTTTATAATTTATATATTATGTAACTAAATTACTAATTATAAAGTACCTACTTTGTTTTTTTTAACGTAATAAATAAATAAATAATAATTTCATACATAAAATAATTTAAAAGAAAATCGAAATAAATATGAGATTAAGGTTTAAAAAAAAAACAAATTGCTCATATAACATAAGGAGGGGTTGGGTACAAAATCTCGTGTATCAGAATCTCACGTTTCCCTTCTAGTTAAGAATCTCGCATATACATATATACACATATTCTGTAAAAGAAGTACAGTTCTGATTTTGTACCTAGTACAATATTTCAATATTAAAGCATTAAAAAATATTTTGAAATAGTGGGAGCTGCCACCTTCAAATCCCCTTTAAAGAAATTAAATTGAAACCATTTACACAAAACTTTTAAAATAGCGAGGACAACCGCTCCCAAGCCAACAAATAATTGCTAAATATATTATTCGATGCTTTTTTTAAATGAACGAAATTATAAAAAGCGCGAGATTTTGAAACACGAGATTGTGACACGTGCGATTAGAAAACACGAGATTTATAAGAGCTTGAGATTTTGATATGCACCCCATAATAAGCGTATCGAAACCCCGCAATTCTAAATCTCGTGTATTAAAACCTTGCGTATTCGCAATATTTTATTAAACTCTCCCAAAAAATTAATTAAAGTGTTTTGTAGATATGAAGCGAAATAGAATGTGTTTTAAGGTTGAGTACGAAATCAGGGTCCCAAAATTTTTGTTTCCCGGGTTTTGGGATACGGTCCAGCGAATAGTTTGATGATAATATATATGGAAAAAAAATTATGAGGATTGTAAGATTGGAATACAAAACAGGGTATCAATAATTTGTATAACATTGGTTTGGGGGCAGCAACTCCATTATATCAATGGCTTTGCTGCTGATGTATGGAAAAAAATTAAGAGAGACCTTAGGGAAACCAATACTTTAATCTAATGTAATCTGATATTTTAAGACATTAGATTTTGATACACGAGATTTTTATGCGCCAGATTTTTATACGCGAGATTTTAATAAACAAAATTTTAATGTGCAAACACGAGATTTTAAAAAGCGGAATTTTGAGACGCGAGATTTTGTAACTAGGGATTTTAAAAAGGGGAATTTTGTAGTCAACCCTATAACATACATATAATATATTTGTGGTAGGGATGTGCAAAAAAAAATATCACTTATGAAAAATAAAACGTATTATAAAGAAAATAAAATACTTATTTTTTACTCGCATTTAAATTCATATTTTTCTTTAGATTAGACAAGGACAGCAATATTTTAAATTGAAAGAAAATAGAAGAACATAAAAGAAATAAAAAAAAAAAAACAAAATTAATATTTTTATTTTCCTCAATTTCACTTTGGCTTTACCTCATAATTATTCAAAAAAAAAAAAATACAAAAATTATGATAATGTGTTGAAAAAGTGGGAGTGGAAGAGAGATAGAAGAAAAAACAAAAAATTAATAGAATGAGGGAATGACAAATTTACTTAAGAATATTTTATTTCAATTGATGTATTTACTTTTTTTTAAATGAATTCCTTCAGGTTGATTAGCATCTGTAAAACATTTTCATTTAATTCGCATGAACAGTTATACGTACAAAATAAATACAAGTACCTACTTAGTACTTACAGTTATATATACATACGTAAATAAATATTACTTGACTGGAAGTACTAATTCTTAAGTATCTGTATTGGAAAATATTAAATCAGGTTGACTAGATGGTGGTGGTGATGGTGGTGGTGGTGTGTACAAAAGAAACTGACATTCTGAATAGCCTTACATATTACTTCATAATTTTGTTATTATTATTATTATTATTACTATCGTATATGCAAATTTTGCTTAAACCGTATCTACTTATGGTTTTTTCATAAAATATGTATAGAATTGTAAATGGTTTTTTAAGTGTAAGTGTAAGTATAAGTGTATTCTGTAACATAAATATTCAAAATGTAAAAAGAATATATTTTTAAACTTAATTTCATATTTAACATATTAAGTCCACTCTAAAGTGATTATTCAAAAACTATGTTATTATCCGATTATATAAGTAGGTTTCATTTTTTTTTTCTTTTTTAACATAATATTTTATATGTAGGTATGCTATGTATGTATATGTAGTTGTATAAAAGTCTAGATGTCTTTATATTATTATATAGAATATTATGTTTATGTGCCCTCTTTGTATTATTTTCTTTATTCTAATGTAATTAATGCAGAAAAAATATTCATTATTCGTTTATAACATAAATTATTATTAATTACGTTTTGTAGATTTGCGGCGTGGTGAAAAATTTAATGCTGGTATAGTTTGTTTTTAACTTATTAAACGCTTAATAGGCTTTAACACGTTATTTTTTATGGGTTGTTGATTGGTACTGAAATCCGCCTTAGTTCTAATATTGATTTCAGGAAGTTTTAGGTAAGGTAAGAATCAAAAAATTTGTGGGTTTGAGTATCCTTCAATTCAAATAATAGATGTGTACTTTGGATTTTAGTCTGGATTAAATCGGAAAGCGCCTAGGATTAGAAAATAATTGTGCAATAATCTAGTTCATATTCGGAGTGTTGAAAAAAGATCTATGTATATTGGGGCTAATTTAATAAGATTGGCAGGTATTACAATATTTAATTATGATTTTAAAAGAGTTCAGATGTATAGTCTGTATAGTCTCTGGAGATCTTTGAGAGGGAATTCTATTTTTTTCTAGAATATTATAAGTTAGAAGTTTTTTTATCATTATATTCAAAATAGTCGATGATTTAAATCAAATCACAAATATCTGTTAGTAAAGAATAGAAGAATTTTTTTTTTTATTTATTTATTATTCACAGGCTCTAAGAAGTGCTTATCACTTGTGGCGAACCCCTTTGTTTATATTGTTATATTAATGTATTTTTTACCAAAGATATATAATTATCAATTATTGACTAAGCCATTAATTTGATCCGAATGACAAATGGTAGCTGAGTCTAGTCGAAAACCAGAAAAGCATTTTTACTTTCATTGGGATTCGAACCATGAAAGTCGGCACTCTAATCACTGTGTCACCCAGCCGATAACTATAAATATTAAAATTAGATCTTTAGTGTAGTTCTCCTCTTTTTATAAGTGTAAGTATCTTCTCTTTAAAAATTGTGCTGCTCTATCTGGCTTCCATATCCGTCCAGTGTTTTTTCATTATTCCTATCAATTTATAGCCTGTGATTAGATTGTACCATGTCTTTTGAACTTAGTCCTATTTTACACATCCTAGTCTCATCGTATTCCAACGATTTATCTAATTAATAGATAGTTTTACAATATATAAATGTAATCCTAAAAAAGACACAATAAATTCGGATTGAACTAAGAATTAGAGGCGAATGTAAGCTAAGATTATGTTAACTTTACCCTATTTTTAGGTCTAACCATCTTTTTGAACCTTTTGATTGAAATTATATTTTATATATAATTGAATTTAAAAACCACAAAAGAAATCATCCCCCAACCCAATATGAAAAAATAGTTTTAATTGAAAAAGATTAAATTTATAAGTAATTACCTTTTTACCTACCAGCAACTGGATCAACTAGTTTTTATACTTGACTAGTTTATTTCTATTTTTTTTAATATATTATTTTGAAAATTTTGGAACTATGCCAAGTAAAGCTAAAGTTCTTCTACTAAAATGAAAAAGAAAGTAAAAAAAAACTAAATGGAAATATAAACTACCTAAAGATATAACTATGTATTTATATTAATATTACAATTATTATTATAATAATAATAAAGTAAATTTAATAAAATGTAAACAAAGCATAAAAAAAAAACATAGTAAAAGCAAATATGAAAGTGTAATCAAAATATAGTGAAGTGATGTATACTGAAAACAAGCTGATATATCTACACTTTTACATTTATAATGAAATTTACTTAAAATATTTTTAAATATATATTATTTTTCAACTTATGTTTAATATGTTTTAAATATATATAAGATTTTTTAAGGTGTTTTTTATTTATTTTGAAAATAATTTAGTACAAAACATGTTTAAATAAACTTTTTATAATATAATTATATCATTTTTAAAATAACTGAAGTGGAAAATTCTTAAAATAATATATTTAATATTATTATTATTATTATTATGAAGACTTACGTATCTTGATGCTGAAAATTATGATTATGAATTTAATAACTAGTATCAAATCTTTAATATTAATTATAACTGTTTTTTTACTCAAGATTCTTTAATTTTGGCGTCTTTAATCGTCAAGTACTTTTAGGGTTTGTATTTTGTATTTAAAGTTCAAGATTAAATTCCTCACAGCTAACTTAATGCCTAATTAATGGAAATTCCTAAAGTGGTTTCAAAGATGGTTATAGAAACTCGTTTGTAGAACATCAAAGATGTGAGACATCCTCTAATTTTATATTGTGTCCCCTTTTTGTCCATTATTTCTATTCTAGAATTTGCAAGGTTTCAAAACAAACATAGGTTAATTTTCAACTTAACCAACAATACTAATACTTGCACAACAACCTCAAATCCATCACCAGGTCCGTTAGAGTAAAATTGTTAGCATAGAAACACTCCCTGAACCCAAAATTCTTTATATACAAATTTTCATCATAATCGGCTAAGTTAATGTGTATATACGCTACATACAAACAAACCAACAAACACAAATCAGACATTCACTTTTATATATAGAACTAGCTAATACCCGGTGCGCGTTGCTGCGCCTCTTAACGGAGGTTTAATTTAAGTAGACGTAACTGTTATAAGTTATCACATAAATTACACACGGTGTAAATGTTAACTTTAAAATTTATTAAAACAATTTTTTTAAAACAATTTTTCTGGAATTATTCTGGTAATTTTTTAAACTTTCTGTAATTCAAAAACTACTAACTACTTTCAAAATTGGACGTAATTTACCTTGAAAAAATTTTCAACTCCATTTTCAATAAAGTTCTTTACGCATACAACATTTGGTGTCAACCGGTCAAACTGTTTCTAATTTACAGTAAAGCAACGAAAAAAATTATAAAAAGACACTGTGCCGCAATGGGTTAACGGAACTCAACAAAAATTTTTTTGAGACTTTTTCTTTGGCCAAAGCAGTGCTGCGCAAAATTGAAAGTAATTTGCTTTTAAAATTTTTTTTGGATAATCGTCGAGCCGGCATGAGTTAACAAATTCCAAGTTTGTTAATATAGTTAACTCTATTCTCAAAACGGAACATGTATAAAAAATTTGAACGAAGTCGGTCGAACCGTTTCTCTTTTAGAGTACAGTAATGAAAAAAGCTATAAAAAGCTCTTGGACCGTAATGGGTTAACGGAACTTACAAAATTTTTTTTGAGACTTTCTTTTTAGCCAAAACAGCACTTTGTAAAATTGGAAAAAAACTAGGTTCCAAAATGTTTTTTGACCAATTGTCGGACCTGCATGTGTTAACAAATTTTAAAACTGTCAACAGTATCAACTCTTCAAGTTAATTGGTCAAATTGTTTTCATTTTAGAACAAAAAAGTTTAAATACTTGCCAAACAACCCCAAAAGAGGGTTGCTACGCCAATACGTTTCATTTTTACAACAATTTTATTAAAGTCAGAAAAATTATCTGAATTCTCATTTCTATCAAAATGTATGAAAAAATTCTTAACTAAATCTTTTAAACAAATAATATATGCTTCAAAATAATAATATATGAAACAGTTTATCAACACTCCTAGAAAATTTTACTTATTTTTAACACGCACTCATCATAATATTATTATAAAAAAAGAAATATTAAGTAAATATAAAGTAATCTTAAATCCTTTATTAATTTGAATGAAAATTATTTAACAGACATAAAGAAAAATATTTTTATAAATTATAATACATTCCTATGTACATTTATTATATGAAATATAATGTTATAAAGAAATAAAATACCATTAAAAAATAAACTGTCAAATATACTTACCCTCATATACTCATAAATTTTTCTCTTCTATAGTTACCCCTGACACGCAAATTTATTATAAAATCATCATCCAGTGTACACTCCAGAACACAAAATTTTGTAAATCATGAATTGCATAAAATTTTAGTTCTCTTTTTTAAAAGGTTAAAAAATTTTCACCTGAAAGTGTTTGTTACCTGACACTATGTGCGAAATGAAATGCTTAAGACAAAAAAAAAAAAACAGAAAAAAACACAGAATAGTAAAATTTATAATTTAAGGTGCACGATAGTTTATAAAAACTAAAGGTATATGGAAGTTGAATATTCCCAAAACGTTAATAAAATGCATTTTAAAATTGGAAAAGAAAATTTTACTGCACAATTTGCAGTTTTTCACAAATTTTTCTTTGTTTAGTTTTTTTTTTGTTTTATAAAGATTTTTTAAAATATCGCACTTTTCTTTTTTAAAGATCGCACCTTCAAATTCTTAATTTAACTGTTTAAGTTCAGAAAAGTATTTTATAGTATTTTTTTAAATATAATTTTTGTCCATCTAATTCTTCTTTTAATAGAGGGGTTCCCTAAAATCCTCGCGAAGAGAAAATCGCGTAAGAAAAATTTTGCTGATAATTTTTTTTTTAAATATTAAATCGCTTTAATTTTTATTCAAAAGAATGGCCTGCCAGATTTAGCAGAGTTTAAGAAACTTAGAAATTAGTTTTCTTGCCAGATTTAGCAGGATTCAACAATTTTCAAAAAGAAAGAGCCTTGGGGCTCGTACAGAGTTCCTATAGGTTATCTTATAATTTAATTAGTTAATTTAATTTAGTTTAAGTGCAATTTTCAATAATTCAAATAATTTGTGGTATAACAATAAATATATGATGTATAATATGTGTAATATGCTAATATTTACTTTATAATATGGCATGGCTACATTAAATGATAGTTTTATGCTACTAAATAATTAAGTTATTCAAATGTATAATTTAATATTTATTTATGTACAAATTTTTACAATATTTTTTAAATGGATGTTATATTCTTTTCCACAGCTATTAAAATATTGGCTCCAGGCGCTGCAGTTTGTGGATGGCAACTGTCCTAGTGTAGTTGGTTATACACAGCGGGTGTTGTATTCATGAACTTCGTTACCTATTGGCTGTTTGTTCAGTATTAGACTTGATGTTGTTTGTATTCATGTTATAGATGTGTTGTGTTTGTATATAGCGAACTAAGTCTTCAATTTTAAGGATTTCATATTCTTTATGAATTGAATTTGATGAAGTACGAATTTTATAATTTAATGGAGATTTAGCAGGTTTTTTAGTTTTTCAATTTTTTTTAAGTAGACCACGGTTTGACAACGGACTGTAACGCATTAGAAGAAGAAGAAATATGGTATGTGTAAGGCTCCCTTTAACTTGAAGTATGATGTCAATACTTGTCAATTCAGTTTGAATTTTTTTTTGAATTAGCAACCTATGCTGTGCTGAGTGTTCTTTTCTCAACGGAATTCTATCTGTGCATATATTCCTAGTTTGGAAATTGGCAGTTTTATTTTAAGAAATAAAATATTTTCTTTGAGCTTAATAAAATTTGATTGAAAATTGCATTTGAAATCTTATATGGTAGGAAAACAAATTTAATAAAAATTTGGCAGTATTTCATATAAATTTTTCCTGCCGTTCCTGCTAAACATAATAGGAAAAAAATTCAGTTGGGATCTGTAATCATAAATGTTTTTAAAAACCCGTTATTTTAAATTTGATCGCGAAATAAGAGAATTGAAACGGCTTTTGAAATCGTGTACTTTCAAATTCGCGTAAAAAGATGATTGTGCCCACCACATTAGGACAGTTATAAATTGTTTTACAAAATTCAATAATATTCTTTAATACTTTACTTAAGAGGTTTTAAAAATGTGTGTCTACGGTTAGTGAACAATTTAAGTTCTTATAAAATTTTTTTTCACTTTTAATATATTTGTCTTAACCCTACTCATAACCCTACTTACTACATGTACCTTGGACCATTTTGGACTAAATTATTAATAACTCCTGAAATATTTGTGGAATGTATGTTATCATTTCACCATACTTTTATTTGAATAATTAGCTATAATGTACAAAAAAACTAGAAAAATATATCTACGTTAAAGCGTGTAATAAATCTGTTTTTTGTATGAAGTCAAAATGATCCAAGGTACAATCAGGCATTGTACCTTGGACCACAGTGTATTGTACCTTGGTATTCTAGTAAAATTTGTGAAGATTAGGTTAATAATAATTCAACAAAAACATATATTTCTATGAAAATTTAAACATAAAAGAATTCTGTTTTAACATAAGAAAACATTATAAAATTGAAAATTTACATATACTGACAGGAATTCATCATCTTCGAAAATACGTTCATTTAACGGTAAAATTCCTGTTACTTGGAAAGCTTTTACAATATTTTAAGTCGTAAACGCTCTGGGATATGCCTGTCCAATGATTTCCGCAACATCATATATGCTTATTGGCTTTCCTGGATGATTAAGCATCCACTCATTTGCCGAAGTATTATAAAAATTTTTGTACGGGCCAAATACTGTTCGATCTAGTGGTTGTAATTTGTGGGATGTGTGAGGTGGTAAAGTTAAAAGCACAACTCCATTCATTTTAGCAATTTCAATTGCATTTATAGATATATGGCTTTCGTGTTTGTCCATTATTAAAAGAACTTTATTTTCAATCGTTGGTTTTACGTGTTCTATAAAATGTTTCATATAGGTAATAAAGAGATCTTCGTTAATCCATCCTGATTGCGTTGCAGCACCAATTGCTTCTACTGGTGAACCTTTCAACATATGCTCTTTAAAATAAACACGTGGAAATATAAGCATAGGAGGCACATGATTTCCAATAGCATTTATGGCAGCTACCATGGTTACATTGCAACCACGTTCTCCAGAAGTTATGCTACCGATTTGCCTTTCTCCTTTCGTAACCAGCACTTTTGGTGGGATATGAACTGTAGAATTCCCGGTTTCGTCTAGATTGTAAATCCTATTAGGGCGAAATTCATAGCGAGACCTGCACTGTTTTAAATGATCAAAAAATGCTGATACATTTGCTTTATTAAAGCTTGTTACTCTAGAAAAGCTTGTGGCTTCTGGCTTCCGAAGAGATAATGATGGATTCCTCTTCAAAAATCCATTTAGCCATTCTTTTCCTGCAGCCATATTATCTGTCCAAGTTTGAGGAAAACGTTTGTTATTCTTTTCTGCAAACTGGTACGCAAGTTGCATAGTTTCTTTTCTCGAGAGCCCATAATGCAATTTGGCGGCAGTTTTCAAATAATCAGATAAAATGCTTTCCTCTTCAATAGTAAACACTTTTTTATAATCACTGTTTGATTCATATTTGAAACTTAAATTTCCAGAAGAACGATGCTTACCCAAATGACGTAAAAGAGTGGTTTTAGAAATGTTATGACATTTTGCAGCGGAACCAATTGTATAATTGTTGTTAGTAATATCATTTATAGCTGCAGCAAGATTCTCTTTATTAATTGCTTGTAGTTTTATCCCACTTTTACTACGCGGCATATTACTTAAAAAAATTGTTTGTTACTTACTTAAAAAAATTAAATTTTAAGTTTTAAGTAGGTAATTGTACTTTGGACCGATCCAAGGTACAATCTTTATTTCGATCCAAGGTACATGTGAGCGACAAAATTAAAAACAAGATCAACAATTATTCTATAATTTTATTTAAAACTTCAAAAATTCAAATAATTTGAAAAAAAAATGTTTAACTTTATGTTGTATAAAATGCAATTGCAAAAAAAAATATTTACCGTTCGAAACCTAAATTTAAAATTTTCAAAAAAATTTACAGCGCACTCGAAAAAACACGTTTTCTTCGTTTTATTGATAAATAAATACTAAAATGTCTCATGCATAGAATAGTCAAATTTTTTATAAGTTTTTCAACTAACTGTAGAACAACTTTTATTTTTAATGTTTTTCAAAACATGAAATATCGCGAATGGTCCAAGGTACAATCGGTCTAAGGTACATGCACCTCCCCTACATATATTTCTTTAGAATAATATTTTTTCAAACCTACAGTATTTTTTTACCCTACTAAACCCTATTTTGGCAGAATTTAATTTTTTAACCCCACGGATTGTATATAATTTTTAAGTGCATTTAATGGATATTTGCATTGGAAGGAATTTGACATAAATATAAATAACATATTATATAAGATTATATTATGTGTAACAATAATATGTATGTACTTATAATATAATATTATCATACATTCAGTACATCTATTTTTATTTTAATGTAAAAAACTTAAAATAAAAATATGAATTAATATTCGAATATGAGTCAAGGATAATTTGCTCTCTTAATGCGTTCAACACTTTCTCTTCCCACTACTATTTCTCTTATGTTTCTTAGTCTGTGAACCGAAATGTCATTTTATATAAATGAAAACTAATATATAATATTAACATGGCTGTAAGTGAGATAAAAATTTATTTTCGTTATATTTATTACCACAAAAAAACGAGCCATCAGGTAAGAAATAAAAAACAGTTGTGATAGATTATTTCATTTTTACCCGTATGACTATATAGTCCAAGGGTATAATAAATTTGCCATTACGTTTGTAACGCAGAGAAGGAGGGGGGGGTAGATATAGACTCAAGTGTATGGATCGGATCAGAATCGAAAAATAAATCGATTTAGCTATGTATGTCCGTCCGTCCGTCCGTCCGTCATCACGATAACTCAAAAAGTAAAGGAGCTAGGATTATGAAATTTTCACAAATTCGTTTTTATGCAAAAAACGGAATCGAGTTTTAAATTCAGCCATTTTGGTCCACGGGTTCGAGTACCTGCCATACAACTTATAATTTTATATGAGCATTACTCTATACCTATGAAAGCTGCGTGTCTAAAATTTTGCCAAAAGTAGTTTAGTATAATGGCCAAAGTTACTGCAAAATTAGGTTGATCTACTGCAGAGGGTACGAGTAGCTGCCATACAACTCCTTCTTTTATATGAGCTTTACACTACACCTGATGAAGCTGGGTGTCTGAAATTTTGCAAAAAATAGTTTAGTGTAATGGCCAAAGTTACTGCAAAATTTAGTTGGTCTACTGCTGAGGGTTCGAGTAGCTGCCATACAACTCCTTCTTTTATATGAGGATTACACTACACCAAATGAAGCTGGGTGTCTGAAATTTTGCCAAAAATAGTTTAGTGTAATGGCCAAAGTTATTGCAAAATTTAGTTGGTCTACTGCTGAGGGTTCGAGTAGCTGCCATACAACTCCTTCTTTTATATGAGGATTACACTACACCAAATGAAGCTGAATGTTTGAAATTTTGCCAAAAGTAATTAACCGGATGATATAATGTATATGTTACGGTCATACGGGTATCCCAGAGTTGACACAGTCTACTCTACTACACTCTTCCTCGTTTTTAGTATAGAAATATTTATTTGAAAAAAAAATTTAAATAAAATGGGGAAAAAAGATAAGTTCGCAATATTGGTCCTCTTTTTCTTTCGGAAAAAACTCTTTAAATACATTAAATGTGTGTCATAAATGGATTTTGTGTAATTTTTCCTAACAGGTTTTTTTAAAGAAAAATTCATTTAGAAAAATTCGTTTACTAACATTTCTTGTGTATACACATTGTGACACACATTTAATGTATATATATATTATGTTATATAATTAATTGAAAGATTAAAAATGACAAGAGAATGAATATATACGAAAATATTAAAAAATTTTAATTTTTGTTTAAATGATTTATTATTTCACTAGAAAGAACCTAGTTCGTTAAACCACTTGACTAGTAGCGCACGAGATTTAGAAACAGTACCTAGCGTTTTATTATAATAATTTAATGTCAGGTGGCAAATCAGGCAGCGAGCGCCACAAAGTTCCAATAATAAAAATCGCAAAATACAAAATTCCAAACTATAAAATCCATAAATACTAAAACTTAAAAAAAAATATACTGTGTCCACAACAGAACCAACCGCTCTTACAGGAAAATCATAATGTGAAACATCTTTCAAAGTTTTTTTACTAGGAATTAAATACGTACTAATTTTTACCAAATTATTTTAAAAATTTTTATGCATGCAAATAACGTAAAAATATTATGTACATATTATGTATTAAATTTGAATTTAGAAATAATTCACGAAATTTCTTTAAAATATAAATTATGAGACACTTAAGTTCGTCGGATCGAAAAACTTTATATTGAGAGTTGAAGTTCTTAAATTTTGTCGGACTATTTTTGGTTTACGAAATGTTCGAGTAGTGCACCTTGCAACTACCTACTTAAAAATACTAATGGACAGACAGACACACAGCCACACAAACGGACATCATAAAAAAGGACGTTTAATTAGTTTGTTCTCACCGGAATAATGCGAAAATGCAAAAATTACAGGGTCTAATTTTTAATAGTTTGTTTAGAATTGCCTTAGAGGCAGCATTCTTCATTGTTTTAAATACCATTTTATGTATGTCCTGCAAATAAAATATCAAGCAAAAAAAGAATAAAACTATATGTATCTTTCCAAAAATATCTTAAAATAATAATATTGAATGCCACAAAACAAAATAAAGAAGGATCAGTTATCCTGAAGACGAACGAATAGGTAGAAACATAAAGCTAAAACTACTCACATTCACATCCTTTCGCTTAGTAAAAAATTGCCTGTTCTTCAAATTTAACCATTAGTACTAATTTTTTACGGGTATAAAATTCTCAAATTTTTAAGAAATACAAACATTTTAAAAAAACTAGACTTGGTATTATGATAAAAAATATAACAACAAAATCTATGAAGTATAAACTTCGTTTTCGTAACACTCAAACAAGCTGTCTTACGTATCAACATATGTTCAAAGTAAAGCGAATCCGAAAACTTTGAAATTAGCTCCAAAAAATTTTATATAATTATTTAGCATTCTTCTTCTTCTTCTTGTGGCGCTACAGCTCGATGTGAGCTTTGGCCTTCTTCACAACATCTTGCCACGCATCGCGATCTTGAGCAGCACTTCTCCAATTTCCAACCTGCAACACTCGAGCGTCATTTTCAACATTATCAATGCATCTTAAACGTGTCTTGTCCCTACTTCTTCTTAGATCAATCTGGACTGTAGCAACTTTTTATTTGCAAGCTCCTATTGCCAGCTTGTATCTTGTCACATATGGAGAAATGCATGTTGTTGTTGCTGCATACTGTTGCACCCAGATATACAAAGCTTGAGACCTCTTCGAAATTATACTCGCCAAATATTTATGTTTTGGGAACTTATTCTGTGTTCTTCTCTTGCCATTTTTAAGTATTTTGTCTTTGTTTCGTTTACCTCCAATCCGATTTTCCTTACTTCTCGCTCAATTTCCGTAAACGCTTCAGCCATGTTTCTATAGCTTCTAGATAGTATAAATTATTTGGCATTAGTATTAAAAAAAATCACAAGTGAATGAGTATTCAAAAAGTCCTTTATATTTCAATGCTTTATCCTTTTTAAAACATTTCTAAAATTGTTAAAATTATGCATCGGAGCTGAGACTTTACTCAAAAACCTTAAACTTAATTCATAATAAACATTTTCATTTTATTTTTATATTATTTCTTTATTAACTATTTCACCTTCTAATTAAGAAAAGGTGAAAACTAAGTTTAGTTAACATAATTTATCAATTTAACACTTTACTACACAAAAGAAAAGCATCCAAACAAGTGTTCAAGTTGTATAAATATACATATGAAAATGTGACTCTTGAGTGAAATAATATGAGTGATATATTATGCACAAATAAAAAGCTAAATAATTGTTAAATGGAACCCCCAATGAAACATTTTAAATACTTCAGATTAGATGAAACAGCAAAAAAAAAAAAAAAAACAACAATTAATAATAATTTAGGTCTCCGTATATAACTTGTTCAGTTTTCAAATGTTTATTTTGAAGTTTTTTTCTAGATTAAAATTCCCCTAATTTTTATATTCTTATATTTAAAAAATTTGAGTTCTAAAAATGAGTCTTTTATAAATTGAACAACTTAAAGTTGAGTTTTTTTTCTAATTATGTAAATAATTTACAATTAAAGAATTAAATAAAACAGATTAACATATGAATTGTAGCCGATATAAATTGGGTCACCTGTCATTAACTTGGTTTTTTTCTCTTTTCTTTAAAAGTTTTTTTTAACAATTTGCAAATTGTTTATACGAAGTGTATGAAATTAGAGCAATGAAACATTTAACGAAATTAAAACAAAGAAAGTTCACTTATACGCCTCTCTTGTAATGATATAATATAATATATATATATTTTATGTAAGTTTATATTATATTATATATTTCAAATAAATTAAAAAATGGTTTTATTTTTTTAATGGATTTAAGTAAAAACCATCAGCCCAAATGAATCGAAAACGTCATTATAAACGAATAATGATTATTAGAGGCATTCTAATTGCGGCTCAAAATTAAGTAGAAGCTTTTGCAGCTTTTGAAAATTATAAATTTTACATTGCGTTATGTTTTTTCATTCTTCAGATTGATGGTATTTTGAAAAAAATAATCCAATATTTTATATACGTAGAGGGCCTACTTACACTCATTAAACTTTAAACTCAAAATATGTCACATCTGTCATAAATTTCATTGCTTTAATCTCAAACATTACAGACGTTATTGTAAAATTTTTCCCAGCTTATTTTTAAAATAATATATTTACAAGTGTTGTAACTTAAAATTTCGAGATTTTTGTATCGATCTATTAACTTATTTCAACAAATGAGTCTGTGATATTTTTTTTTTTTTTTAAGTGCTAATTGTTCAACTGTTAGGCCAATAAGCCAGTCTATTTCATAAGTACATGTTGGATCAGGGGGTCATAATAAATTCGTATTATTAGAATTGATCTTTATGAATTCCACTTACAATTTAAACATGTGATAATACTGAGCCTTATAATATGTAGGAACATCTTAGATTATGAATAGCTACAATTCAATTATGTCTTCTTCAGTTTAAGGACTCTTATATTAAATCTTTTTTTAAGTTAAAAATTTAAAAGCTTCAATTAACCTAAGTTACGATTATATGAAATATGGGGATAATAATTATTTTTATTAACTTTATCTATATAAATTCATACACATACTTATAATAATACCACGTAGCTATAAACGGTCTACTATATTGTAATTGAAAAAAGTTTTAACCCCATCCATAGACTTTTTCAACACTTCATAATGTTTAAAAGGCTTTTGTGATTTCTATGTATGTAAATTTAAACTGTTTCTCTTTAAACTTATTACCCAGGATATATACATGAAGTAATGTGTTCTGTACATAGTTTCTTCGCTATTATTATTGAACTTTTTTTATAACAAATCCCATGTTCTTAATTTTGTCGTTTTTGCACTTTTATTTCAGATTCAGTAACAGTGAGTAAAATTTACTCCCGTTTACCTTTAAGCAAGAATCAAATATCATTACCTTTCCAGGGCTAATCCAACATAATCCATTATCCCAATTCCGAAAATTTCCCTTTCCAAAATCCCATCTTCAAAACCAAATTGTACATTTTTATCAAAAGACCCATTCTTAAGTTTGGGTATTATAAGAGTGTGCTTTTAATGTGTTCAAATTACACTCTATCCAAAGGAACTGCTGTACACTTTCAATTGGTGACTTTTGATACTTTCCATGACCAAAAAAAAAAAAATTAAAATATTTTAAAAATTTAAAAAATAAAAATCGATAATCTGTGATAAGGCAAATGGCTCCATTACACAGTATTATGATATTGAAAACGTCCATTTCCACATTATGCAGCGAAGTATCTCATAATGTATACCTATACCAACCTCTTCATTATATTCAAACTTATTATGTATATAAGTTATTTAACCTTCTAAAATAGAGACTTTTACAAAAAACAGGCTAGAACATATATGTGATTATTTTAAAAATTTTAAGTAAATTCCCTAAAAGTATGCAAATTATATTCAAAAAAATAACCCTTGTGTTCAATTATCTCTACTGATTTAATTTAAAAGCACAAACTAAATAAACAAAAGTATAATTATATTTCAAATCATTGATTGTAAAATAATATTAGTTTTATTTGTTGTTGTTGTTGTTGTTGTTGTTATTTTTACTATGAAGATCTTTGCATAAAATCTTTATTATTACTTACATTAAATATAATGTGGTATATACTTACTTACACCCTTAGGTACAATAATAAAACCTAAAATATTTTGTGTTCTTATTTTGGTTGAATATAAATTTTGCGGTTTACAAATTGTTAAAAAAAAAAAAAAATACAAAAACACAAACCAAAAAATAACCAGAAAAAAAGAGAGAAAGGATAAAATAGACAATTTTTATCCCTAAATGTATGCAAGGCAAAATGATGGCATGATGATGACATGTTGAAAATTTTCTCTTTTTTTACACAAATTATCCTTAAAATTTTTTATTTATTTATTTTATTTTTTGTTTTTGTTATTATTATTGTTACTTATGTTGTTACTGTTATGATTATCCTTGTTAGTTATCCTAGAAATAAAAAAATTAAAAAAAATAAAAACTATTTTCCGTATCCAAAAATAAATAAATATGTTGATGCAACATAAGTTCAAGAGCTTCTTATGTTCCCCATATGTTATTTTGTAATAATCCTGTATTTTTTTTAGAAATATTTTTGTATAATTTTATATGAGTGTGGAAAGCGTAAATACTTGGATTTAGAGAAAGTTTTTTTCAAAAAGAAAAAAACAAAATATCTAAACTTTTTTAACTAAAAAAATAAATATTTTGAAAATATTATAGAATAATTTTGTTTTTTTTAATTTTTTTTCTAGTAATTTTTAGACATTATGGTAAATTAGAAAAAGAATAAGTGTTGCCATATGTTTTTGGTTTAAGGGACTCAATTTAGGGAAAATACAGTTATGGATTAAAGTTTTTTACAAATTCTGCAAAAAAATGGTACTTCATAACTTCTATTTTAAAGTTACTCTAAAGCCCATATTTTAAAGTAGATGATAGGATTACAACGTTAGCATTTGATGTTGAACTTTTACTTGACTGTTTTCACATTTGTTCGCTTATCTCGCTGAACTTTGACACTTCTTTGTAATACCATTTAAATATTATTTTTGAAAGTGAAAAATGTTGAATTTATTAGTGTCTAAGAAGTGGGTGTATAGAGTATTGAATTTATGAGTGTCTTAGGGTGGGTGGGCAGAATACCATTTGAAATGGAGTTGATTAACCATGGAAATCTTTACCAAAAGAGGTTGGTGCAAAGGATATAGGAAACACAGTCAAACAAATAAGGTTGTGTTCGTAATTGATTATGGAAACATTGAAATCTGGGACACAAACTTAAAACCATCACAATAGAAAGACAATCGGTCGACTATGTTGATAGGTTCTCCTACCTCGGTAGAACATTAAAAACCAATGAAGGTACAGAAGAAATATCAACAACAGACTACATAGATCCAGAGCCGTCTTTGGTGAACTAAGCCTGATATGGAAAAGCGACCAAGTAACCTGGAAAACTAAGCTTAGAATATTCAAAGCATGTGTAATGTCAACACTTTTCTATGGCAGTAAAACGTGCTGACAACAAGCAATATCAGACAAAAACTCCAAGTATTCGCGAATAAGTGCCAAAAAATCATTTGTAGAATATTCTGGCCCAATATTGTCAATATTAGGGACTTACGAAAGCTAACAAGCGAAGTACCGGTAATGAATCAAATCAAGAGCAGAAAATGGAGGTGGGTAGCCACACTCCGAGAAAATCACCAATTAACTTAGCAAAAAAGGCCTTAGAATGGAACCACAAAGCTAGTACAAGGCGTGGCCGACCCAACAGCACCTAGCGTCGAACAGCTACGCTGAACTAGCGAGAAACGGACAAACTTGAGAACAGATCATATTGTTGGCGAACGATCGAATACAATGGAAGAGGCAAGTGGATGGCCTATGCTCCCACGAGGAGTAACAGGAAAAAAAAATTATTAACTGTATGTTTTATTCAATGAGTTATAAAGTAATACAGAAATGGCTTACGTATTAAATTTTTATTAGTTAGTAGTTTCAATTACCTATGTATTATTAAATTTTTAACCCAATGATCTGGCAATCCTAAAAATAAATTTTTTATATAAAAATTTCAAATTTATGAATATTATATTAGCAAAAGTATCTTTTCTAATATATGAATATTACTGTACATATTATTATTATATGTAAAATATTTAAAACAATGAGCTTTATTTATGATGGATTAGATTTTTACAATATTTTATATATTGCATCTAGAAACTAAACTTCTATTTTGTAATGGGAGAAAAAACAAATGTATGCAATATTATATATTTTTATTCCTTTATAAAATATACATACCATATAATATACGTAAAGTTATATAATTTTGTATGTAGGTAATTTGTTTTCTATTTGACATAAAATGTGTTGAATAATAAAATAAGTAATTTATACTATTTTACAAAATTGGAATAGAAATTTATTTATTTTATAATTTTTTTTTTAAAAAATAATTGTGTTAAAATAACAGGTTTATCATAATACCTCTATAATTCGTATACTGCTTTTTTTTTTAGATCAAATAATTGATATAAGTATTCTATATTATTTATTTATAATTTAAATTAATTTTGATTTTAATAATATTGTCATGCAACGATACCTTTTATTTGTTTCAATAATAAAATTTAGTAGGTATTTAATATTGCAATCGATTGATTACCATATCTAAGTAATAAATGCATAGACGTAACATTAAGTTAGAACATAATATTATGGTATCTAGATAATACCGAAACGTTTTTAAAGGAGGCCACACCTACAATACCCACTCATTAACATTAACTGTGGGTCGGCGACAGGTCTGTTGCAAACCGTGATTTATTAGTAAAGACTCATGAACATCGGTACGTTTTGCAAAAATTTTGATTTCATAAAAGCATTTTTTTTCTTTAGTCACACCTGTTACGTAACTACAGTCCCGAAAACTGCACGAAAGCCCTATATTTTTTAATTGTTATAACAAAAGTTCTAGACCTCACATTTGCAATGAATTCGGAAATGCCGAACGATAGTAATTTTTATAAAACTTATAAATATGCATAAAATATAACAGAAATTTAAACAGTTACCATCCGGTACTTAAATTTGACGTTGTGAGGAGCACAATTTTTGCAACATTTTTGACCATTTAAATCTTCCAAAAGTTTTGACTTAAAAAATCAGAATTAAAATTAATCGTTTTAGAATTTTTTTCAGCATCAGGCATTCATTAAGGAACTGTAAGGGGCTTAATTCTGAAAATATTGCAATTTTTAGACACTTTAAACTTAAATGTCCTTTCTTTAATTTTTTGCAGTAATGTATACAATTTAGATTTAACTTCTTTATACTAAAGCATTGATCCCTCATTATTTATGTAAATTTGTTGCATGGGAGTGCACTGTATGGCAGGGTCAATTAAAAACAAGGAAGAGTGTAGTAGAGTACACTGTGACAACTTTGGGACATTCGTATGACCATAATTTAAACATTATATCATCTGGTTAATTACTTTTGGCAAAATTTCAAACATATCAGCTTTATTATATGTAGTGTCATGCTCATATAAAAGAAGAAGTTGTATGGCAGGCACTTGAACCAACTTCAGTAGAGCAACCAAATTTTGCAGAAACTTTGGCCATTACACCAAACTCTTTTTGGCAAATTTCAGACATCCAGCTTCTTTAGGTGTAGAGTGATGCTAATATAAAAGAGAAAGTTGTATGGCAGCTACCCGAACCCAAGGACCAAAATGGCGGGATTTAAATAGCGATGACGGCTATTGCAAAAAAAAAACGAATTTGCGAAAATTTCAAGATCCTAGCTCCTTTAATTTTTGAGTTATCGTGCGGACGGACAGATGGACATACATAGCTAAATCGATTTATTTTTTGATTCTGATCCGATTCATACACTTGAGTCTATATCTATCTCCCCTCCTTCTCTGCGTCATGAACGTAATGGCAAATTTTGTATACCCTTTGGACTTATAGTCATACGGGAATAAAAATTATTACATTTTTAAAAATTGAACATAAAATAATTGAAAATTAAAATAGAAATTTTATTTCGTTAAGTTTTTGCAAAATATTTTATGAACCGTTATTTTATAAACGTTTACCTATATTTCTATGTGCTAATATATGTATACATAATACAGATTACCTAGGGCAGTAATATAAATGATACACAGAAGTAAACAGTACTGTTAGTAGTATTTAAAATTCCTATTTTATTGATGTCATTTAAAAACTATCTCTCGTAGGTAAATCCTACTAAAGCATTTACTGTTATTTTGACTAACAAAATCCTAAAACAAGATTTTTTTAGTTTTAAGGACTTATTATTTAGTTACCACAAAAAATAGTATTTTTGAAAATTAATAATTGTTCCTTTTGTAAATACAAGTAGCATATCAAGAAAATGTAAAAGAGTAAAAGGACAGGAGGGTATACTTTATAAACAAGTACTCAAGTCCTGCAGTCAAAAAGTTCAATAATTTCAAAACAAATTATTAGTGGTAAATAATTCGTGGTAAATGCTAAAATAAAATGCTTTTAGGTACCTAGAACCGCAATGAATTTACATTAGTGTTTGGCTAGTCAACAGTGTCATTAAGAAACATGTCTGAGGTCACCAATTACGACTTCATCACCACACTAAAATTGTGACACTTTTGCTACTGGATGACTGTGGCATAACAAGAAGATTAAAAAGGGTGAAATACTTCGAACTAATTATATTACAAAGTTTTTCTAAGGATCTGTGTGAAAGAATCAAATAATTTATTCGTCTTCTCCTAAAAACCTAAATCCCAACCTACCCTTAATTGTTAATTTTTTTACCATCAAAAAGATTACGAGGCAGATTTAAAAATAAAGGTGTAAATTTATTTTTTTAAAATTATAATCCTTAACATTTGAGGTTACTCGTATTTCATTTCTAATACCATGGTTGAACAGCAGACATTATTATTTTGTTGTAAACACCTTTTCTATCAGCAAAAGGTGTTGTAAAAGGAAACTGAATAAATGGAAATTTTTACAAAACTATAAATATAATAAGAATCGTCTAATAATATCTTCTTTCATTCTAAGAACTGTACGTTTATAAAGAAAGTTTGAAAATTCAGAATTTGTAAAATAACAAAGTTAAATAAATTTTTTTTGGAATTTATATATCTATACAATATAGCTACATATATATTTTTTAAAGAACCATTTGTAAAGTAGACTGATCTTAAACATCTTTATTATTTAACACAACTATACACAGTGTTTTTTATGTCCTATACCTTGTATGCTAATATTATGTTTCGAGTTGCAACATACCTACTTCATTTCTTCTTCGTTTAAAGTGGGTTTTTCTATACTTTTAGAGTTTTTACGCTTTTTAAACTTGTTGTAGTTTTGTTCTTTATCAGTAGGTACTTTGTTATTTATTTTATAAAATATTGTTATCTTTTGTATAACTAATGTCTAATCTTAAACGTTCTCGGGAATTAATAGTGAATATATTTTACGTAAACGTTTAAAACTAGGTGGCTGACTGGGTGAAGTGGTTTAGGAGAGTTTATTTGAGAGTTGATCACACTGCTTATATCTACTGAAGCGCATTTTTGTATTATTTAAGTTTGTTGGCGGCAATGGTTTGTATTCTGAAGAACAGACCGTGCAGAGGAATTATTGCAGTTCTTAACTAACTTTGAAGGATGCGTGAGCAAATCTTTCCAATTAAATCAGTTAAGATCAGGAGTGCGGAACAAAATGAAATATAAATAAGAAGTTCCAATTTAAAATATCGTCACAACAGATAGCCTTCAAAAATTATAATGTCACTTTTGCGACCTTTCTCAATTTTTTCTCCTCTTTTATTGCATTTTTAGTCAGCCCGAACCAATTTCTGAGTTCCAAAATAGGTGGGTCGGAACTTTATTTCAATTTAGAATCGGAATTCTTCCGACCCGAATTTGATTTTTTGTTCAATTTAGGTCCGTTCTTCCGTGGCAATAATTTTTATGCTCTGGAGAGAACAAAATGTTGAAGAACGATTGAATTTTGCCCCAATACCGTTTCGATCCGAGCCCCTGTTGTAAAAAACTGTGAAATTTTTTAAGTCTTTAAAAATGCCTGTTACAGCTCGATCACAGTTCCTTTGCTCCGCTACCTAAATTGGATAACCCTGCCTCTTAAAAATTAAATTTTAAAACGGAGTAGATATTTATTCATTGAAACACCCTGTTTAACCTACGAGAAAGTAATAAATACATAGGCGACTATTAAAATATTATAACAGTTTATTTTATTTATAAGAATTTGTGTCAAGAGACTATGGTACATCTGTATCAAATATACCAACACTTTGTGGTAGTAAGAGTGGTGTTAAATTTAGAGATGCAAATAACTCTACAGTAAAATCATCGTTTTAATTTTATTTTCTTTGGTTGGTGTAATAAAATAATTTATTTATTTAAATATGACCGTGGAAGCAGATTATAATTGTTCTGATTATAATTTTCTTGGATTAGTTTAAAGTAAAAGTTCTATTAAATATTTTAGTTCTGCATATAAGGGTAAACAGAGTCCTCTAGCCATAGTTTTTGTGTTGATGGAAACTTTAAGAATTATTAGATTTTAATTACCAACTTTGACACAAATTGATGGTTGTATTTGAGGGATTAGACTTTCAGCAAAACCCTGTTTTACTCAAATAGGCAATTTACCGACCTAAACATTTCCTAAACATCTGGAGTATTTTATATGGATTCTAAAAAGACTTAAGAGAAAACTTGTCTTTTGATACGACATAAGGAGGAAGATATTGATAATACAGAAATTATATTATATCCAATAGGATATCCTTGTTTAAATCGTCTGTATAGTTAAAGAACGTATAGCTAGTTATCATGTATATAGAACTTGTAGTTAAGCTTCGATATTCCTTTTGGTTTATGTGAAAATGTCTCAATTTTCTATACATTGCTTCCAAACCCTGTCCAATCAATTCGTATTACTTTTCTAATCCCAATTCTCAAAACTAAATGATATATTAATAAGGTGGTATTTAAGCTCCTTTTCAAGTTCAGTCATTTTATTTGGTGAAAGTGAACTACTACACTGAGCAATCTCATACAGCGACTATGAGTTTTTTTTTGTGTCCCAGAGACTCTAAGTTGCTTTCGATGTCATAGAGACTCTGAGTTGCTTTTGATGTCCCAGAAACTCTGAGTTGCTTTCCATGCTTTATACATGCACTTGTCAAATAAATAAGAAATATATATTGCCCAGGTTATATTAATATTTTTTTTTTTAAAAACAATTGAACTGGAGGGTTTCCTAGATTATAACTGCATTTAGAATACAAAATGTTTTTGTGAAATATATGAATACCACATGTAACGGTGAATTGCATTTTTTGCACTACTTGAAGAGTTTTAGGCTAGAACATTCTGTTATGCTATTTGACAATCAGGATCTTTTGTTAAAGAATATTCAAAGATTGATTTAGTATTTAATTATTAAAATACAGATACTGCAGGAACTTCCCTTTAAATATATAAAAAAATTTAAATAAAAACACACACTCTAAATATTACATATAATACTATTTTATTATATTTCAATTAAAATATTTGCTAACATAATTAATACATATTATACTGTATAATATTTAACATAATATTTTATTAATAAATTATCAAAATCAATAAAATAATTTATATTAAAACTTAAATATTAATTATTTTTTTTTTTTAAATTAAATAAAAGTTATAAAGAACCATTCATTAGGTTCCAATATAGGTCTAGTCTTTTATTAAAAAATTTTTCATTTTAGTCATATTATAATATTATTTTATTACTATTTTTGATTAATGGCAATTTTTTTTTTATTTAAATCAATATCAGTTTGTTTTAAATTTAATTAAATAGTAATATTAATAATAATCATTATATTATAATCTAGTTTTGTTTTATTTGAAAATTTTATTCTAAATCAAATTTTATTTATTTTTTTTAAACTAATCAAGCTCACTTAATTTATAATCCTAAAAATTTAATTAATAATTTATTAATAATATTAAATATTTTTTTTTTTTTAAATTATATAATATTATATAACATAATTTATTAATTTTTTTTTCAATAATTAATATTAATTAACGTATATTTTATTATTATTTTATAATTTATTTTATAATTTATTTATTTATTTGCAGGCTTGAATCTTAGAACTAATCCTGTACAATGTTAAAAATTATTATATAATTAAATTATTTTTTTTTTATATTTAAATTTAAATTTTTAATTATTTTTTTTTAATTTATTTATTATTTTTAATAACTTAATCTTTCTGTAATGAAATTAACTTTAAATTTAATTTTATTCATAATTTTGCTTATAATTTTTTTAATTTAAAAATTATAACTGTGATTATTTGTTTACTAAGTTTAAATGTTCATTTTTTCTACAGGGTGTTTTGTATAATAATTTAACTTCAATAAAATTATTAAACTTTATTTGGTGGTAGTTGTGTTTTATAAATATTTTTAAAAAATAACATGTAATAAAATTTATTAAATACGGTACTAAAATTTACCGTTATCCAAAACTCAACTTTTGCAAAATTTTTGGCCCCAAATAACTTCTGAACGGCTGAAGATAGAAACTTGAAAGTTTGGGAGATGTTAGATCCTCAGAAATTAGTTGAAGTCTTTTAAGAAAATTTTTTTTGTCGTGCTCTCCGTTTTAGATCTGTAACGGGTCCAAAATTGGAATTTTGCTATTTTAAAAATTTAACCACCTGTAACTTAAATACACGTCATAATTTTTTTCGTAATATACAAAATTTTAAGGTTCAACATTATTTTTTAACAAATATTAAAGGTATTTCTTAAATTTAAAAGGTGTTCTTAAAATTAAAGAAAGTGTCTCATAGTACTAATCATTTTTGTTTCGATAATAAAATTCTAAGAAAGACTCCACGTTTTGGTTGAAAACACAATTCAATTCCTAGAACCTGAAAATTATAATTTTGAAAATGTATTTTTGTAAGACCCCTTGATTTTTTTTATCACTTGTTTTCCCTTGCTAAGCATTTAGATGGCATTTCCAAGTTGGATTCTAAAACAGAGTTATACGTTTTTTTAGCACATTTTCAAAAAATTTTGTAAAAATGTGCCTATATAGCTTCACTCTGTCCGTCCGTCCGTCCGTCCCTTTTTACCTACGATTGACTAAAAAATATCAGAAATGGGTAGGTATTGCAATAAAAATAATTTAATGTTAAAACTTTTTTTTGTAGCCCCCCCCGTTACGGAGCTACAGCCCCACAAAGTCGAAAAATGCACCATATTTAAACAGTTATAATTAGAGTTCTATAAAGTATATTTCCAACCTGAAAACGGTAGCAGACAGCTTTACAAATTTTTAAAAACCAATTGTATAGGGTTACCATACGGTACTAAAATTTACCGTTATCCAAAACTAAGTTTTGCAACATTTTTGGTCCCTCATAACTTCTGAACGGCTAAATCTAGAAACTTGAAATTTTGGGAGAAGTTAGATCCTTAGAAATAAGTAAGAGTCAGTTTACAAAATTTTTTTGTCACGCCCCCTCTTTAGGAGATGTAAGCGGTCGAAAATTGAAATTTTGCTAAAAATTTAGCTTTTAAACACCTATAACTTGAATACCAGTCAACATTTTTTTTTATTTGTATACAAAATTGAAAGCTCCAAAACGAAAGTTTCAATAAGTGTCAAAGGTTTTTCTTAATTTTGACTTTGTCCGTCCGTCCGTCCGTCCGTCCGTATGTTTACAAAAACTTTTACACCGTTTGAAATAGATTAAAGAAATTTTAACCACGGATAGATATTACAAAAAAATTAATTTCGTAGAAGAATTTTTTTCTGTCGCCCTACCCGTTACGGAGCTACAGCCCCCCAAAGTTAGAAAAAGCCCTATTTTTAAATTGTTATAACAAGAGTTTCTTTAAGTGTGTTTTTAATCTGAGAACGGCAAAAGATAGCTGGTTTTATATGCTTCACAAAAATATAAAGCTAAAATGTATAGGGTTACCATACGGTGCTAAAATTTACCATTAGGCTAAACTCAACTTTTGCAAAATTTTTGGCCCCATATATCTTCTAAACGGTTCAACTTAGGCTCTTGATATTTTGGGAGAAGTTAGGTCCTCCAAAATTAATAGGAGTTGGTTAACAAAATTTTTTTGTCACGCCCCCTGTTTAGGAGCTATAAGGGCTCGAAAATTGAAATTTTGCTATTTTCACCCACCTGTAACTTTAACACCTGTTCAAATTTTTTTTTACAAATATGCAAAATTTATAGCTGCAGCATTATATTTCAACATACGTTAAAGGTTTTTCTTAAATTTGAAAAGGTCTCTTTAAATTGAAGAAATTGTTTCTTAGTCTTAACCATTTTTGGTTAGATAATAAATAATATTCTAGGTAAAATTCCAAATTTTGTTGGAGTTCCAAATTGATTTCCTAGAACCGGAAAAAAATGGAAGGGTGAACACAGGAGGGGGGTGAGCAGATCCATCATAAGTTTGCTAAGCAAAAATTTGGGAACCTTCCCCATTGAAGATCTACTAGGTCTCCAAAATTAAAACTTTTATGTTCTTATAAAACAGTAACTTATTTATCAGTGTAAGTTTTCCTAAAATTAAACGTTAACATTGAAGCTCCAACATTATATTTTGCACTTATTAACAGGGTTTCTTGAGTGCATTGGGTTTATATTCTAAGTAATTCACTATTAGTCATATAATTAATTATTAATGAAATAACAAAATTATAATATTATCATAATATATATTTTTATAAAAATAAATGATAAAATACTCAGTAAGAAACCGTATATAATTTTGAAAATGTGCTTTTTAAAAACCCTTGGTTTTTTTCCCTCACTTTAAATAGGTAGACTTAGAGATAAATAACAAAAATTCAGAATGTTAATAATTTGTTTAGAGGGGATTTAGAGGCGGAAGCCATAATTTAACAGTTAAGTAAAATCAGCCAAAAATAAAAATGAAAGACAAACTGGATTAAAAAATTCTTTGTATTAAAAAACCGTATTTTAAAAAGTTGAATTTTTCAAAAACTAGATTTTAAAAAAACGGATTTTAAAAAACCGGATTTTAAAAAACTAGATTTTAAAAAACCGGATTTTGACTAAACTGGATTTTTAGCTTTTTATATATTTTCGAAACACCCTATAATCATAAATCTAATACATATTTTGTATTCGTTTAAAGTATTTTAAAAAAAAAAAATATAAAAATAAAGAGTTTTTTTTTTAAATGGAAATAAAAATTTCTTTTTTCTTTTCACAAAATAAAATATAAAATTTTTTCTTTAAACAAAATTTTTCTTAAAAACTATTTTTTATATTATTTTTTAATTTATTTTTATATTTAAGTTATTTCCTTCTTTTATAATTTTTGTGAAAATATTTCCTGTGTAAAAAAATTTGTTTTATTTTTTGTTTTTATTTTTTTTTTCGCAAAAAAGAAAAACAAAAAAAAAAGTTTTTTCTCTTAAACTTTATTTCTTAAATTTCTTTATTTTCTTCCTCCAGAGTTATTATTTTAATTATTTATTTGTGTTTTAAAACGAAAAGTAAAAAAAAAAATAAAAATAAAAAAAAATTTTAAAATTTCTTTATTTTTTTCTACTTAGAATGGCTGCAGGTTAATTAAACTATCTTAAAATGCAATTAAAATAAATCGAAATAATTGAAAAAATTATGGGAGTTGAAAAGATCTTAATTAATAATATAAAGTATGTGACAATTCCTTTTTGATATCCTTTTGAAAATTGATTTATTTGTTTTTGTAGTTGTGTATTTAAAAATGATTCCAGTCGAAATGTTGCTGATGACGTAACTGTAAAAAAGGAAAAAGAAATTAAATTAAAAGATATAAAAATATTTAGTTTTTTTAAAAAATTTTATTCAATTAAAGAAAAGAAGCGGTTAATAGTTTTATATTAAATGCAAAATTTTAAAAATTAAAAATTATTTTATTTTATTTGATTAGGCGTTAGTTATATAGCTTGCATTGAAATGCATACGGAACGGTTCATCGTTTGTTGCCGTTTCAAATGTTTCATTGGAAATTTACAGTAATGACTAACGCTATTATTCAGTTTCATAAAATTCTATAAAAGGTATTATTGACGCCTAATGCAGTGTGACTAATATAATTTTTACAAAGACAAAACAAAGATGTTTAAGAAAAACAGAACCTTGCGTTTTCAAAATAGTATACAATTTTTATTACATTAAGTAGATTTTTGTATTTTATTTTATTTTGTACATATATAAAAACTACTTACTGTTTCTAAAAATAAATATTTGAAAGAACTTATATTCTATATTTACTTGGAATCTGTACTCCAATTTTTTAAAATTTCTAATTCTTAAATATTTGGTCAAACCGTTTCGAATTATTGCATTAAAATTTTATATATCTACTTCTTTACTTTCTCCGAATTTGTTCAAATATTCCTGGGATATGCTCTTGATTTACGTAATAAAACATCATATTGGTTCGAGTTGGCGACAGGGACGTTAAGGGTTTAAAAATACCTTCATAAATGTCATAGCTCTTACATTTATGAAGGTCTGTATTCTTAACACTGTTTTCCAACGGTTCGGGTACATGGTGCTTAAGTAAAAAATTTATAAAAAATTCTGAATTGTTTTGAATTTAAAAAAGGAATATAAAATTTAATGGATTAATTAATTTCAAGTTTTATTTTACAAGACACTTGATGACACGTCTTTAAGTTAAAAGTAAAATGTCGAAAAATATATAAAGAATATTTGTGTCGTAATGAGTTAATCAATTGACTCACATTCCAAACTACATAAGTTACCAGGCAAAACTATTTAACTAGATCAACTGTAAACTCAAGGATAAGTTGATCCGAAATAGATTAAAAAAAAAATTGTTTTACCTGATCCAGGTTCTGATGAATATTCTGGCGGAGTTTATTACTGAGGATTTACGGTGTGGTTCTATATTAAGCATAAATGAAGAGCTTAGAATCAAAATTTAATCCACAAAAAAATTTTAAAAGGCTCCACAAGAGTTAAAAAAATTAAAAAATAACTTAAGCCGAAATACCACAGATGTAAGCAATAATGGTCCTTTTCAACTACACAGCCTGATTTCATATATTATATAAAATAATTTTTGTTTTTAGGGTAATATATTAAATTTAATTGAAACTTTGTAGTGTAATTTTCCCAACCAAAAATTGAGCTATTGTTTACAGAGCTTAAAATTATTAAATGGTAAAAACTGCAATTATTGTTGGCAACTCTTATGTACAAAACTGACATTGAATGACTTTTTAAAAGTCAAAATCATCAAATGCTCTCAATCCTTAGACCGTGCATTCAAAAGTACAATAAGTAACAATTTCTTTCAATTCTTTAATTTCTCAAAAATTTTAAGGAATATTAAATTATATGAATGTAGACCCATTGTTTTAAATCAGAAACTAATGAATAAATTTTGGCTAATTTGAAATATCAATATTAAAGAGTCGAAACATTTTTAATAGAACTTAAATAGAATTAAAATATTTGATGCAATATTTAAATAGTATGATATATAATATATATATATATCTTTAATAATTTAAGAAATAATGAATTATTAAGTAGGAAGTTGAAAATATGTATTTTTGTGGGTATTTTGAATAAATTGACTTTGTGAAATAAAATATAGATTTATTTAAGACACGAATCACAATTATATTGAAAAATTGTTCAATTGTTCTCTTTTGTTTTATTCTTCTTTTGTAATTCAATAAAAAAAAATCCACCTCAATTATTACCATAATATAACTTTTTTTGTTTTAATATAAAAGTAAGAAATTAACTTTTTTTTTTCTCTACTTTTATATTTTTATTAAGTTTTCAAAGCAAAAACAAAAGAAGGAAAATTCTATATATTTTTCCTCTTTAATATCATGTGCCTAATTTTTTCTAATTTTTTTTTTTTTGTTCTCATTTTTCTTTTTTTCTCGTATTATGAAAGTAATTCATGCTAAATTATATTTTACAGTGACCCGTTCTTTTACGAATTTAATAAGTTTTTAATTATCTGAAAACTTTATAAAAATTAAAGTCCTTTCTAAAAATTGTATATTGGATCACGTTGATTCCTGATAGAGGGCGGAAGGCAAATTAATTCATTAAAACTTCTTATACCTAATCAATTGACAAATTTTTAAAATTCGTTAGGTAGATCTTGAGAAAGCGATCGAAATATATATTCGTATCTAAGATTTTAAAGTTTGATCTAAAGGTGATACTAATCTTACACTTTTTAAAGTTGGGAAGTGAACTTAATTATTTAGGCTTAATGAAATTAGACGATCGAGCGATTGAAGGTACAACTACTTTTTTTTTTTATCTAGGAAGTATTTTCTCGCCTACAAGTATCACCAAGGAAGAAGTATAAAACAGAATGGGTAAAGCAAGAACAGGGTTTGGTAGACCTCACCCCATATGTAACAGTTCGCAAATATCAAGACCAACCAAATTAACAATATTAAATTTGTGAGTAAAATCTAACATATGACTGCGAATAATGATTGCCCACTAATTCCTTTAAGAATAAACTGCAAGTCATCATAAATAAATATCTTGAAATAATTTGCAAAATACTCTGGCCAAATAGAATTCGAAATACAAACTTGTGAGCACTAACAAAAGAAGATTTAATAGTGAAGCAAATCACAAAAAAGAAATGGAAGTGGATTGCATACACTGCTAATCTTGAATCCTTTAGGCAACTACAAGTCAAAAGGTAGATCCAAAACAAAATGGAAAAGAACGGTGCTGGATGAGTTAAGAGGGCACGAAATATCCTGAAATGAAACTGTAGAAAAGGATTGAAATAGAAATGAATGGTGTGTTTCAAGATGGAGTCCTATTTTGCCAAGTTCGAAGGAATCCAAAAAAAATTCGAAAAGTCTTCAAAAATGTATATCTTGTAAATTAAGTAACTATACCTAGTTTTAAGAAAGACGACCCTGTCTTTTTTCACTTGAAATAAAATCTCGTACATTATGTTGCTTTGTTTATTTTCAATTTTCATACTTTAGGACCTTACCAGAAGCAAAAAGTGTCAACCGCCATTTTTATTGTTTTTGGGAAAATTTATTTTCGATTTCAGATTTCAAATATTAAATCAATATTGAAATTCAAAAAATTTCATAAATCAATGGGTTCCTGTATATTTATTGATAAGTTAAGTAATTCATTCAATACAATCAAAATATATTATAATATATAAAGGAAAAATTAGATCTTTTCTACTTTATATTTTTTTATTTTATATTTTTTATTTTGTTTTTGTTTTTTTTTTTACTTAGATATCAAAGGCATCTGGTACAGGAATTCATTATTCTGATATTAGACTAGTTTCATTGAGCCATTTACATTCTTAATCTTCAAAAAAAAAACAACAACAAACAAACAAACAAAATATTTCATTGGCTTCAGATTCTTTATTATTTTCTATTGAATAGGGCTTTAGTTATTATTTTTGTTTTTATTTTACTAGTTTTTGTTAGAGAAGAAAAAAAACAACAATAACAAGAAAATAATAATAACGTAACGGCAACAATAACAACAACAAAAATCTTATAGTCTTAATTGAATATCCTTTTTATCCTCTTGATGATATCACGAAAAAGAATGCAGTAAATTTATTTCATTTAATTTTTGTTATATGACAAAGATACGTGTGTAATACATAACTAGTATATGTATATACTTATATATACAAATATTTATTTAGAAATTTTTATGTATGATAGTGTACATAATAGAATATATTATCAAAGTACATATACTTAGATAAAAATATCAAAATAAATTTTATGGATTTATGAAATGAATAGGATACTATAATAATATGTATCTACTAGCTACAACTGATTATGGAATATGACTTATCACACGTATTGAGGGAATTTATTTGGGAAGTGTTCAATTTTTTAAAAGTATACATAAAGGTATTATGAATTTTTCCTTTTGTTTCAATTAATGGAAATTTTTTTTTTAAAAATCGATTAACCCATTGATTAATCTGCTAGACTTACTGTATTTGAATATCCTTAATTGCATCATAGCATTTTCTAAACAAAGGACATACTATTTCTAAAAATAGAAACAGGACCTTATTAATTTACTGAAATAATTAAATAATTTTTCTAAATCAATAAATTTCTTTATGTCATATGTCAGTTCTCATAAGTTAAATAAATTGTAAAATATAATCAAATTTTATATTGAACCATATTAAAATGGTTTTATTAATTAGCTTACTAGCCTGCCTGCTTAGTACAGATTCAATTTAAATTTTAATCAATATTGGTCTAACTTCCAGTAAGAGACGCAAAATTTATTAGATAGCAGAAGAGAAATCGTAGTTAAGTTTGACTTTTTGATGAGCTAAAGAATTTCAGATAGTCACACATGTTATTCAGAACGGAATGACAATGCAATATTCAATTGATTCTTTATTTATTTAGATTTATAACATTACATAAAAATTAATGTAATGTTAGTAACCCTTAAATGAGCCAGGTCCATTACAGGTGCGAGAGAAAAATTTATATTAAAATGAAAGAATTACTAATATACCTGACTAAAATATTTGACTTATAACTAACTGACAGTTATTTTCTTTCTTTTTTAAAATGTCATGTTGAATTTAAAATTTTTGCATAATTTTAGGATGAACTCTTTTGAAAATGTTTTTCTTTAATTTACATTTTTCTTTTTGGTTTTATTATACAAATTTTTAAAAATTTTTAATTGAAATTGAATCGATTTGTAAATTTATAGCTAGAACTGTATCGAAACCGTCTCAATTGGGTGTAGGATTATAATCAGAATTAAAATGACGCGTTTAGTAGTGTTTAACAAAGTCAAAGGAAGACTTTGAAAATAAAAATTTTCAATAAATAATTTTAGATTTCATGTAAATTAAGTATCAAATCGCTCTATTTAATTTTGGAAAGCTTGAAAATTTGATTACAAAGCCTATACAGACTCTTCAAAGACATTTAGAAATTAAGACGTTTAAATTAAGTAGAAATCATGTTTATTTCTCAAAAAAATATAATCTAATTTCAATTTAGACGTCTTGTTTTTAATTAAAACTTCATTTCAATTTAACTTTTTTTTACTTTTCAGTATTTAATTTCAGTAATCAATTTTTTGACAGCACATTAATTGTGTGACTACACAGTCATTTAGCATTGGCACATTATAGTAATACATTAAGTTATGACTACACATTTGTTTAAAAGTGACTTATTATAAAATCTATTTTAAGGAGTACAAGTTTACAACATCCGACTAGATTTATTACAGAACTCCAAAATTATTTAAAATTAAAAATATATTAATACATGTATTATGTATAAATTGATTCCATATTACAAATCGACTAATTGTACCATTATGCCTCTCAATGATAATACGAATAGAATCCCAAAGATAAATAAGTTCAATATAATATATTATATATATATATATACATATATATATATATATATTCAACTCAAAAAATATGACAAAATTATAAAGTAGTAGGTATCTATAGATACGTATTTATATTTTACAAAGTAACTAATAGAATTCTGATGTTTTAGTTATTATACTATATACTTAAATATAAAAAAAAATCCAAATTGTGAGAAGTAGTGACCATTTAATGAATAGTTGAAGTACAGTCCCAACAAAAAAGAAATAAAAAATAAAAACAAAAAAAAAAATTATAGAAATTAGAAGTTCAACATGAATAAAGCCAATTTCGATTTTAGTTTTTCTATCTTTCTTTAATTTTTTTTTCCTTCTCTTTCTCTTTCATTTCTTCTCTAGGGACATTGTTTTTGTATTTTATTCTATATAGAATTTTCTTAGCCTTTTATAACAACCTATATTCAATAGAATTCTAGGGCTATATATACGTACATGGTATACATTTTTACATGACACGAAACTTTTTTAATAAAAACTATCTTTTATTTTCTAAGATACTTTTTCTTTTTCTATTTTATGCCGTACAATTTGTTGTTTTTGTTCTTTAGTATCTTAATTTAGATACGGATTTAATGGTACAATAGCAATTTATTAAAGAAATTATTGAAAATAAAAAAAAAATATTATTCTATGTACGAGAATATTTAATTTTTTTTTTAACATCATCATCGTAATCATCATCATTATCATCATCTTCAACATCATTCCGTAGTGTGTACAACCAGCGTATTTTGAATTGAAAATGATGAAAAAGTTTATGGAATTTTCCTTAATTTTTTATACCCGTATATGAACAAAGTAACAAAGGGTATAAAAAATTTGTTTAACCGCTTGTAACGCTTTAAAAAATGAAGAGTAAATAACGGCTTAAGGGTATGGATCTGACCAGAATCGAACCTTCCGAATAAGTATTATTTAAAAACTAAAGGAGCTTAAGTCTCCGAATCTAACCACTTTGATCAACGGGTTCAAGTTGTAGACGAACAACTGTTTTTATATGATTATAACTGTATATATAATAAGGCAGGGTGGTTGGAATTTTATCAAAATTAGTTTAGTTTTTTGGACAAATTTTGCACAAAATTTGATTTGTCTAGTACAATGGGTTCAATAACCGTATATTATAAATATGGTGCCCTGAATTAAGGCCTTGCAAAGTAAAACCCTCGGGATGTTATTTCCCGTTTAATGAGAAATAATGCCCTGGGGTATTAATCAATTTCTCAATTGAAATTATAAATAATACCCTGGGGTTTTGTTTCTCATAGAATTCGTAATTCAATTTAAAAGAGAAATAAAACCCTGGGCTTTATTTGCCTTGTTTTTAGGGCTTTATTTTCCAGGTCCTTAATTCAGGGCACCTATAAATATAACTTAATATGTGTCAAGCAAAGTTCAGGATTTGAAATTTTGTCAAATGTAGTTAAAACCACAATGTCCAACGTCTAAATAAAATATACTTAGTGTATTCAAGTGGAAGAGGTTCGAATAGCTGTTAAACAACTAATATTTTAATTTTTACATAATTCCGAATCTAGGAAATTGTGTATTTAAAATTTTGCCAAAAATATTTTACCGGACGACATAATGCTTATATTACATTCTTACGATATCCTAGAGTAGACACAGTCTACTCTAAGCCCTTTTTTCTGTTTTTCTCTTTATTTTTGTTTTTGTAAGAAAAGTCAACTGAGATTTAAAGAAAAAAATTTTCTTAGATATCTTTCTTACTATTAAATAATCCCAGTTATGTTTTACAAAAAGTTTGTTTTACAAAGTTGTCTAAAGTTGTAAAAAAATTTAAAAAAAAAAAAAATATTTCCAAATTCAATAAATTTATTAAGAAAAAATAAATTTTTCTTAATTTCAAATAAAAAAAAAAAAGTTTAGATTTCAAACCAATATGTAATAATTACGCATTGATAAGTTTTTTTTTGAATTGCAAAACATGTTGTATATATTAGTTCTGAAGAAATTTAGTTTATATATTTCTTTTATTTTTGCTAAATAATTTTTAATTAAAGTTTAGGGAATTTTAGAATTCGTTTGAGGATTATTTGGTTAAATTTGTATAGAAAAGAGTTTTTTGTTAAAAGTTCCGAATTTTTGTATTAAGTTTCGCATTCACGGATATAATTTCATATTATTTTGATTAGGAGCTGGTTTTTTGTCAAGTTTAAATTATAAGGACCGATACTGGAAAAATCCAAAATTAAATTCTAATACTAGTACTGATCCTGTGGAAAAAAATATAAGTACCAGTAAATAATACTTAAGTATTTATTTATAAGTTGATATAAATATCCACCAGTATTTTTTCAATGCCAACCATTACTGACCAGTATCAACCAATACTTTGCACTATCAACTAGTACCTCCAGCATTAAAACAAAACTTACAGGTATTAACCAGTAAACACCAGTATTTGCCAATAATTATGTTATTTAATTTTTATACTTTTAATTAAGAAACGAGGAAGAGTGTAGTAGAGTAGACTGTGTCAACTCTGGGATACCCGTATGACCATAACATATACATTATATCATCCGGTTAATTACTTTTGACAAAATTTCAAACATACAGCTTTATTAAGTGTAGTGTAATACTCATATAAAAGAAGGAGTTATATGACAGCGACTCGAACCCTCTGCAGTAGACCAACCAAATTTTGCTGTTACTTTGGCCATTACACTAAACTATTTTATGCAAAATTTCAGACACCCAGCTACATTAGGTGGAGAGTAATGCTCATATAAAATAAGAAGTTGTATGTCAGCTACTCGAACCCACTGCAGTAGACCAACCAAATTTTGCATAAACTTTGGGCATAAAATTAAACTATTTTTGACAAAATTTTAGACACGCAGCTGTAAAAGGTGCAGAGTAATATTCATATAAAAAAAGAAGTAGTATGGCAGCTACCCGAAGCCATGGACCAAGGTGGCTGGATTTAAATAGCGTTGACGGCTATTGCAAAAAAACGAATTTGCGAAAATTTCAAGATCCTAGCTCTTTTAGTTTTTGAGTTATCTTGAGGAAGGACGGACGGACGGACGGACGAACAGACAGACGGACGGACGAACATACATTTCTAAATCGTTTTATTTTTCGATTCTGATCAGATATATACACTTTAGTCTATATCTACCGTCCTCCTTCTCTGCGTCACAAACGTAATGGTAAATTTATTATACCCTTTGACTATGTAGTCATACGGGTATAATTAAGACTATGCTTCACAGGAATATTTCTGTAGTAGGTCTTTATTATTTTCAGTGAAAAACTGAAATAACGGCGAAGCCCCAAAGTATGCTTTGTTGTATTGCTTGCTTTGCTTTGAAAATCAAAAAAATCAAGCAATGTAATCAAAGTCATTTCAAAGTTTTCCTGTGTATATATAACTAGAATTGAAGTATAATCTGCATAATCCAAAATTTAATTTTATTTAAGAAAATTATATTGATATGCAATATATGTATATATATGTATATAATGAAATTAGAAACTTTACTTAATTAGAAAAAGTTCTTCTTTCAATTGACCTTCAATTGACCTTCCGTCAATCTGTGCCGGGCCAACAGCTAATACTGAAATATTAATAAAATATTAATAATCATACAGAAATATTATAATATATAATTTCTATTATCACTATAACTGTGAGGAAAAAGTAAAAGTCTTGTTTAATTTTGAAACAATTAAGTATTGCTATTAATACTGGAAAAATACTGATGAGTACCAGTATTTTTACTAGTAATTATATTTTTTTTTATTTTGTACTTGTTGCAATTTTGGTACTGATTATGGTACTGGTATTTGACTGGTTGATACTGGTACTTGAATATCATCAGCTCTAATTACAAAAAATTCGACTTTATGAGTTTTAATTCGTTATGTGCTTGCAATATCTAAATATTTATTTTTAACCCACCCTATGAAATAAGTCTATTATTATTATAAAATATTTCAAATAAAAGGTTCACTTTACAAACTCAATATTCTAAAGATATTTTTCTTAAAATTTTTAAACATTACTAATAATTGTGAAGGAAATTCTAATCAAATTCACTATACAACAACTTTTTAAAGTGTTTTAAATACAATTTGAACTTTATTTCAAAAAGCCAACAATTTATCTAAGATCAACTGAAACTTTTAACTTTTCTATACTAAAATTCATAATTCCGAACATTAAAAATATAACTTAAAGTTTATATTAAATAAAAACTAGGACAATAGAATATATTTACAAATTTTAATGTCCTGTAGTGAACCATAAAAAATAAATTGAATTCAAATTGAAATAAAAAAAAAAATGAAAGTCCTTTTTAAAATTCACTGGTCCTTAAAATCAATACATAGTAAAAATCTAAAATTAGTATCTATAGATAGTTAAAAATATTTGAAGCTTTTTTCTGATCATGTTTGTTTTTAAATGTCCTTATTGCATATTTTTTCTACCTTTACATAAAAAATTGAACAGTTATATTTATACTTTATTTTACAAAATATTAATAAAACAAGGACTAAGGACACAAATAAACCAGTAAGTAAATACAAAAAAAAGCAACTGTTTATTTGATGAATACAAAATTCGTTTTTTTTAAATCTAATTTTAAGTTTTCTTTTACCAAATGGCAATAAAAAACCTTTTAAAGTTCAGATGATAAACCAATAAAACAAGAGTAACATACCAATAATATTTATACTTTCAATATACGTACAGTCTATTTTTACTAGTTTCCTTTTTTATTTATTATATTTATTTATATATACATACCTCTAGCTGGTATTGGATCCTTTTGTGGTCCACCTAATTCAATTTCTGTACTTTCATGATAAAAATTTTCTATTTTTGTTGTACATTTTAATAAAAGACTACCAAAACCACTACCATAACCATTTGGTGAACTTATAAAATTTATCAATTGATTACCAAAATCCAAATTTGATGAAGAATATGCTGAATTACTAATTGTATCACCACTATTAAAATGTATTGCTTGTAAATGTAATCTTAAATTAACTGTTGCTACATATAAATTATCCAATGTACGTGTATATAGTGGTTCACCAGTTGGAATCTGAAAATAGAACAAAAATATTTTAAATTTTATTTAAATATGTAAGTTGTTACTATATGTATTATGAAGGAATCAAACCTTCAAGTATGAAAACTTTTTTTAAATTGGATATTGAATTTATATAAGTATTATAATTCTATAATTAATTAAAGATTATGAATTTTAAAATTAATTAAGAAGTTTATTCAGAATTATGTAATTATATCATGATGGAATGTAAATTACTTATGTAAATGATTTCTACCTCATTATTTTAACTGAGCCAAGGCAATTAACAAGATATATAGTATAAATTAATTGTGGGCGTCACATAAACTTGGTTTAGTAAATCCATTTTTTAAAATCGCCCTTTCAAAAATTTTGCGTTTTTTAAAAATCTCGTATTAGAAAATCTTGTTTTTTGTATTGATAAAGCTTACTTTTTGAAAAAGATCCTGTTTTCAAGAATTTCAGAGTTGGATAAAAAAATAAGAATTATCAACTTATTCCAGAATATCAAAAAGAGAGATATTCTAAAGCGCGATTTTAAAAACACAGATTTTATAAAACGAGAATTTTTAAAAACGAGATTTCCTAAACGAGATTGTGTGAAAACGCGATTTACTACGCGAAAACGAACCAAGATTTCGACTCCTATCCAAAGTAATTTGAAAAATAATTAACATAAGTAAGCACTTACGTAGACTCTTATTAAATTTAGTTAAAATTTAGAAGTATGTAGGACTGTTTAAATTTTGATAAAAATGTGATACAATTCAAAAAACTAAAGAAGTCTTTAAATAAATGCTAACCCATTCGAAGATTAAGAAAGTTTTAAATGTGAGAATTGCATCAACAGGTAAACCAGACGGACCTAAAAAGACTAAACAAATTTAGAAGAATGTGAGAAATATCGGGAAAATGTCTCAGATTTTATTAAACAGAAACCCGTTAATTTCAGCTCATTGTCAATTTAATTCTAAATCGGATTAAAACATTAATTCATTAAAATTTTACAAAGGAGCTACAGTATCTTATTAACTTGAATAATCTAGCCGATATTGAGGACGAATCTAACCGAAGATGAGAATTTCAAAAGGAACCACAAAAAAAAAATAAATTTCTTAATTAAATGTTTCAGTTTCAGAAATCAAAGTTTTAATTATAAAAATAAAAATTCAAAAAAAAAATAAAGTTCCAAATGTAAAAATAAAAAAAATTCTGCATTTTAGACATTTTCTTAAATCCTTTGCTGGTAAATAATGTATCTCTCCCTTCAATCTGATTTACGGATAAGTTTTGCGATATCTTCCATTTTAATAATTTTCAAGTCTAGGAATTATCATTGGCTGTATTATCATCACTTCTAATATCTGTATTGACTCCTTGCTTTTTTGCTCCTAACCTACCAGCCTTTTTATAAATCACTTCAAATAAACAAAAAATATCTTTTTCGCAATTTTCATTTTCCCGTCTACATTCGCATAGAGCATTTCTACTCGGAGAAATTAATTCTACTAATTCACTCTTGAACTTTGCTTTGAAGACTTTACTTTTGATTTGGTTAAATATTTAAACATAGAATAATAAACTTTATATTACTTTTGTGTTTCATTACAATTTTTCACTGACTTTCCAGGAACTAATTACGTATTTTAAAGGAAAGCTTCTAGTCTTATTTTGCTCTGTAATAGTAATGTAATCACCAGTATGCTTGTAATATTACATTGCTTGGACATTTTTGAATTGTACTTTGATTGCAACTTTGATTCAGTTTTAATACTTATAGAAAATTTTAAGAAAATCTCCTGTGAGTTATTAGATTCAATTAAAAATTTCTTCTGTAAAAACTATTAATTGTAAAATTTTAATTAATTGCTGTTCATAATTTAACGCATGATATTTCCAAAATATTCTAAGAATCTTGAATTATACATTAAATAATTAAAAAAAATTCTTGAATTCAATTAAATTTTCAAATTTATAGATAAAAATCTTATTTTTAAAAATAAAAATTTTTTGTATAAGCAATAAAGTTAAGTTCCTATTTCCCGAAATTCTATCTTTAAAAATAAAATATTTTGATATTTATCAAATTAATGAAATCAAATAATTTAATTATCTAAAATGTTTAAATTTAATGTTCCAAGTCATCATTTTTATTAAATTTTTCCACAATATATAGAAATTTATTATATTATTTTTACTTCTTTTATAACATGTATTTAATATTTAGGACATGATTTTTATCTAAAGATTCACTAAATTTTTATATTTACTTTTAGCAAAATACCCAATAATTATATTTATAAAATAATTTTTATTTTTATATATTATATATTGGGTCAATTTTTTAATTTAATTTTTTTTTTTTTTAAATTCAATTTAACTTTTCTATAATTTTTTCTTAAATTCAATAATGATGTTACAACAAAAACAAGTAACCTATTTAAAAACGAGGAAGAGTGTGGTAGAGTAGACTGTGTCAACTCTGGGATACCCGTATGACCGTTTTATAAACATTATATCATTTATAAACATTAATTACTTTTGACAAAATTTCAAACATAATAGGTACAGAGAAATACTCATATAAAAAAAGAAGTTGTATGGCAGCCACCCGAACCCATGGACCAAAATGGCTGGATATAAATAGCGATGACGGCTATTGCAAAAAAACGAATTTGCGAAAATTTCAAGATTCTAGCTCCTTTAGTTTTTGAGTTATCGTGCGGACGGACGGACGGACGGACGGACGGACATACATAGCTAAATCGATTTTTTTTTCGATTCTGATCCGATCCATACACTTGAGTCTATATCTACCCCCCCTCCTTCTCTGCGTCACAAACGTAATGGCAAATTTATTATACCCTTTGCCTATATAGTCATACGGGTATAAAAAGAACAGTTCATATTCCTAATGAATCATATGACGTAAGTATAAGTAATACAAAAGAGACAATGATCTCATCTCTATATGTGTATTTAAAAAATACAATTTCTTATTCAACACAAACATGTTATCACATCATATTTCAATCACATATCACTCAATTTAGTTTGAAGCAATTGAATAAAGAAATTGAATGAAATTGATCGAAAGAATAAGAATAGAACATCTCGATAACAGCTCTTTCACAGTTTTTTAACAATTTTTTTTTTTTTTTGGTAAGAAAATTGATTTTTATTTTGTTTTCGTAAAAGTGCATGTACACCATAATAAGAAAATTTGAAGTATGCATCAGTTTTTGACATTTGAATAAAAGTTCTGAATATTGATTTTATAATATGAATATAGAACTTATACTAAGGCAACTATTTTGGCATTTTAAAAGCATTAAAAGGTTTTTAATAAAAGGTCATTTAATTGTCATACCCTACACCTTAAATAGGTTAAGGGGTATATTAACTTTGGTAGGGTGCTTGTAGCCACCGAAAGAAACCCAGCTAGATATAGAAGATTATAATATATATATATTTTATTCGATTAAGCTAAGATTAAGCATGCCCGTCCCTAAGCTCCATAATTCAAAAATAATTATGCTATTTTGGTAGGTTATTATGGACTAAAGTAGGTCGGGGTTTCCAATTAAGAGAAGTCGGACTATGGGTTCAGAACATGGAAAATTTTAATCTAACCAAGGTCAACCCAACAAATCACCATATTCACATCTCCTAAACAGATAAAGATAGAAACTTCAAAATTTGGTACAATATTGAAGTTTTTTCCTTGTGTTCCTGAAATCTAGAATGAAATGGAGTGATGGTTTGGGTACCTTCCACGCACCTCCCAAGATCTAGTAAGCATATTATATTCGATATTGGTACGGATTAAAACTTTAATTTTGATACAAGCCAGTTCTGTCCTGTTTGCTCGATGTTCCTCAGATTATAGTGGAGGTTCGTGTAATTGGCAATTGAATTTGTCAAGTGTAGAGTATTACTAATTCAGTTGTCAATAACTTAATGTCGTTTCATTAATTGTGTAAATGTAATTTTAAAAATTTTTAACTGCTCAGTTGCAAGAGGGTTTAAGTGCTGAAACTGGTTTAAGTGTTTGGGCTGGAATATGCCATTGGATGAGAATTAATGGCATAATAAATGGATTGTTATTAATTCGTTATCGATAATGAGGCGGTAAGCCCGCGATAATATCTAGTACATCCATGTATAGTAAAAGTATGTGGAAATCATTAAGATCAATTCTAATCTCAAGAAAATTATACGTTCAAATTAATTTCCTCTTCTGTTTCAAAATATATTTATGGTAGGAAGGCTTGTTATCCTGACATATTAACTCAAAGGACTAAACTTTATTTAACTTAAACAGAATCTAATTATAACTAAGATAGTTCTAATATCTGGTTGCTTATGTAAAAGGTATATGAAAATGTTAAAATCAAATATTATTAATAATTCTTAAAATAAAATCTTAAGTTTTATTTAATTTTAGAAGAAATGAATAAATCAATTTGCATGAAATTATGTACTTGCTCAAAATTGTAACCATCTTATGCATAACGAATAGATTTTTGACATAAATAATTTTCTTTTGAAGATTATCAGTACAATTTTTATTTTTATTTGATTTGTTTTAAAACATATGACTTACATAATATTATCTAGTTTGTATTTCATTTCCTGATTGATTGTTAGTAAGGCAAAAAAAAGATTCAGGAAATTAAACAGAGATCTGCAAACTGGAAACAATAAAAGAATTGAATAAACCGCTGTATATAATAAATAGGAAGAAGAGATTATTTTTTTTTTTGAAAATATTTTAGAAATATAATGCAATCACGTATAGATGATTTGTTTATTTTTATTTAGCGCATAGAAACAACAACTTTCACTGACAGATTGATATGAAGTTTTAAAAGTTAAATTAACTATTGTTATTTTTTAAATTTGAGGACTCGAGTTGATAAAGGTTTTATGATACATTTTGACAGATACGTGTTTTTTTTGGTGGCATGACATTTGTCCCCTTGTCATTGGTCCCCAAGGGACTAATGACACACTCAAATGTGCCATTAGTTCCCGGGGAGAAATGACATATCAGGTTGTGTCATTACCCCCCGGGGGAGTAATGACACTGAATATACGCAAATCAGAATTTCCTGAATAATTTAAAAATTTTGTTTGAAAATTGCAATAGAAACATAACGAAATTTCAAATTTATTAAGTAAGTTTAAACTTTTTGATTTAAGTAAACGCAATAACGGGATGGTGTCATAATTCCAAAAAAAAATTCCAAATTTACAAAATTCCAAAGAAGAAAAAAAATAATTCCAAAAAAAAAATTCCAAAAAAATATTTCCATAGCTTTAGCGAGCAAGAATTTTAGAGTTTGTTACAAAATCAGGATTATACGCTTTTTCCAGAATATTTATATATATGTATACGTGAGATTCTGAATTAGAAGGGATTTTAGAGTTGGATTCAAAATCAGGGTTTCAATAATTTGTTTAGCGGGGGTTTGGGGGCGGCAGCCCCCATTATTTTTAAATTTTTTTTTGTTGAAATATGCATGTAAAAAATAATTAGCAGGGATTTTAGAGTTGGATTCAAAATCAGGATTGCCGCTTTTTCCAAAATATTTATATATTTGTATACGTGAGATTCTGAATTAGGAGGGATTTTAGAGTTGGATTCAAAATCAGAGTTTCAATAATTTGTTTAGCGGGGGTTTGGGGGCACCAGCCCCCACTATTTTTAAATTTTTATTTGTTGAAATATGCATGTAAAAAATAATTACATCATAGTTTGTCATTAAATTTTGATTTTTGGAATTTTTTCTTTTGGAATTGTTTTTTTTGGAATTTTTTTTTTGGAATTATGAAAATGGAATTTCGAAAATGGAATTTTTTTTTTGGAATTTCGTACCTAACCCCGCAATAACAACATTTTGAATGGAGGTATATTGCCTTTTTCCAGAAAATTTATTAATTAATTTATTTTAATAAATAAATTTTCTGGAAAAGGGCCGTAGGTTTATTGCCTCTCACCCTTGTAATCATTGAAGCAGGTGCATTAAATTTAAATAAATAAATTGATTATGTTCTTGATTTTGATAAAGAAATTTAAATGGGGACTAACAAAAAAGATAATGTTGCCCTTTTGAATGTTGATGGCAACAATCTCTTTTTTCTTACAATTTAGTAATAATTCCAAAACCCTTTTTGAATTTTTTTTGGAAAAGGGCAACATTATCTGTTTTGTTACAATTTAGTTATAATTCCAAACAAAAAATTTTTCCGGGGAATAATGTCACATATTTCGGGGACTTATGACACACTAAGGCGTGTCATTTCTCCCCAGGAACTAATGGCACATTTGAGTGTGTCATTAGTCCCTTGGGGACCAATGACAAGGGGACAAATGTCATGCCGCCGTTTTTTTTTTCCATAAATGAACATTTTATGATTCAATATTTTACATATTGTAAGCTCGAATTTACGAAAAGTGAATAGTTTCCGAGATATGGAAACTATATAAGGTCTTATGATACATTAATCTTGTTGTATTATTGTAGTGACAGGTGTTATATGTAGAACACAGTCCCTTTATTTATAAAACAGCTTAAAACAATTTTCCCTAAAATTTTATTTACTGAATAAAAGTATAACGTGCCAAGCAGCTCCTTCATTTACATATTGACTGCATTTCTGTAATAGAAAATCGATTAATAGTGTTATGAGCAGCACTTAACTCCTCTATTTATTTTAAATATATCATTGACTTCAGATTTCGTGTACAACACCTTCATTCACAACAAGAAAAAACGTTTCTCTATTTGTTCCGGTGCATAAAAGTACTATGCACATATTTTAGCTAATAAATTTAAACACAATGTTCTACTTCATCTATCCTTAATAATTTGAATTGTATGACCTGATTATATTATGTACCATTTTGACAATGTAGAGGACTAAGAGTGCTAAACAGAAAAATCTGTGATAAAAAAACTTGATTTTAAATCATAGCAGCTTCACCTACACGAGTCTTCATTTGGTATGTTTTGTCCATTTTCAGTTTACTTCATTATTATTGCGGGAAATAAATCTTCCAGTAAGTATATATTAATGTATTGTCATTTTCTCAGTTTCGTTCATATTTTACTTGGTCTACAGTCTAACAATTTGTCTTTAGTGGTCCTTTAAAACATGTGATATGAATTTGATTAATATTAAATTAATTAACCAATCAAATCAAATATGTTTGATCAGTTGGATGACCTAAACTAAGATCCTGAGATTAAAATTTTTTGAAGATTAGAAATTTTCGATATTGTTATTATTTTTGCTTTCCGAACCGCCTTCACTTAATTTTAGCAAGCCGACTGAAAAAATCCCATATATACAAATCATGACAAGAGTTGCCGCAATATTCTTTCAGTGAAAACATAAATGACGTGGATTCTCGCAGTTAAGCCGAATGTTTTAATATTCACTTAAGTTTGTAATAATGAATAAACTAGAAGCATTTCTTAACTCGTGGCTTAAAATACTATAACAAGTTTTCATTACCAACTTCCTCCCATTCTTACTACTCTGATTGGCCAAATCATTCAGAGGATCTTATTTTAGCTTTTAAAATTTTTTATTTAGTCAGATATAATTATATAATAAATGCTTTTTGCTCCAAACAAATAAGATTATCTGCACTGGATTCAATTCCCTAAAAATAGAACCTATAACTCAAATTTCCGTTAACTTAACTACATATATCTATAGTTTATTTTGTAAGATCTAACTTTTAAAATGTATTTAAAATAACGAAAAAAAACTTAATAAAATAATTGTAACTTTGTAAAATTTATTTCATATTTATTATGTGAATTAATTTCTAAATATACGTTTTATACGTGTATTCATTGCACATGTGAACTGTGTTTTTTATTTTTTTTATTAAAAAGTCCGCTATTTCAAATTAGCAACCCTCATATTAAAAACTTTTTACAAAATCAACTGTTTTTACTCAGCTTGTACTTAGTTTGTGTATTTTTTTTAGCTTTGTCTATTTTATATATGAAATATTGGATTATCTTAATTTGGGGATTACGATTTAATTTGCCTAAAACATTATCGTCTAATAAATTTTATAAAATCTTCCAAAAAAAATTTAAAACCCCAATTTAGTTTTAAGCTAAAATATTCTGATGATGATACGATATTCATATTTCAAGTCAATCTTAAGTTATTTTTTTAAGTTGAAATCTTGCCTACTTATTTCAGTAAGATTGATCTGGACAATTAGTACTTAAGGCAAAAGAATAATAGATGAATGCAAGGTTCGAAATATAGGAAATAGATATAGGCAAACACTTATTACGGTCAATCGCTTGACTATGTGCATATAAAATTACCTCCGAGGTAGAAACTTATATTTCAAATATTGGCACTTATTGATTCTTGATATGAAGAGAAGGAGATTACATTTTACAATATGTCTTGAACTAGATCGTTTGAGATTAAATAAAGGAATATTCTATTCATTGCACCTACAAATTGCTCATCATGTATACAAAACAGAGCATCTTGCTCCTTGTTGATTCCTCAATCATCAATCTTCATTAAAAACTTATAATACCCCTTCCCAACTTCCGATTTCTACTCCCCAGATTGTCCAGTATACTGGTTGAGGAGTATAAGGTGCTTAACCCAAAATCCTGACAACAGAAGTGTTGTCTAAATACTTGAATAATAGAATCCTCATAAATCTACAGGTTTTCTTATGTCTTGGAGCCTTATGAAGTACTTACAAAAAAATTAAAATAAAATTTCAAAGTTGAAAATAACTTAGACAAAACAACTTTAGATTAATGACTTCAATTTCAAACAGATTTTATTTTGTAATTTTATATAAATTTTATTATTTGAGTCTTGTCCTTAGTTTCAGAAAATGATATGTCCTTTCTTTAGTTTTTCTTTTTATTTAATATATATATATACACATATATATTTTTTTTTTGCAAGAATAAGCACTGAAATACCATAAAAGTTTAGAAAATAAAAACCAAAATGGAGGAGTAGAATTAAAACTGTTCTGATATTGTAAAGAAATTGATAAAATGAAAATCAAAAAATCAAAAAAAAAAAAAATAATACAAGTTAAGACAACAACAACAACAATAAAGGACTAAAATATTTGAAATGAAATATAATTCAATTTTTTTTTTTTTTTTATATATTTTTTATTTTTAATTTAATTTTTTTTTTTAATATTTTTTATTATGTTTTTTTTCTTAACAAAATAACGGAATAAAATCAATAAAATCAACTTACAAGTCACGTTAGAACTGCACAATAAAGACGGTCTAATATAATAATGTGAGGATAAATGAGGACAATTTCTGGAGGACATTTTTTTATCGCTCTAATGCCTTTTTTTTTTGTATGTGTATTTTGTATTTTGTATTTATTATTATTGTTGTTGTTTTTTGTTTAAAAGAGAAATCGTCCGTTTGACTGGTTGTTAGATATTTAAGTAAATACACATATGTTCAGATGCTTCAGATGCTAGAACAAAACAAAAGTTAATTTTTGTATTTGTGTTTTTTTTTGATTTTATTTTACCTCAGTAGGTATCAGATGGTGCATGTGTGCAGGGTGGGTGCTGAGAGAAAGAATATGAGTGATTTTAAGTATTTTGTATTTATATAATATATGTTCAAACCAGTTGCGACTCCCTACCTTTTAGAATGGAGTTGAGATAATGGGAGTTAATATAATTTTAGCTTTTCTTCAGAATCAACACTATAGAGGAAAAAGTTACAGGACAACAATTCTTCTGTCCGAACAAAAGTTGTTTCATTTTGTCGAAAAGGCGTAAGTCCGAACATTTGCCTGTAAGCACGATAATTCGTGTAAATTTTAAACTAATTTTGATAAAATTTGATATGAATGCTTTCTTTGTCAATAGTAAGGTTAAATTTATGGATGGGCAAAATCGCACTACGGGATCGGACAGCTACCAAAAAAAGCACAAGGCTTTTCGACAAATCTAGAGTCTAAACTATCGCAATAAGTTCAAATTTGGTACATAGACTACTTGTAGGTAGAGTAAAGCCGGCTAATGTGGACCAGTCGGTTAATTTGGACCACCACAAAATACGAGAAACTAAATACGTATCAAAAAATCTGTGCATGCTAAAACATGCATTATAACCTTAATAATAAAATAAAAAAACTGTACATCGATAAGCTCAGTATTTATGCAACTTTCGAAGTATAAAGTGTTTTTGGAAAAATTTTCGGAAATTTTTAGTGTTTTTTTTTTTTTGTGTTTTGTGGTTCTGGAAACCGTTACGAAAAAATTTGAATTTGTATATGTCAACTGGGACTAATTAAAAATATTTGTGTTCAATTTGTTTTTTGTAAGTATTTGTTTTGATAATTTTTAGAAAATTTTTATTAAAAAAAGTACTGTTCTGCTATTGTGGACCACTTTAGTTCGGCTAATTTGGCACAGTGGTCCATATTACCCGGTAGGAAAGTTTAGTGAAATTTTTTCAAATTTTCTCCTTTTTAAACTATCTAGAATATGCCGAAAGAAAGAAAAATACGGAATTACCTTGTTGAAAATTTGAAAAAGGCCGCAGAGGAAATCAAAAAAGGTAATATGGGTTTCGTGAAGGCTTCAAAAACATTTGAAGTTCCGAAAACAACTTTACGCCGATATTGCAATTTAGAAATTGATAAAGATGACTGGAAACCGAAAACTTTAGGAAGAAATCCAGTTTTTTCGCAAAAAATGGAAGAAGAATTAGTAGAATACATTTTAACAATGGAAAAGCTTTATTTTGGTCTATCACGTAGTGACATTCGTATTTTAGCTTACCAGTTAGCCACCAGAAATGGTATAGCAAACACCTTTTCAAAAATAAATCAATCAGCAGGAAAAGATTGGTTGAAAAACTTCCAGAAACGACACAATGATAAAATTAGCTTTAGAAAACCAACAGGAACTTCTTTAGATAGAGTTAATGGTTTTAATCGGGAAAGTACGAATAAATTCTATGATATTTTGGAAAATATCTGTGAAAAAAACCACTATCCGGCAAACAGAATATTTAACGTGGATGAAACTGGCATTTCTTCAGTGCAAAGTAATCAAACACAAATATTAGCAAAACGAGGTAAACGGCAAATTGGGGTAGTGACCTCTGCAGAAAGGGGATCTTTAATTACCATTGTACTATGCATGAGCGCTGGTGGTTTTTTTGTGCCACCTTATTTTATTTTTCCTAGGAAAAAACCGAACATGAGACTGCTTCATAATGCTCCTTTGGACTCTGGAGTATCGTTTCATCATTCTGGATAGATTCAAACCCAGATATTTACAAAGTGGTTTGAACACTTCATGAAGTTTGTTAAACCTTCCAAAGATGATCCTATTGTGCTTATTCTAGATGGCCATTACTCACATACTAAAAACCTGGAAGTAATTGATTTAGCAAGACAAAACGGGGTAACAATCATTTCACTTCCACCTCATTCTTCACACAAAATGCAACCCCTGGATCGTAGTTTAATGGGTCCGTTGAAAAAATATTATAGTGAAGAAGTGAGACAATTTTTGCGTAGAACAGGTCAAAAGGTGACAATATATGAAGTTGCTGAACTTTTTGGTAAAGCTTTTCCTAAGGTTCAAACAGCAGAAATTGCTTTTAAAGGATTTCAGTCTACTGGAATATATCCTTTTAATCGTTTTATTTTTACTGATACAGATTTTATAGAATTAGAAAGTGCACCAGGTAAATTTTTATAGTATCTATCTAAATTTATTAAACAATGTTGATTTAATATTTCAGAAATTTTGAAAGAAAATGAAAATCCTTCATCAATTACGCTAACTCCGCAAACACAATCACCTCAAGCAGGTAATATAAACAAGTTATAAACAAGTAAGATCGATAATATTTTGTCATTTATATACAGGTCCCAGTCGAGCAAAAGAACTTCCTTCGTCAATACAAGCACAACCACCTCAAACAGGTAAACAAGTCAAATTTCAAATTCAAGTGTTTTGTTTTATAATAGATCGATAATAGATATTTTATAATTTATAATCAGGTCCTAGTCGAGCAATAGAACTTGTTTCATCAATACAGGCACAATCACCACGCTCAGGTAAGGATGCCAGATTTTTTAAGAAAAGTTTGCAACACTCTAATAACATGTTTTCAATTTATATTTAGATTCTTATCTTGTCGTAAAACCTTGGAATATTTCTCCAGCCCCCCAAGTCAAAAAAGTTTCAGGGCGTAAAACAGAAGCTAAAATTTTAACTGAATCTCCATACAAAGACGATCTTGAAAATCAACAACAAAAGAAAACACTTATTACACAAAAAGAAAAAGTTAAGAATAACATTTTCAACAAAAATAAGAAACAAAAAAAAGAAAATATGAAACCTACAATAAAAAAGCAAAGAAGATTACGTAAACAAAAACAAAGAAAAATTGAGACTTCTTCTAGTTCTGAAAATGTAGAAAATATTTCGATTCCAGAATCAACTGGAAGTAACATCGACTTAACCTTTCCACCCTCACCAGAAACAATTTGTGAAAAATGTTTAAAAAAAATTAAGGAAGATGCTTTTCCAGTGGATTGAATTTCGTGCCTCCAATGTGAATGCAATTGGATACACCAAGTATGCGTTGGAACATTCATATTTATTTGTAAAATGTGCAACGATTTTTATTAGCCTTTATTTTAAATTCTTAAAGTTTTATTGTTGAATTTTTATTTTATTTTTTATATGAATAAAAAAGACTTATCTATGTTTTTGTTAGAATTTAAATTTTTTATTGTCGGTTAAAATGGACCACTAGTCCACTTTACCATAACTGGTAGTCCAAATTACCCTGCCATTTTAAAAAATGAACATTTTTACCTTTTTTACTCTTTTAAACTTAAAAATAAAACGGTTAAACTTAGAAAAAAATTTCATATGCACTTTAAATGACAACGAATTACTGCGTCGCTTTTTTTTTTGTGCGATGAAAATTGACGAAAAACAAAAGAGATAGATCCAGAAATAAGATAGGTGGTCCACAATCACCGCACTTACTCTACTCATCAAGAGTAGCTTTCATAAATTTATCCTAATATCATTAGGGTATTAGGGTCTAGAGATTCGGAATGTCAAATACTATAATAATTGATGAAAATATCAACCGATTTTAATAAATTACATATGCAAACTTTTTCTGTCAAAAGAAGAACTACTCGAAGATTGTCTAATTTTGCACCACAGGATCAGGGATAGTAACCAGGGGATAAAACTATAAAAAAAATTAACAAAGTGTACGGTACGGTAATTAGATATATATGATATTACCCGTATTATATTATAAATCAATTTAAATTTTTTAAACACCAATTATTTCCATAGACACAGTCATATCTTAATATAATATGTCCATCATAAGTCCATCATCAAAGCTGATAACCTTTAGAACGATTATTTTAAATTGCATACTTTTAGGATAACTGGAATACATTTCGGGAATATTAATAAAAATTTGGGTCGACACTGATATTTAATTGAAATTTGATATCAAATACAGTATTCAGTTTCCTTTAACAAATATTATAATACTATATAAACAATTGAACAAACTCATATTATATATACATAAATACATAATATTATATTATATCACATATATGATATATATTTAAAATAATTTTCTACTACGGTCATTGGATAATTTTCTTTTCTTTTAATTTTATTATTATTTTATTTTATAATATTTGTTGGTATTTCCGTTTTATTGTTGACTCGTTTATTCTATTTGTAGTTTTTCCGAGCCAAAGAAAGAATATGTTAGCATTTAAGTATTGAATATTTCGATTTTTATTAGAAATTTTTTTCAAAAAAAAATAAAAATGGGACAAGAAATAAAAAAAAATAAACAAAGATGAAAAAAATTTTATAAATAAAATTGATTTAGTATCGTTAACATTTTAGTATATGTACTACAATTTTTTTCTTTCTTTTACTTTGTTTCATATATCGCTTAAATGTATAGAGTTGCCATATGCTAATAAAAGTAACTGTTATTCGAAACTCAATTTTTGCAAAGAATTTGAACGCACATACCTAGATCCTCGAAAATCATCATAAGCTTGCTAAGTAGAAATTTGGAAACCTTCCCCATTGAAGGGCTAGTAGGTCTTAAAAATTAAAACTTTTGTGCTTTTATAAAATAGTAACTTATTCATCAGTGTAAGTTTTTCCAAAATTAAACTTTAACATTTAAGCTCCAACATTATACTTCGCACTTGTTAACAGGTTTTCTTGAGTGCACTGGGATTATATTCTAAGTACTGATTTCAATATTATTCATAATGAATAATGAGTTGATGAAATAATTAAGTTACAATATTATCATTTATTTTTATACATATTTTTTACCATAAACTCAGAATGAAACACTACTTATATAATTTTGAAAATGTACTTTTTTAAAAACCCTTGGTTTTTTTCATCACTTGTTTTGTTTTTTTTTTATAAAAAATTGTCTTCTCCATTTCCATTGTCTTAAAAATTTCTTTTACTTTGCTTCGTTATAATATAATTTTATTTCATTTTTTAAATGAAATTGCATTTTATAAGATTTAATATCAAATGACATTTGGTGTATTCTTTTAAATGTTGATAAAAAATAAAAATTAATATAAAATATTATTTGAGACAAATTGTATACCTACTAAAATACATACATGATAATATTGTACATACATTGTAACATGCAAACTTTGTACTCAAATGATATTGAAAAATATTTTGAACCTAGAAGGTTACTATGAAATTTTTTCAAAAATTCTTTACTTGCATCATTAGGCAGAATGATGGCAAATGATTTGCTTGCATATTTCAATGTATGCTGAAGTTCAATTTAAAAACAACTTTATAAAATTTAATTGTAATTTTTTAGGGACTTATCATTATTTTTTTTATACCCGTATCACTTTAGGTCAAAAGGGTATAATAAATTTTCGATTACGTTTGTGGCACAGAGAAAGAGAAGAGGTAGATCGACTCAAATGTATGGATCAGAAGAGAATCGAAAAGTAAATATGTTTAACTACGTGTGTCCGTTTGCCCGTCCACACAATAACTCAAAAAAATAAAGGAGCTATGATTTTGAAATTTTATCAAATTCAATTTTTTTTTATGCACCGTCATCGCTATTGAAATCCAGCCAGTTTGGTCTACGGATTTAAGTAGCTGCCATACAACTTTTTTTTTATATGATAATAACTGTGTGTGTGTACCCATTAAAGCTGGGTGTCCAGAATTTAGCCAAAAAAAGTTTAGCTTTATGACCGAAGTTTGTGAAAAATTTAGTTCGGGAAGTGCAGAGGGTTAATACAAATTTTATATTGCCAATATTGAATGTAAATGAATAAACTCCAACAAATCATCAATTTTAAAAGTAAACGCGTGAGTTACATATGCTACACAGCTGCCACATATTTACCCTGATGGGAATTATTTAAAAACAATCGCATAAATAAAATAGCGTAACTTGCACTTTTATCATGTTATTAAACTTACATTATTTCATTTAAGTTGTATTAATTCCAATATTCTTACAAAATTATGAAATTATTCTTAAACTTAAAATATCGCTATATTTTTTCCAGATTTTAAAATAGCTTTAATGCAGTTTTCAACTTATAAATGCAGGTAGAAAGGTGAAATCCTATTAACTAATATTATAGGCTTTTCGAAAGGTAAGTGGTTACTTTAGTCAGTGGTTCCTAATTTAAAAATGTATTCTTAACATTAAATAATAAACCTTTTTATATTTATTAATTTTTACGTTAATTTTAAACTTTACTCGTCGTTTTAAGAATTTATTAAATTAAAATAAGATTATGAAATTTTATTTTATCTTAAATATTTAATATAGAAAATTTTATAAAAAAATTAAATAAATAAAATAATAATAAATAAATAAATAAATAAATTTAAACTATATTATTATCATTGTTCCTATAAGTTCAAATATAATTTTACAATTCAAATGAAAATTTTAAAAATCTGCAAATAAATATCACAATTAAAATGTCAGGATATTTTGTTAAAAAACCAAGTGTCATTGTAAAGTCAGCTGTAACATTCTAAACTTATTTTATATTTTTATACCCGTATGACTATATAGTCAAAGGGTATAATAAATTTGCCATTACGTTTGTGACTCAGAGAAGGAGGGGGGGTAGATATAGACTCAAGTGTATGGATCGGATCAGAATCGAAAAAAAAAATCGATTTAGCTATGTATGTCCGTCCGTCCGTCTGTCCGTCTGTCCGTCCGTCCGCACGATAACTCAAAAACTAAAGGTGCTGGGATCTTGAAATTTTCGCAAATTCGTTTTTTTGCAATAGCCGTCGCATCGCTATTTAAATCCAGCCATTTTGGTCCATGGGTTCGGGTGGCTGCCATACAAGTTCTTTTTTCATATGAGTATTTCTCTGTACCTATTATAGCTTCGTGTCTGAAATTTTGGCAAAAGTAGTTTAGTTTTATGGCCAAAGTTTCTGCAAAATTTGGTTGGTCTGTTGCAGTGAGTTCGAGTAGCTGCCATACAACTCCTTCTTTTATATGAGCTTTATATTTCACCTAATAAAGCTGGTATGTTTGAAATTTTGCCAAAAGTAATTATTGTTTATAATAATAATAATATAATGTTTATATAACGGTCATACGGGTATCCCAGAGTTGACACAGTCTACTCTACTACACTCTTCCTCGTTATTATAGAAATTATTTTGTTTTTGATTTCCTTATAGGTGATGACAATTACTACTTTTTTTTAACAATTATTATTTTATACTTTTCCTCTCTTTTATTGTTATTTAATTTTAAATGCCCATTTATACTTTTTATTGGAATATAATCAGGTCCCAAAATAGTCTTTTTAGAACAGAAAACAGCAGAATAATAGGAAAAAACCAAAAACAAAACAATAATAAGTGTTTCAAAACAAAAAAAACTTTTTTAAAGGAAAAAGTATCCCAATGAAATATTTATTTTTTATACTTTTCCGAAATTCGAATCCCTTTATTATTTTTTAATTTTTTTTCTGATTTCTTTTGTTTTCCTCTTAATTTTTTGTCTTTTTCTTTTGTTTTAACACCGTTATGAAATTAAAGAAAACCAAAAATAAAAATACAAAAAAACCAAAAACGAAAAATAAAAACATGACTTTAAATCATGGAAATATGCTTCCTTTTTTTATAAAAATTTCCACAATTGTTCTCTCCATTTCAATTGTTTTAAAAATTTTTCCAAACTGAAAATGATAAGAAAAAAAAATAAACATAAAAAATAAAAACATAACTGTATATACATATTTAGAAGGATTTTCAAAAAAAAAAATATATATATATATAGGACAATCTCGATTTTAAATTAAGAGTTAGAGTTCAATAGATTTAAATAAAGTAATTAAAAAAACAGAATAGCAAAACATTGTTGATAAAATCGATTTGGCATGTGGTATAAGACCATTTGTTGTCATCCTTTCATGTTGGAACTATCTTAGATTTAAACTCTTGTTTTAATGATATTCCAATACTTTAAATTTTAATTTTTTGGCAATTTAAAAAAAAATTTAAAAATTTATAATTGATTAAAAAAATATTATGGTATTTGTTTAACTATCGCTACTTACTTGCATTATGACAGTCTTTGTACAGCACATACATTATGAAAGCTGGTTTTTTGACATTTTGCCACGTAAAGAAAGCGTATTTAGAATTCATTTTGAAATTTTGGAAAGAAAAATGCTTGATTGTTTTAACATAGAAATAAATTTTATTAAATATTAAATGAAATATATTTCATTGTACACATTTTGATTGAATTATCTCAATATTTTTAATAATAAAATCTTAACTTTAATTATAGCTTGTATTAAATAATATGCATCTGCTTGTAGAAAGCTAAATAAATATAGATATTGGACATAAGTTATTTAATTTGATTGAAAATATATAAATTGCCTGACTTTGCTTATTTTAATAGGAAAGAATCTTAGAGTAAACTTGAGGAAATTTAACTGATTTATTTAAAAACAAGTAATAATATGATTTATTTAAAAAATAAGTACCTAAATGAATATCATTGGAATCGTTTCTAATTAAGAACCTTAAATTATATCTATAATAAATTGAAGCGCATTGCGAGAGTGAAGTTTTTCAACTTTTTAATTTATTTTTAATCCAAAATTATTGATATTTATTAATTTGTCCTAATTTGATTATTTCAATTAATAAACTATTAAAATATTGTCTATATTATAGGTACATGTTGGAACAGGGAATCATATTATATTCTTATTATTTGAATTGATTTTAATGAATTCCACATACTATTTAAACATGAGGTAGTACTTGGCCTTATAACATATAGAAACGTCTTAGATTTTCAATAGATACAATTCAATTTGTTATATATTGTAATCATTTAATATATGAATTATAAGATATTTCTATATCTGTGAGTTATATTATTCAATTAAATTATTTATCCATATTTGTATTTATTCAAATTATTTATTCATAAATTTGAACCTTATGTTGAATGCTAATTGAGTCGATTTCGAAAGCCAGTTATAAGTTTTTTTTTCCTTTTTCAAGGAATGGAACCTGAGATTTCCAATGAAAGGTTGACACTCTTACCACTGTACCAGTTAGCCTTCATTAAACAAACTAACTTTACGCTGAACAATATTAAACAATTTATTACAAAATCTATCATACCCGTATAAAATTTTTTTTTTTGGAACACAAACAAAACCAAATAAATAAAACAAAAGAAGATTTTCAATGTCTTTTTATATATACCGTACATTTTTCTTTTGTAGAATAACTGTTAACTTTTATATTATATTTCTCAAAAACTTTTCATCATCGCATTGTTCCGAAGGACTTTACCTAGGTTAAAAAAAAAAAAAAATTATAAAATATTAAAATTAAATTTAATAAAAAAAATAAAAAAAAAAAAAACCGAAAAATAAAATATTAAAATAAAATCACTGCATTTTTAATAAAATTATTTTCACAAGAAAAAATAAAACCAGATTTTTCTTTTGTTTTATATATTATATTTTGACTACATAAATATATACATATTACATACATATTATATATACATTTAACATTACATAAGTAAATCTATAGATACAATTTTTTTTTTTTTTTTAAATATCTGAACCTGAATTTATTTAATTTTTTTTTTAACTTTTCTCTTGAGGGAATGAAACAAAATAAATAAATTTTATTGAATAACTGTAAAGGATCGCAAATATGAAAATTAAAAGGAAAAGGAAGATATTGTTTTCTTTTTCTGTTTGATTTTTTTTTTTTTTTGGGTTTTTTTTCTTTTATTTTTTTACTAAATAAAATACTCAAGTGCAATTTTGTACAAAGAAAATGATATATTTATATATTATATTTTTTATATTTACAGTTTATATAAGAAGTGAGTAAGTATGTATTAATGTATACGTTTACAATATATATATGATGTACTTATATGTAAATTTGGTTTATATATAAATATATGTCGAAGGTAAAAGTAAAAATCTTTTGTAGATTTTTACTTTAATATGTTCTTTTAATTTTCCGAACGAATCCACTTGGAGGGATTTAAAGTATCAATAACTAATTTTTTTTTCATTGTAATGTTGTTTTTTGTGACGTCATAAATTTTTATTTTTATACTTCTCACCTGAAATGAATACAACACATTATACACATTTCATATGTATTATATTAAATTTTTCATTAAATTGTTAAAGATGTTCAGTAATTGAAAGTGAAAATGTAATTGTTGAGTTTAAACAGTTACATTTTTATCATTTTGTGATTCCTTCATAAGTTAATTAATATGAATTTAATTAATAATTAATTATAAACGAGTTAAGAGATTTTTATGAACTTCTTATGAAGTTCAATGAAATTCTTAATAATTATAAAGGTTTTTAATAAAATTACAAATTTGCATTAACATTATCTAAAATATTAAATTTCATTTCTTAGTGAGTGAGACTTATCTGTTTATATACTAATAAGTTTTGATAAATTGGCCTTGCCGGATTCGGTACTGAGTTGTCTATTAAGATATTAACAAAGAATAAATTATGAAGGCTTTTTTCAAATAAAATTATTATTTCGAGTTTTAATAAGAGAGCTTGGTTCTGGGTCACAGATTAATAACTACTTTATTTCAATAATTTAAAGTTATATTTACTTTTATATAAAATACATGACCCTAATTTAAAATAACCAAATAATGTGCGATTAGTGGGGGAAATTTTATTCTATTAAGCAAATAATGAGGGGCTATATCTTTGTGTGCATGCGTGAGTACGTAATATTTAGAAAAAGACCGGATAATTAAAAGCAATAGAATAGTTTTACAAGAAGTTGTAAGTACCAGTACAATTACCAGTACCATTGTCTGATACTCATTACTTTATTAACTTTATCAATTACCAGTATTAATTGGACTTCGATGATTACAAATTATTATATTAAATTAAAATATAAGTATAAGATAGAAAATCAAAAAAAATTTCTTGTAATTCTCTAAATAAAAGTAATTAAATTTTGAGTTAAATTACTTTTGCAATTAATTAAATATACAATTTGAATGCATACTGAACTTGAACTCAAATTTTAATATATCGAACAAAAATATGAGTTGAAGTTTAGATTTTATTTAAAAAAATAAGGTTTTGGGAATGGAATACATAGGAGAGATAAAGGGGAAGCAAAAAATTACCCGCCGGCTTTCAACGTGGGCATGGCCTAAAACTTTTAAATTATTATTCAAGCCGCAGTTATTGTCTAATTATGATCTAATAATATAAAAATTTAAATACTACTGAAGCTTGTATTGGGCTTAAGTTGTCTTATAAGTAATTTGAGTCTTATAGGAATGGAAAAATAGATATAGAAATCAATTCGGAATTGAAATACTCATAACGTAGGCTAAGGACTAAGCTTCATATGAATAATTTAAGTCACTTATGTATATAGGTATCAATATAGCCTATTGATTGGGTATTTAATTAATCTACCAGAAATCTTTTTTTAAAACAATGCAATTTAAAAACCAATAAGAAAAACTTAAATTTTATTTCCGATATACTGGTATCTTAAAAATAAACAAACAAATTTTTTTTTTGAAAATATAAACAATCTTATCAAATATAGGTAGGTACTTATATCCTTTCTAATACAAACTACAAAATGATCATTTAAATGTGTGGTTGCCAAAATAAATATAAACAATAATATAAAATTTAATAAAGAATATATTTTCTTTTAAAAATCTACAACTTATATTGATAGAAAGATAAGATATATATATATATATATATATATATACATGTGTACATATATATATATTTGTAAAAAGTATTGAAGGATACGTTCTTATTTTAACCAGTTTCAAATATATACAATACCATTATATATAAAAATCTAGTACTTAAAGATACAATCAAATATTATATTTTATTGTTTATTCTTTTAGTTAACTGTAATTCCTTCCGTTTTTATTAAAGATACAATTTTACCATTTTCTTTCAAAGTTTTTCACCTCATTCTGTTGTTCAACTCATTTTTATTTGTTGAATTTAATATAAGTTTTTATTTTTTCTTAGTTTTTTTTTGTTTTTCTTTTTTTTGTTAGAAAAAGAGAGCAACACTTTATCTGCATTAATTTTTCTTTTTCTTTTTAACAAGAGAATTGAAAAAAATTTTTTTATATTTTTAAAACCAACACTGGTATAACAATGTTAGTTTAAATTTTATGTGTTGTTCATTTATTTTATATGTTATATTGCACATACATGTATACATGTATAAAATGAAATGTTGAGAAATAAAGTCATATGGAATTAAAGCCATAAAAGTCTTATGAAAGTCTTACTTTAGAATAATATAGGGGCATCGGTTGGTTAGTGGGAAAGCATTTGGCTTAAAACCGAAAGGGTGAGGGTTCGAGTATAATACGGGTCATGAATTTTTTTAATTGAAAAATAGTTTTTCTTTACAAATCCCCATGGTAACCAAATATAAATTAAAAACATACCTATACATAATATAAAGTAACCTGAATCTAACAAAAGATTATTCGAGTGGCATTTTAAAACTATAATTAAAACGGTCCGAATTATTTAGCAAATTATTTAAATTTAAACCACTTCCCCAAATCTTTTTCCACCACTTTGAATCCAGATCTAAAGTATAATAAATTCTGAAAATCTTGCATTAAAAAATATATTTAGATGTTGTTCTAAAAACTGCCAATATACTCTGACTTGTATCACATTCTAAAAACCGTCTAAACTTTTTTTTTCAATCATATCTCATTTGAATAATTAAAAATCCCTCATAAAGAAATAAATGAAACCGCCCCTGATTTTGAGTTCAATTAAATTAAAAATAACTCGTAATTATTCCGAATCTTATATAAATAGTTTTGTAATAGTAAACATTTAACTTTTTAGGGCTGTGGAGAAAACAGTTTTATAGCTGGACTATATTTTCCTAACAGTCTTTTCATAATTTTTACAGTTAGACATAAAAAACAGAAATTTAAATGACTGATAAGGGCCTAGAGCTCTTCAAAGTGCGAAAAATCCATATATTTAAAATGTTACAACAAAAGTTTTATAACAAAAACGCTAAACAACACAAATTAATAGGGTTGCCGTACGGTATTTTAATTTACCATTATACGAAACTAAAAGTTTGCAAAATTCTTAACCCCGTATTACAAACGATTGAGGAGAGTTTGCTCTTAAAAGAAAGTTTTAAATGCAACTCTCCCTATAGGAGTTGTAACAGGTCCACAATTAAAAGTTTCCAATTTTTAAATAGCTGTAACTCGGAAACTTTAAAACTAGAGCTAGTGTTTTAACGGGTACTTAGTACTCAGTTTTTTCTAATTTCAAAGGGTTCTCTCAAAATTAACTAAAGCTTCCCTTTATTTATGTCAATTTTTATTGTTCAGTACACTCTTTACCAAAAACGAGACGATGGCTTTTGAATTTTTCATTCAAAAATTATTATTATAACCATATTATACTTTATTTCGTATGGATTAATTTCACTGTTCCATAAATACAACAATAGTTCATATTTTTCAATATGGATCTTTAAGGTAAATTGAATGAAAATAAAAGAAGAATGAAATGAAAGTATAATAAAATTTATTTTTAAATGTATGTTAAAATAGTTAAATATAAAATGTTAAAGTTTATTATATAATATTTTTAAATTTTATTCTATTTGCTCCTTTTTTAGATTTTTTTGTCAAACCAAATTTTTGTTTATATTTTGCAAAAATTTCAGGTTTTCTTTTCAGGTATTATATTTTAGTACCAGATACCTGTACCTATATTTAATTTTCAAATTCTCTTATTTTATGTAATTTAAAGTCACAATATGAAATTTTCAATTTCCGAATTTTATATTTCATATAAAATATTGTTTTTTTTTTCAAAACAAATTTTGTTATCAATATTGGGTATCAAATTTAGTATACCTAGGTATTGTAGGTATAAAATTTAGTTTATTTTATATTAGTGTTTAATTTTGAGAGTTATGAGCGGTATATCGAATTGATACTTTTTGTTTATATTGTATAATATTGGTAAAATTTTGCAATTTAATATTATTGTGAGTTAAAAAAAAATTTATTATCATTTAATAATTAAAAAAATTTTAAAATTAGTAAAATTTAATATGAAATATTTTGAAGGCATAATTATTTTAGGAAAACAAATTCTATTATTATTAGGTATATTTCTTAATTTTATTAAAACCCTAGAAATAGTAGTCATTGGCATACATATACACTCGTTAAAACGCCTCCCACTCCGAATTTAATAAGGCAATAGAGATGTGAACTCAACTGAACGGATTGCATCAAAATCGAAATAAATATGCAATTAGCATAAAGTATCTGTTGGTTCATTCAGACTTTGATATCATCGTATGACATCTAAAGTACCTATTTTGGAAATAATTTATATGTTTCATATTACTTTTTAGCTGAAATCGGACCATGTCTTCGGAACGGTGCAATTGTTATTTAATTGTAAGTTTCCATTTTTATGTCTCAATTTTATTTTTAAGCCGTCACAATAATTGAAATTATTATAGGATAACATTTTGGGTTACTGCATTACATTTGGGGAAATTAAAATTGAAAGGTATGGGCGTATGGCATTAAGTGGCGACTAGGAAAACATTTAAGCCACTTAGATTATGCTGATGATGTAGGTTTCATGGCACACACAAGAAGTGGGCTGAACAACTGAAACAAATATGGCAAACGAACTATAAAAGCAGCTAAGACTGCATGCGTGCAGAACAATCAACACATCAGCAAATTCTATTAGAAGAAAGTCAAATTGAAGAAGTAGAGCAGTTCAATTATTGAGTAAGCATGGTAATATCAAATGAGGGAACGGCAGTTGATTTTGACAGCAGAATAAATAAAGCTAGAGCTGCATTTGGACACACTCAAACATACGGCAGTCAAATAATATCGTCCTGCGTACAAAGTTAAAAATATTTGAAACTAACGTCAAATCAGTACTTCTGTACGGCTGTGAAACATGGAAGGTAACCACCAATATCACCAAAAAGTTGCAGACTTTTATAAACGGTTGTCTATGCCGCATGCTAAAAGTTCTTTGGCCGCAAATCATTACCAACACACATCAGTGGTACAAGACGAACCAAAAGATGATTGAAATCGAGATCCGAGAGAGAAAATGGCGATGAATCGGGAATCGGACATACCTTGAGGAAACCATAAAAAAACATTGCGAGGCAATGTTTTGAGTGTAATCCACAAGGCAGACGACGAATAGGTAGACCAAGGAAAACATGGAGAAGTACTGTTTTGAAAGAGGAAAAAGCGCAACGCAAAGCGCGGTTACAGCTAAAAGGAATTGCTAAGAATCATGAAAGATGGAGAGTATTTTTTGAAGCCCTGTGCCCCACCAGGGTAAGATTCAGTAAGTAAGGATCCAGTAAGTAAGTGAGTAAGTAAAATTGAAATAGGCCACACTTTCACTTAATTTATATCCAAGTTTTGGAACCTGTCTATATTAATAACATTAGAGTATGAATTGAATTGAAAATTGTGTATAAAATTTTATATAAAGTTTTATAAAGTCTGGTATTTCAACTGAAATTTATCACCTGGACCATTACGTATCATTTATTCAAACCCATTTGGAGGTTTTAGTAAATGTTTCCAAAATTAGTTAAAGCGGGGTAATTCATTCTTTCTCTCAAAAACATATACTTTGTAATTTTATTAATTAAATTTTGAATTACTTTTAATTAAAAATTTTGATTCCTTTGGGTGCCTACTCAAGAAACGTACAGTTAGTCATTAATTAATAATTATGTTTTAAAGGTTAAATTCTCGAAGTCATTGATACCAACAACAAAATATAAGTAGTATTTATCAAAAAAAAATTTTTATAATCAATATTCTTAATGAAGATTGCTTTTTAAATAAATGTAGTAATAATTAATAATATATTATGTGTTTTTAATGATATACTTTAATAAACCCATGTTTTAATTTAAGACATTTTCTTCCCAGACATTAGGGTTTTATATATTAATATTAAATTCAATGTTAGGAATTTAATTTAGACATAAATTCGTAAAATTAATTAATTGACATTTTAAAAAAGAAAGCAAATTAATTTGATGGAATAATTTATTAAAAAACCCTTAATTGATTTCAGGGTTATAGATACTTTTATACATTTATAGGGTTATAGATACTTCAATTTACTTCTGTGAAATCAAAATATATCAAAATAATGAATTATCAAAAATAACTTTAAAAGTTTTGGTATTTAATATTAAATTTAGATTTTGAAGAAAGTCAATCCTGACTCAAATTCGAATCTTAAATCAAATTTTGCAACGCTAAATTGAAAATACTAAGCAAATTCCCAAAGATTTTTTGCTGATTTCTTCGAAATGAAACGATTTGGTATATTTATATTTGTATGACTGTAGGTCAAAAAGGTATACTAAATTTGGCATATTACGTTTGTGACGCAGAAAAGGAAGGGAGAGGGGAGGGAGGGGAAAGGCTCCGAGGTATAGATTGGATCGGAATCGAAAAGTAAATCGATCCAGCTATGTGTTTCGGTGCGTCTGAGTTTTGAAAGTTTCACAAATTTATTTTTATGCAATAGCCATTTGGCAGATTTTGCCAAAAATAGTTTAGTTTTATGACCAAAGTTTGTGCAAAATTTAGTTCGAGTAGTGCATATGTTTCAGATGGTTGCCATACAACTTCTTCTTTTAGAAGAGTATTACTCTATACCTAAGGGGGATGTCTAAAATTTGGTCAATAGTATTTAGCTTTAATGGCCAACTCCAACGCTTTCAACTTATATTTTCTTTTGGATTATATATCAATTTCTAACCCGATGATATAACGTCGATATTACGGTCACAAGGGTATCCCAGTTGACACTGTCTACTCTACCACACTCTTGCTAGTTTTATAATAGAATAAAATTAAGCTATTTATGAACTCATCTGAATATTATTGATTTTCCAAACAGTGTTAAAACTGTTATACAGCTCTTTTACATTTTACTTAAAATTATATGCAAAGTTTTATCGATTTTCTTTAAAACAGTTATTTGACTTAGTTAAATATATGTCGTTTTACTTATTTTACTTATTATAATATTTTAAACTGATTTTCAGATACTTTTCATGTACCGTACTAAATACGTAAGACCCGCTTAATTAAGGTGTTAACAGTATATTAGTTAGTAATAGCCGGCAATTTTTTCTTAATTACTCTATACCCCAAAAAATATTCTAACAATGATGTTTTATTTTTCGACTATTGATTAAATAAAAATTTTAGAAATAAATTCAATCTTTAATTTTTTCCTTTCGATAGAAGGAAGTGAGAGCTGCCGATAAATAAATATTTCATTAATTTAATTTCATTCTTATAGGGAATCCAATATTTTTTACCCCCATTTTTAAATTTAATTTTTTTTGGATAAATAGTAAACTTTCCTAAACTTATTTTTTTAATATTAGAATGCCGACACCTCCGGAAACATGTAGTTGCACCTTAATAATTTAATTAAGTCAAGATAAATTCACATACAATGGTTCCAAAATATCCCGTGAAGGGTGGAAATTTTCATAGTAACAAACCGAGACAATAAAAACAGCTACGCTAGTTTCTACGAGGAGAAAATTTTCTAGTAAAAGTCCTTTGAGCAGTTGGAAAGTAATAATGTGGGCAAAAAATAACCGTATGAATAATTGAACGTGGGGTTTTGATAATATTTTTAGATAAACAGTTTTGAGCTATATTCAAAACCTTGTTTAATTGGTTGACTTATATATTATATAATGCATATATTCTGGCTAAAGTGTAATAAAACTCTGATTTTCTAATTGACTATAAAATAAATCCAAAGGCCTGGGATATTCAGATAGCCAACCCAAACCTTTTTTACAGAAAGAAATGGAAACTAATTTGTGTTCATATAAGTGGTCTTATAGAAGTGTCACAAGTGAGCGCAAAATGATATGAATATTTGGCCGAAAAAAATGACACACTCGCTGTCTGCGTGTTCGAGGCCTTTTACAATACTATGGGTATATTAAATTTAGTATAATATTTTTTTCAAAATTTTGAATCCCGTAATTTTCATTTTATAGATTTTGACTCCGAAAAATATAAAAAAAAAAAATTGTGATGATAAAATTAACTTTTCTTTCGTATTGCTGCTTTCAAAAATTTTTCAAATAAAAAAGTGAACCAAAATTGTTTGTGTTTTTTTTCACAAATAATAAACCAACAAACACAAAGTTCTAAACAACTTCAAAAATACAAGACTAAATAGAACATTTTAAACAATACGTATATCTCATATAATATAGGGGATATAAACGTAAGGCTTTGTTGTATGGAACACCATGAGGGTGGAAAAAAATTTTTTTTTTTATTTGAAAGAGAACAAAAAGTAATTTTCTACAGGAAATCCAATTAAAAAAAGGGATTTTCACATATACAAAAAAAAAAAAAAAACCGATTTGTAGTTATGTTTTTATATTACGATCTGCTTGTGTTTTTTTATTTTTCAAATCAACTTTTAATCCACTTTTCTTCTCAATTGAATCATAACAACTTTTAGAAAAAAAAAAACAAAAAAAATAAAAATTAGTTTTGTTTATTTTTTTTTTCTCGCCATAAATATCATCTAAACAACTCACCCTTACACTTTTTTTGGTCTCCATTGGAGATTTTATATAAATTTTTATTCCCAACCCTCGCATATCCTGGCCTGTTTCTCAAAAAAAAAAAAACAACTAAACAATAGAAATTTTGTGTCTGTTTTGTTCCTAATAAATAGAATTAAGGGCTACAGAAACAGTTATAATGTATAATATAATAAGCCTTCATCATATGCTTATATACATTTAGACAAGCATAGTTGTAAGTATGTTATTTTTTTTTTGGAAAAATAGAAAAATAACTAAACTTTAGTCCTTATTATTCCCATTTTCATTATTCGCATTTTTTTTTGTTTTTTAATTTATACATATTTTAGGATTGGGATTTTATATAAGAATGAAATCTATAAGATCATGAAGAGAATACCAAATTACATATTGTTATAATTTTATATTTAAACATTATATGAAAAACTGGACTATACGTGAATATTTGTTTTACATCAGTGGCGGAGCGTGAGTTTTAGAAAAAATTTAAAAAAAAATTTAACATGCTAATTTAATCTGACATAAGCAATGGTGTAGTGATTCAAAAACCGATTTTTTAAGTGGAAATTTTGGAGATAAAACTCGCGCTTAGATCATATTATAATTATAATTAAGAAAAATATCATAAAAAGGTATAATTATATCGTAACAGTTTATATCATAATATAAAATAAAATTATATATAAATGTGTTCCAATTTTATTTAAGATAATAGATCGCGAACAAAAATTACAATTTGTGTATTCATAATCTTATAGTACAATAGCCGAGCAACATCTAGAGAATACAACGATTAAAGACTTGGTGACTGTCCTATACCTACTCCTTCAAGCAGTGAAGAGGAACACAAAAACAAAATTAAATAAAAATGGACATAGACATGGCTATTGTGAAATAATTATGACATCAGTAAAAGTTTCGGAACTTAAAATAAGTAGTATGAAGGCGAAAAACATTTTTATTTTTAAAAGGCGAAAAACAGCACATGAAAATGGTTTTGTAATGTATAGGTTCTATAACAGATTATATGAAAAATATAATCAAACTGATGTCTAATATAGTAATTTTGTAATTTTATAGACTTCAGCAGACAATTATAACTAAATTTTTTTTTCACTACCATTTTAACAATTATAAAAAGGTAGTACTCTATCCTCACTCTATTGCACAAAAATTTTTTACAAAATATGTTTTTTCACTTTAAATTTATATTTTAATTATAAAAGTTTATATAAAAGAATTGACTTTTTATTCTTTTTGTTACTCTTTAGAAATTTTAACTAAGAATTTTTAAATAAATTTTGATAAAATGAAGTATATTGTTTGAATATTCTGGTAGGTACAACATGGAAAAAACCTTGAAAAGTCACTCAATTATAAATATTGGGTAAGGTTTTTTCTTTGTTTATGTAGGAAATACAAATATCGTCCAACCCCATATTGTAAAAAGTAACAAATAAGAAATCTAAAAAAAAAAACAATTTTTAATTAAACTTCCAATTAATTAAACTCAACTCACAATTAAACTCATATTTAAACTTACAAAAGAAAATTTCCCACGCAAATTTTTTCTTATTTATTTGGTATCGTCGTAATTTTTAATTAAAATGTAATTTTATAATGAACTCTTTTGTGATCTTACTAACGATTTTTCCTAATTAACTCTATTTTCTTTTTAACTGAATATAAAGGAAATTTCTGGAAATGAAATTTTAATATTGGTTAACTGAAATTTTATTTTATTCAGAAATATAAAAATTTTTTAAGCTTGCAAAAATTTTCCAAGTAAAATGTTCAAATTAAAATATAATAAAATCTGGGGTCAATTTAATTTTTATTAAATAATTAAAAATTGCAGGAAAATTTATTTCATAAAATATAAATTCTTAATATGTCGGAATATTTCATAAATAGTGTCAAGTATAATCCGTTCCAAAAAATCTCCGTTCTTACAATATAAGTTGTTATATGGTGCTGTTTTGTCCAAAACTTTTTAATAAACCTATTAAATACTATGTTAAATCTGCAAGATTTCCTCTCACGGCTCAACTGTTTGTTTATAAATATAAAATGTATTATTTGGCTCATTCGCTCACAAAATTGCCGGTTGCTAAAATATATATAAAAAATATAAAAAATATTAATCTACTTATTCAGTCACAAAGTTGCTTGCCGCGACTCAACTGTTTGTTTACAAATATAAAATATATTAATCGGCTTATTCAATCACAAAATTAAAATTGGCGGTTGCGGCTCATCTATTTGTTTACAAATATAAAATATATTAATCGGCTTATTCAATCACAAAATTAAAATTGGCGGTTGCGGCTCATCTATTTATATATAAATATAAAATATATAAATCGGCTTATTTGGTCACAAAATTGCCGGTTGCGGCTCAAATTTTGATAACTTATTTAATTTGCCGCATTTTAATTCATTTATTTGTCTCCAATATCTACATTTTCAATCTCCTTTTTATATCCGTATGACTATATAGGCAAAGGGTATAATAAATTTGCCATTACGTTTGTAACGCAGAGAAGGAGGGGGGGTAGATATAGACTCAAGTGTATGGATCGGATCAGAATCGAAAAAAAAATCGATTTAGCTATGTATGTCCGTCCGTCCGTCCGTCCGTCCGTCCGTCCGTCCGTCCGTCCGTCCGTCCGCACGATAACTCAAAAACTAAAGGAGCTAGGATCTCGAAATTTTCGCAAATTCGTTTTTTTGCAATAGCCGTCATCGCTATTTAAATCCAGCCATTTTGGTCCATGGGTTCGGGTGGCTGCCATACAACTTCTTTTTTTATATGAGTATTTCTCTGTACCTATAACAGCTACGTGTCTGAAATTTTGGAAAAAGTAGTTTAGCTTTATGGCCAAAGTTTCTGCAAAATTTGGTTGGTCTGTTGCAGTGAGTTCGAGTAGCTGCCATACAACTCCTTCTGTTATATGAGCATTACTCTATACCTATTAAAGCTGGGTGTCTGAAATTTTGCCAAAAATAGTTTAGTGTAATGGCCAAAGTTATTGCAAAATTTGGTTGGTCTACTGCAAAGGGTTCGAGTAGCTGCCATACAACTTCTTATTTTATATGAGCATTACTCTATACCTATTGAAGTTGGGTGTCTGAAATTTTGCCAAAAATAGTTTAGTGTAATGGCCAAAGCTACTGCAAAATTTGGTTTGTCTACTGCAGAGGGTTCGAGTAGCTGCCATACAACTCCTTCTTTTATTTGTTTGAAATTTTGCCAAAACTAATTAATGTTTATAATAATTATGGTATAATGTTTATATAACGGTCATAAGGGTATCCCAGAGTTGACACAGTCTACTCTACTACATTCTTCCTCGTTATATTTAAACTTGCCTCGCCCCTGCCAAAAGTTTCATATACGATAAAGATTATATAAAAGTAAATTTGTTATTTCTGTAATAAATTTTTAAAAAGAAAAAATATCAAAAAAAAAGTAAAAACAAATAAGAAATCAAAAAATCAACAAATAAAATAACAAAAAAAAAAAAAAAATATTTTCTAAAATAATAATTTTTAATAAGGTGATGTGTTACACTTTAATTTCTCTATTTTCTTATGTTAAGTTTTTTTTCATCTATTTTTCAAATAATGGTCCGTAATAAGTTTGTTAAGATAGCCCTTGACTATATTTGTTTTTTTTCTTTTTTAAAACGTTTTTAGATTATGTTTTTTGTTATTTGAAAAATAAAATCATAAACAATACACAAATACAACAAAAGAATAATAAAAACAATAAAAAAATAAAAAACAAAAAAGTGCGTTAAAGGTTAAAAGAAAAGAAAAACGCGTGAAACCATTTCTTTTTTTTCCTAAAGGTATGCAATAAAAAACAAAATAGAAAAAAAAATTGGAAAAAAGTAGAAAAGTCGAAGTCTTAGGATTTTTTAATACCCAAAAATGAAAAACAAAAAAAACCGTATTTTTTTTAGATAAAATTAAGTATTATATATTTAATTTTGTTTTCACATCACGTTTTAACGCTTTTCATTGGTCCCCAAAAAACAAAAAAAAAACTTAAACAGTGTGTATATTGTTAGGTTATAATTCACTTTGTCTTATTGTTTTTTACAGTTATTTTTTGTTTTTTCTTTTTTTTTTAAATAACTAACAAATTTCATTTACCTTTTCTTATTTAGCACAAAATATATACATATATGTTTATATATAGAAATATTTATATATATATATATACATATATTAGTAAAAAAAAAATTATTTAACACGAACAAAATGAAAAGGGATCATAAATGACGAGGCTTTTATAACCTTTTTCTTTATTTATTTATTTGTTTAAGTTTTTTATTTTTTTTATTTTTGTTTTTTTTTTTCTTTGAACAACTAATAACATTGTTACCGTTATTAGAAGTCATGACGTACCCTTTTTGTTTTTTGTTTTTGTTTTTTCTAACTAACCTAATATTATTATTGGATTCAGAATAATATTGTATATACTTGTAGAAGTACAGATAGGTTTATAATATATTGGGGGGTGGGAATAGATTTTTTTAATAAATCTGCAGCATGAACAAAAAACAAAATTCCTATGAATTGTAAAGAATTGTAAATGGGTGATTAAATATTTGTTCTTAAAAAAAGTGGATACTATTTCAATTTTATTACAATAAAAAACTTAACACTGAATTGGTAATTTTTGAAAATAAATTTTCTTTTAAAATTAAATTAAGTTGTTGATTATGTTACTTGTTTATAATTTGTATATACATTAGAAATATATAATATCTATATATATAAAAGGGAATGTTTGTTTGTATGTTTGTTTGTTTGTTTGTTTGTTTGTTTGTTTGTTTGTATGTAGCGAATAGACTCCTAAACTGCCCAGCCGATTTTCATGAAAATTTGTATATAGGGGTTTTTGGGTACGGAAAGAAATCGTGGCCCAAAAATTTTGCTCTAACGGACCGCCAAGTTGGGGCTGTGGTGCAAGTATTTAAACTTCTTTGTTTTAAAATGAAAACGGTTTGACCGATTGACTTCAAATTTTGTATACGTGATGCTCTTTGAGAATTGAGTAGACACTATTAACAGTTTTGGAATTTGTTAACCCATGTCGGGCCGACGGGTGGTCAAAAAAAATTTTGGGTCCAAACTTTGTCCGATTTTACGAAATTCTGCTTTGGTTTAAAAGAAAGCCCCAAAAAAATTTTTGTTGAGTTCCATTAACCCATTGCGGCCCAACAGCTTTTTATAGGTTTTTTCAATACTTTACTCTACCTTCGAAACGGTTTGACCGATTGACTTTAAATTTTGTATCCGTGATGCTCTTTGAGAATTGAGTAGACACTATTGGCAGTTTTGGAATTTGTTAACCCATGTCGGGCCGACGGGTGGTCAAAAAAAATTTTGGGTCCAAATTTTGTCCGATTTTACGAAATTCTGCTTTGGCTTAAAAGAAAGCCCAAAAAAATTTTTGTTGAGTTCCATTAACCCTTTGCGGCCCAAAAGCTTTTTATAGGTTTTTTCAATACTTTACTCTAAATTCGAAACGGTTCGACCAATTTAATTCAAATTTTGTACACGTGATGCTCCTTGAGAAGTGAGTTGACACTATTAACAGTTTTGGAATTTATTAACCCATGTTGGGCCGACGGGGTGTCAAAAAAAATGTTGGGTCCGAATTTTGTCCGATTTTATGAAATTCTGCTTTGGCTAAAAAGAAAACCCAGAAAAAAATTTTATTGACTTGCATTAACCCATTGGGGCCAACAGCTTTTTATAGGTTTTTTCAATACTTAACTCCAAATTAAAAACGGTTTGACCGATTTTCTTTAAATTTTGTACACGTGCTCCCCTGTGAGAATTGAGTTGACACTATTAACAGATATGGAATTTGTTAACCCATGTCGGTCCGACGGTTGGTCAAAATAATTTTGGAAGCTAATATTGTCAAAATTTGCGAAGTACCGCTTTGGCTAAAAAGAAAGCCTCAAAAAAATTTTGTTCAGTGATTTGGAAGCAAATTACGTCCAATTTTGCGCAATACTGCTTTGCCCAAAGTGAAAGTGTAGTTCTGTTAACCCAGTGGGGCACAGTGGCTTTTAATAGATTTTTGCGTTACTTAACTCTAAAGTAGAAACGATTTGACCGGTTTACCTCAAATTTTATATGTGTGAAGCAACTTGAAAATGGAGTTGAGTCTGTTAACAGTCGGTCTTGTGATTTTTCAAAAAAATTTTTTGGAAGTAAATTACGTCAAAATTTGGAAGGTAGTTCGTACTGCTTTGAATTACAGAAAGTTTCAAAAATTACTAGAATAATCCTAGAAAAATCGTTTTAAAAAGATTGCTTTCACACATTTTAAAATTTACATGTGTAAACCGTGTGAAGTTTTGTGTTAACTTTTTGCAGTAACATCAAACTCAATTAAACCTCCATTGAGAGGCGCAGCAACGCGCACCGGGTATTAGCTAGTGTTATATATAAAAATATAAGTAGTAATAGGGATTGCTATAGTATGCAGTTGTAAGAGGGTTTTTAAAGTAAATTTATTAATTATACTTCATAGTTTTAGGCAAATCAGCAGTTACTTCCTCTAGAACTACAGTCGGAAGATTTTTTAATAAACTTAATAGTTGTAATTTATTTTTTGAACCAATTAATGTTTGTTTATTTGAAAATAATAAATAAAATTTTTTTAATTTTTTTTAAATTTTATAAAAATGTGGAAGAGTACGGTAGAGCAGACTGTTTAAACTCTGGGATACCCATATGTTCACAATACAGATATTGGTTGATTTAATGCTAATTACTTTTGGCAGCATTTCGAATACACAACATTTTACCAGAAAATGAAATACACAACTTATTAGACATTCAGTAATGTACAGAATAAAATAGAAGTTGCAAGGCAATTCTTCGAACGACTTCCACTACACCGACTTTATTCAGACGTTGGTCGTTAGAGTTAACTAATATTGACAAAATTGGAAGCATTCAGCTTTACTAGGTATAAAGTAATGCTCATATGAAAAAAGAAGTTGTATGACATCTACTCGAAACCACTGCAATAGACCAAACTAATTTTTCACAAACTTTGGCCGTAAAATTAAACTACTATTTGCAAAATATCATTTATTTAGCTTTACCAAGTATAGAGTTGTTTTCATATAAAAAAAGAAATTATATGGCAGCTACTCGAATCCGTGGAGCAAACTCGCTGGATTCCCTTCTCTGTGTCAAAAACGTAATGGCAAATTCTGTATACCCTTTGACCAATAGTGATATGGATGGAATGACCTATAGTTATACGGGTATAAATATCTAATGATACCCTTAACAAATAATCATATATTTAAAATAATCATTGCTCAACTACTATTTTGGGACTATAAATGTTAAATTATGATTAAATTTTGGAATGTGTTGAGTTCTGGTTTCGTTATGACAATTTCTGGAATAGAGCTGATCATTATTTTAGTATTTAAAACTAGAAATTGATTCGACTTTTCTGTAAAACTTTTAAATAAATTTTTGATTAAAGTTGTAAGTCTACTTTTTACTTTTGAATCAAAATATCACGAATTTTTGGATTTAAATTAATATTATAACAAGCGATTAAATTAAAATATAACAAGTGATGAAAAAAACCAAGGGTTTTTAAAAAGCACACTTTCAAAATTATAAAGGACTTCTTACTGAGTATTTTATCATTTATTTTTATAAAAAAATATATAAAAATAATTGATAATATTATAATTATATAGTTATTTCATCAATTTAATAATTATGAATAATAGTGAAATCAATACTCAGAATATAATTTCAATGCACTCAAGAAAACCTGTTAACGAGTACGAAATATAGTGTTGGAGCTTCAATGTTAACGTGTAAATTTGGGAAAACATACACTGGTGAATAAGGTACTGTTTTATAAAAACATAAAAGTCTTAATTTTTAAGACTTGGTAGCCCTTCAATAGGGAAGGTTCCCAAATTTTTGCTTAGCAAACTTATGATGGATCTGGCCACCCCCTCCTGTACTCAAGCTTCCATTTTATTCGGTTCCAGGAAATCAATTGAGAATTCCACCAAAATTTAGAATTTTCCCTAGAATTTTATTATCTAAGCAAAAATGGTTAAAACTAAGAGACAAATTCTTCAATTTAAAGAACTCCTTTCAAATTAAAAATAAACTCAAACATATGTTGCCATGTCATGCTGCACCTCTAAATTTTGTATATTTGTAAAAAAAATGTAAACATTTATTCAAGTTACAGATGTTTAAAAATAGTAAAAAATTTAAATTTTCGAGCCCTTACAGCTCCTAAAAAGGAGACGTGCCCAAAAATTTTTGTTAACCGACTCCTACTAATATCTGGAGATATTTCCTCTTCCAAAATTTCTAGACCGTAGCTTGAACCGTTTAGAAGATATGTGAGGCCAAAAATTTTGCAAAAATTGAGTTTTGCATAATGGTAAGTTTTTGTACCGTATGCAACTCTATAAATTTAAGACTTATATTTTTGTGAAGCCTATAAAAGCAGTTCTTTTTTAATGTCTTAGATTGAAAATACACTTAACAGAACTTACAGAATTCTTGTAAATACGTAATAATTAAGTATATACGTAATATTTTCTTAGAAAAGTATTTGCTGTTTATTATATACTTTTATATGAACTTGCCTGTGTCTATGACTTTATTTTTCATTCTGTCAGTTAGTGATACATTTATATTAGAAATCTGACCATAAATTTATAAGAATTGTATGGTTCAGTGTTTAGAAAAGTGGCTTAGGGTGTAAATAGATCTGAGTTCAATCCTCCTTAAAAGACAAAAATTTTTTTTTTAGTATAAAACTTTGATAATATAAAAACTTAGACCAAATAATTATATAGACGATCAGTTTCATATAAAAAATTTTTAGGGTTTTTTTTTTATGTCAGTCCGTACACAGGGCCGTGCCAAGGTATATTGGCGCCGGGGTGCCAGACACAAGTTTCCGCCCGTAATTAGCTAAATTTCTTTTAGCCTATCCCATTTATATCAGATTCATTTCGTTCATTGTCAGACAATTTCATTTGTAAATCCATACAATATTTTATTTTAGTATCTCGATTCAATTCCTGCAACGAATAAATGTCATTTAGAAACTGAAAAGTTTGGCTATGAGCTGTCATTTGCTCAAATCTTTCCTCTATTTTGGATATAGCTGTATCTAAAATATTGAAATAAAAATTAACTTTATAATTTTGTACTGGCAATTCAGGACTTTCATCCACATGTTCATACGTAAACATTCTCTTTTTTTTACGAGGTCTTACAGTATCAATGGCTGGAAACTCAGTTTCACAATCAATCTCCTGTGCAATCTTTTGAGCTTCATTCAACATGTTTTTAAAATTGTCATCCGATCTATATTCTTGTAAGTAATTTTTGAGGTCTTTTAGCATTTCAATTGCAGTTGGTATAAGTAAATCACATTTTTGTAAAAATTTACTTACAACATTTACCTTGGATAAAATGTTATACCAAATAACTGTGGAACATATAAATTTGTATGATCTAATTTTTTTTATAAGAGATTGAGCCATATTTCTTGTATTAGCATCTCTAGAGGAATCATTAAATAAATCATATAATGCATCATAAATTGATTCTAAATTATATCTTAAAACTTTTATAGCGTCAATTCTACTCTCCCACCTTGTTTCAGACACTGGTTTAACGGTCAATGAAGGACACTCTTTCATTAAAATTTGCCAACGATGAGTTGATGACGAAAAGAAAACATAAATTTCTTGAACCAAATTAAAAAAGTTAGTAATTTCTAGAGACGCTTTTGCAGCATCATTAATTACTAAATTTAAACTGCGCGAAGCACATGGCACATAAAAAGCTCTAGGATTTTATTGACAAAATATCGTATCAGAATTCAGTACAGACTACAGGTTCATACTGATTACTGATACTTCACACTACATATTAATACAGTACCAGTATGGTACTTTTATAGACTATAATATATGTAGTATTTATTTTCATACTTTAGTATATAAAATGCTTACAAGTTATACATATTTTTATTTAATTAATAGCAGTGTTTGTTTGGTTAAAGTTTAAACCATCATGAAAGTAATACTTAAATATCGATCAATAAATAATTTGTCGCATTTTTCATTTGCCGCCCCCAATGCCTGCCGCCCGGGTGCCATGCACCCCTTGCACCCCCGCTTGGCGCGGCCCTGTCCGTACATTTTTGGTTCATTAATTTAAAATTTATACAAGTAGGTACTTAAATAAAAAAGAAATTTAGATTAAAATAATAAAAAAAATTTTACCATGAAGTGAATTTGAACCCTAACTTTAATATAAAAGTAAGTTGCTGGATTAAGACTAACAGAAACAAGAACCTTTTCTCATTTCAGTAATTTACTTTTATATTTTATATTAAAACACTTTTAAATGCAAAAGATCTACCATCAATTTTTGGTTAATGAAAATTTTTGGGTCCAAACTTTGTCCGATTTTACGAAATTCTGCTTTGGTTTAAAAGAAAGCCCCAAAAAAATTTTTGTTGAGTTCCATTAACCCATTGCGGCCCAACAGCTTTTTATAGGTTTTTTCAATACTTTACTCTACCTTCGAAACGGTTTGACCGATTGACTTTAAATTTTGTATCCGTGATGCTCTTTGAGAATTGAGTAGACACTATTGGCAGTTTTGGAATTTGTTAACCCATGTCGGGCCGACGGGTGGTCAAAAAAAATTTTGGGTCCAAATTTTGTCCGATTTTACGAAATTCTGCTTTGGCTTAAAAGAAAGCCCAAAAAAATTTTTGTTGAGTTCCATTAACCCTTTGCGGCCCAAAAGCTTTTTATAGGTTTTTTCAATACTTTACTCTAAATTCGAAACGGTTCGACCAATTTAATTCAAATTTTGTACACGTGATGCTCCTTGAGAAGTGAGTTGACACTATTAACAGTTTTGGAATTTATTAACCCATGTTGGGCCGACGGGGTGTCAAAAAAAATGTTGGGTCCGAATTTTGTCCGATTTTATGAAATTCTGCTTTGGCTAAAAAGAAAACCCAGAAAAAAATTTTATTGACTTGCATTAACCCATTGGGGCCAACAGCTTTTTATAGGTTTTTTCAATACTTAACTCCAAATTAAAAACGGTTTGACCGATTTTCTTTAAATTTTGTACACGTGCTCCCCTGTGAGAATTGAGTTGACACTATTAACAGATATGGAATTTGTTAACCCATGTCGGTCCGACGGTTGGTCAAAATAATTTTGGAAGCTAATATTGTCAAAATTTGCGAAGTACCGCTTTGGCTAAAAAGAAAGCCTCAAAAAAATTTTGTTCAGTGATTTGGAAGCAAATTACGTCCAATTTTGCGCAATACTGCTTTGCCCAAAGTGAAAGTGTAGTTCTGTTAACCCAGTGGGGCACAGTGGCTTTTAATAGATTTTTGCGTTACTTAACTCTAAAGTAGAAACGATTTGACCGGTTTACCTCAAATTTTATATGTGTGAAGCAACTTGAAAATGGAGTTGAGTCTGTTAACAGTCGGTCTTGTGATTTTTCAAAAAAATTTTTTGGAAGTAAATTACGTCAAAATTTGGAAGGTAGTTCGTACTGCTTTGAATTACAGAAAGTTTCAAAAATTACTAGAATAATCCTAGAAAAATCGTTTTAAAAAGATTGCTTTCACACATTTTAAAATTTACATGTGTAAACCGTGTGAAGTTTTGTGTTAACTTTTTGCAGTAACATCAAACTCAATTAAACCTCCATTGAGAGGCGCAGCAACGCGCACCGGGTATTAGCTAGTGTTATATATAAAAATATAAGTAGTAATAGGGATTGCTATAGTATGCAGTTGTAAGAGGGTTTTTAAAGTAAATTTATTAATTATACTTCATAGTTTTAGGCAAATCAGCAGTTACTTCCTCTAGAACTACAGTCGGAAGATTTTTTAATAAACTTAATAGTTGTAATTTATTTTTTGAACCAATTAATGTTTGTTTATTTGAAAATAATAAATAAAATTTTTTTAATTTTTTTTAAATTTTATAAAAATGTGGAAGAGTACGGTAGAGCAGACTGTTTAAACTCTGGGATACCCATATGTTCACAATACAGATATTGGTTGATTTAATGCTAATTACTTTTGGCAGCATTTCGAATACACAACATTTTACCAGAAAATGAAATACACAACTTATTAGACATTCAGTAATGTACAGAATAAAATAGAAGTTGCAAGGCAATTCTTCGAACGACTTCCACTACACCGACTTTATTCAGACGTTGGTCGTTAGAGTTAACTAATATTGACAAAATTGGAAGCATTCAGCTTTACTAGGTATAAAGTAATGCTCATATGAAAAAAGAAGTTGTATGACATCTACTCGAAACCACTGCAATAGACCAAACTAATTTTTCACAAACTTTGGCCGTAAAATTAAACTACTATTTGCAAAATATCATTTATTTAGCTTTACCAAGTATAGAGTTGTTTTCATATAAAAAAAGAAATTATATGGCAGCTACTCGAATCCGTGGAGCAAACTCGCTGGATTCCCTTCTCTGTGTCAAAAACGTAATGGCAAATTCTGTATACCCTTTGACCAATAGTGATATGGATGGAATGACCTATAGTTATACGGGTATAAATATCTAATGATACCCTTAACAAATAATCATATATTTAAAATAATCATTGCTCAACTACTATTTTGGGACTATAAATGTTAAATTATGATTAAATTTTGGAATGTGTTGAGTTCTGGTTTCGTTATGACAATTTCTGGAATAGAGCTGATCATTATTTTAGTATTTAAAACTAGAAATTGATTCGACTTTTCTGTAAAACTTTTAAATAAATTTTTGATTAAAGTTGTAAGTCTACTTTTTACTTTTGAATCAAAATATCACGAATTTTTGGATTTAAATTAATATTATAACAAGCGATTAAATTAAAATATAACAAGTGATGAAAAAAACCAAGGGTTTTTAAAAAGCACACTTTCAAAATTATAAAGGACTTCTTACTGAGTATTTTATCATTTATTTTTATAAAAAAATATATAAAAATAATTGATAATATTATAATTATATAGTTATTTCATCAATTTAATAATTATGAATAATAGTGAAATCAATACTCAGAATATAATTTCAATGCACTCAAGAAAACCTGTTAACGAGTACGAAATATAGTGTTGGAGCTTCAATGTTAACGTGTAAATTTGGGAAAACATACACTGGTGAATAAGGTACTGTTTTATAAAAACATAAAAGTCTTAATTTTTAAGACTTGGTAGCCCTTCAATAGGGAAGGTTCCCAAATTTTTGCTTAGCAAACTTATGATGGATCTGGCCACCCCCTCCTGTACTCAAGCTTCCATTTTATTCGGTTCCAGGAAATCAATTGAGAATTCCACCAAAATTTAGAATTTTCCCTAGAATTTTATTATCTAAGCAAAAATGGTTAAAACTAAGAGACAAATTCTTCAATTTAAAGAACTCCTTTCAAATTAAAAATAAACTCAAACATATGTTGCCATGTCATGCTGCACCTCTAAATTTTGTATATTTGTAAAAAAAATGTAAACATTTATTCAAGTTACAGATGTTTAAAAATAGTAAAAAATTTAAATTTTCGAGCCCTTACAGCTCCTAAAAAGGAGACGTGCCCAAAAATTTTTGTTAACCGACTCCTACTAATATCTGGAGATATTTCCTCTTCCAAAATTTCTAGACCGTAGCTTGAACCGTTTAGAAGATATGTGAGGCCAAAAATTTTGCAAAAATTGAGTTTTGCATAATGGTAAGTTTTTGTACCGTATGCAACTCTATAAATTTAAGACTTATATTTTTGTGAAGCCTATAAAAGCAGTTCTTTTTTAATGTCTTAGATTGAAAATACACTTAACAGAACTTACAGAATTCTTGTAAATACGTAATAATTAAGTATATACGTAATATTTTCTTAGAAAAGTATTTGCTGTTTATTATATACTTTTATATGAACTTGCCTGTGTCTATGACTTTATTTTTCATTCTGTCAGTTAGTGATACATTTATATTAGAAATCTGACCATAAATTTATAAGAATTGTATGGTTCAGTGTTTAGAAAAGTGGCTTAGGGTGTAAATAGATCTGAGTTCAATCCTCCTTAAAAGACAAAAATTTTTTTTTTAGTATAAAACTTTGATAATATAAAAACTTAGACCAAATAATTATATAGACGATCAGTTTCATATAAAAAATTTTTAGGGTTTTTTTTTTATGTCAGTCCGTACATTTTTGGTTCATTAATTTAAAATTTATACAAGTAGGTACTTAAATAAAAAAGAAATTTAGATTAAAATAATAAAAAAAATTTTACCATGAAGTGAATTTGAACCCTAACTTTAATATAAAAGTAAGTTGCTGGATTAAGACTAACAGAAACAAGAACCTTTTCTCATTTCAGTAATTTACTTTTATATTTTATATTAAAACACTTTTAAATGCAAAAGATCTACCATCAATTTTTGGTTAATGAAAATTTTCAACATTTTAAGCTTAATAGTTTTGAAACATTAAAAGAACTGTTTCTTATACCACCAATTCACTTTTATTTTAACACTGTAACAAATTCTCAAGATCTACCTTCAATTTTTTATTTTCTACATTTTAGGGGGCTAGTACTACTTTAATAAAAGTATATATTGAAAAAAATATTTTTTTTTTATTTATTTTATTTTGGAGTTGAATATTCCAGAAAATTTTTCAACTTTTGTGGGTAACCTACTGATTGTCAATTCCTATGATTCACAAAAATATCTCACTGCATTTAACATATTACCTTAATATATAATTTAATATAAGTATTATATTATATTATATTAATTAATTTTTTTAAGTAAATAAACTGTAAATGTTCACTTAAAAAACTTTTATTGAAAATGACATTGCCATCAGTTGAAACCTTTTTACAATGACATTGTAATATTTATTAAAAATATGTCAGAATGAAAGCTGAAAAAAATTGAAAATTAGGAATGATTTAACAAATCAGAAGAAATATACAAGGAAAACTTTATCAATCAAGGAAGAAAACAGTTTTTCATCACAAATCGACTAAAAAAGATGATGTTTAATAAAAAATTTTTTATCAATTTTTGTATTAAATTTTTTTGTATAATATAAAATTTGTGTATGTAATAATGTATGTAATAGAAAAATTTACTATTATATATACCAATTTATATATGTACATAATATGTAATATATTTTAGCGTTATCTCTTTTTAAAAAATAGATCTTAAATAATTTTTTCATATTTGTCACACGTATGTTTCTAATTTTTGGGAGAAAAAAAAATAAAACAGGAAAAATGTTGCTGAACTTTTTTAAGTTAAAGCTACAATATAATAAAAGAATTATAAAGTTTATAGCAGTTTGTTATATTTATTTAAACTTAAAAAAAAAGTGTTACCATCAATGAAAAAAAAAAAATTTAAAAAAAATTTTTTAAGATTAACTATTACTCTTTGATTACTTGAAAAATAATTCAGTTCTTGATTCTTAAGTATTTCTTGGTATTTAATTACTTAATAATATTTAAATAATAATATTACAAAAATAATAAAATTAAAAATTGAATGACTTTCTAGAAAGTATAGTAGTAGATTACTTGATTCTTTTACTTATACTTCATTAATGTATCAAAATCCAATTAAAATTGATACTTGACATAGTAATGAATATCAAGTAATTGCACTGGTAATTGTACTGGTACATGAAATATAAAACCGGAAGTAGCTGTTGTTGAACCATAGAGTAAAGATAATAGGAAGAGGTTCAACTTTCATATAAACTTTTTTAGTATGAATTATTTTTGAAAAAAATACAAAATGTTCCAGGTTTTAAATGTATTAATGGACACATATTTTATTAAGAAAATATTTTGTTTACTCGATAAACATATATTATATATATATATATATATATATTATATCCCTCATATATATTTCCTAAAAAAAAAATATTTTAAAATATGCATACAAAGCAAACAGTATCGCACATGGCAATTAATATACACCCAAACAAACATTGCTTAAGGACCAAGGGCCATTACCAAAAACATAGGGTTTAAATTGATTCATATGATAAAAATGCATATGTATATGTGTAGATATAAAAGAATGTAAATTCATAACAAAAGTATCTATTCAATTCTAATAGATAATCTTTGTTATTAATTTTTATAGTAAATGTCACAACTGTCAAAGCAAAATTTTTTATTTCTTATAGTTTTAATATTACAAAAAAAATTACTATAAAAAAGTCAAATATTTTTATAAAATATATTTTCAAACTTGTTTATTAGTAAAACATGTTAAATTTTGTGGTATGAAGAAGTCAACAAGGTATAAAATAAATTTCAAAAATAAACTCCTACATAAGATATTAATATTGAATTTTTTTAATTTACAGTAAACTTCACAAATAAAATACTATTTTTACGTAAAATAATTGTAATCAAAATTTCTTGAAACGACTCTTTTAAAAAAATTCATTTATTACGTTAGTGCACATTTACTACAATTAGCTTAAATATAAATTACTTACTTTCGAGATATTTTACTAAAAATTCAAAAATATATTAGCAGCCTAACACATGTATTACATTAAATCACCATCATTACCTTAAACTTTAATTGCTTTAATACTATTAAAAAACTTTAGTAGGTACAATTTTTTTTATCGAATTGAAAATCTTTATCAAATTAGCAAGATGGTAACACTAATATGTATAGTTATAAAATAATATTTTTATCTTTACATAATACTTATATAAAATACAAATATAGAATAATCCATTTTATTTTACTACACTGTTAGTTTTTGTTCACTCTTTATTACAAACACACATCCATACATATAATAAATGTATGATAAATTCATGTACAGAGTCATAAACATTAAAATAATATATACACACATACACACAAAATTGTATGAATAGTGATATTACACATTCCTTTATAAAAAGTGCTAAAGGAGTAGAAAAATAAAAATAAAAAAAAAAAAACAAAAAAAATTCATACAACGTTAAGAGTAGATATAATATATTTGAACTCATAAATTTTAAACTCAATTTTCACGTCCAATTGAACTCAGTTTTACACAGCATTTTTCATTTTTATAGATAGGTACTTTTCAAAACCTTTTTTTTTTTTTGTTTTTTTTTTTTTTTTGTTGCAGGATTATAAGAAGACGAACAGTTAGGATATCCTTTCTATAATAATTTTTCTTTTTTTTCTATAATAAGTACTTTCATGTTGTTGTTTTTGTTTTCCCCTGAATGCTCATAGAGAATTATTCCAAAAATTCTATACAAATTTCATCAAAAAATTGGAAAAAAAAAGTAAACGGAAGGGAAAAAGAGGAAAAAAATTGAAAAATATGATGAGTTGTTTTTTTTTTTTTTACTTTGGTGTTTCTTTAAAAATAGTTTGGCTGTGTTGTACACTTTTCAATTTTTTTTTTTTAAACACATCATATGATCTGTATTTTATACATCAAACTATTGAAAAAAGATTTTTGGCACCCAACTGAATATCAAACATATTCATATTATTGTATATTGTACTATAACATAATGTACATATCTGCATACATCATAGTTATTAAATATGAAATACATAAAAACTAAATAAATAGTACAGTATGGGCTAAAATATATGTATGAAGGTTTTTAGAAAAGGCACTTGAAGCTTTTAATGAAGCTTTGTATACTTAATAGTAACTGAAATTTTATCATATTTAAAAAAGTGATCTAATCATATTTAAAAAAGTGAAATACTTACTTGCAGAATTTTTAATTTAAATCCCGAAACTTATATCTAAACTGTTTGGGTCGCTGAGTAAAAATGTAAAAATTATAATGCCATGAAAAATGCATCCAATTTACATTTCGAGTGTTTGATATCAGAAACATATAAATTTGCTCAATATCAAGGTTGTAAAAAGTTAAAATTTCGACTTAACTCATCACTCGCAGCTCAAATTTCAAATTCGCTCATAACATAACCTCAAAGGTTCACTTAAACAGTTAGTGTAACTGAACTCATTGTTTGTGCGAAAATAAAATTTGTAAGTTATGTTTTAAGTTTTTTAAATAAATACACTCAGTTGCAACCTTGATGAATACAAATGAATGAGTCATCCTAATCAAAAACTCTTAATTTTCTTAATTTGATTTTTGTTTGTCAAATATTTATGAATAGTGAGATTAAGAAATTCAAATGAATATTTAGAAATGAAGTCAAATTAAAAAATGCTGGAAAATGAGTTTGTCTTGGTTCTAGCTGAGAATGTTGCAAAGATTTTGGGATTTTTGATAAACATACTACTAAGCTTTCAATTGCCTTAGCTTGGATGACTCTGTTGAACAAATGACAACAAGTAGAGGACTCCTGTGAACAAGTAACAATTAACACTTCTATAGCAGCATTTTCTTTAATAAATATCTTCTAGGTAGTCATATTGAACTTAAATCATAAATGCCACTTCTTAAAAAATTTAATTATAGCGCCGGAATAGACTGAGAACTTGGAGAATTAAAATCAGGACACTTATCGCAAAAACTCATGCTAAAATGAGGAATATGATTTTATCTAATGCGTCCACTGTCTGCTTAAATTATAAAAAATAGTGTTTTTTTAGCACATTTTCAAAAAATTTTGTAAAAATGGGCCTATATAGCTTCACTCTGTCCGTCCGTTCGTCCGTCCATCCGTATGTTTACAAAAACTTTTACACCGTCTGAAATAGAGAAAAGAAATTTTAACCATGGGTAGTTTTTGCAAAAAAAATAATTTCGTAGAAGAATTTTTTTCTGTAGCCCCACCCGTTACGGAGCTACAGCCCCCCAAAGTTGGAAAAAGCCCTATATTTAAATTGTTATAACAAGAGTTGTGTTACATATATTTTCAATCTGAAAACGGCAAATGATAGCTGGTTTCATAAACTTTATAAAATTTTACAAGGCAAATGTTTAGGGTTGCCATACGGTACTAAAATTTAACATTACGCAAAACTCAATTTTCGCAAAATTTTTGGCCACACATATTTTCTGAACGGTTCAAGCTAGGGTCTTGAAATTTTGAGAGAAGTTAGATACTTAAAAATTAGTAGGAGTTGGTTAACAAAATTTTTTTGTCAAGTCCCCTATTTAGGAGCTATAAGGGCTCGAAAATTGAAATTTTGCTATTTTTAAACACCTGTAACTTGAATACCTGTCCAAATTTTTTTTTAGTGATAGACAAAATTCAAAGCCCTATAATTATATTTCAACATGTGTTAAAGGTTTTTCTTAATTTTGAAGGGTGACGAAGTTACAGCCCCTGAAAATTCCAAAAAAGCCTTATATTTAAATTGATATAACAAGGGTTCTGTTAGGTTTATTTTCAATCAAAAACGGTATTAGAGAGCTGCTTTTATAGACTTTACAAAAATATGTCGCTTAAATGTATAGGGTTGCCATACGGTACTAAAATTCACCATTATATAAAACTCAATTTTTGCAAAATTTTTAGCCCCACATATCTTCTAAACGGTTCAAGCTAGGATCTTGAAATTTTGGGAGAAGTTAGATAATAAAAAAATAGTAGGAGTCAGTTAACAAAATTTTTTTGTCAAGCCCCCTGTTTAGGATCTATAAGGGCCCGAAAATTGAAATTTTGCTATTTTTAAGCACCTGTAACTTGAATACCTGTCCAATTTTGTTTTTATTAATATACAAAATTTAAAGGTCCAACATTATATTTTAACATATGTTAAAGGTTTTTCTTAAATTTAAAAGGGGTTCCTTAAATTGAAGAAAGTGTCTCTCAGTTTTACCCATTTTTGCTTAGATAATAAAATTCTAAGTAAAATTCCAAATTTTTGTGTAATTCACAATTTAATTCCCAGAACCTAAAAAATTAGATGATAGGGGGGGGGGGAGATTCTTGAGAAATTTGGCAACCTTTCCCATTGAAGGGCTATAACAACTTTTAAATAAAAAATTTACTGTTAGCAGTAAATTTTATAAGTCAGTAGTAACTATTTCCAAGTAAATATTTCCAAAGTTAAACTCAGTATGTAATACAATATAATTTTGAAAATGTCCTTTTTTAAAAACCCTTGGTTTTTTTTCATCACTTGTTTTTTTTAAATTCTGCATTCAAGTTCTAATCAAACAAAAATTAGCAAAACTATTCAAATACAATTCAATTTATTAATGCACCAAATATTTTAGCCATCACTGTACTTAGTAAATAACCAAAAAAAGAAAAACTAAAAATATATTCTGTACATTTTCCATCACTTTTGATTCAATTCAACTATATGTATTTTAAAGAAAACTTTTCAATAATATTTTCTGTATATATATTTTGTTCTTTATATACATAGGTATGTATAATATTTGCAATGTTTGTCTAAAATTGAGTGCGGTTTTTCTCATAGTTTTTTTGTACATAAAAAAAAAAAAAAACTTTTCATATACATCAAAAAATATTTTGACAACAATAAATTTTTTTTCAGTCTTTTCCTTCTCCTCTAACACAATCAAAATTAAAACGGGAAAATGCAATAAAATGTTCACTTAACATACACGTACATGCACAAGACAATCATTTTGAAAATATCTTTAAACTTAAAATTGTGGTGAACTTTTTATGAGTGGTTTTTTCTTAAGTTATCTATGAGTGTATGTTCATTATTATGGTGCATAAATTAAAACAAGTGTAATTAATATGATACTGACATTGAAAATTAATCTAAATTTTATTTATGTGAAATATTATAAAAAAAAAAATGGGGTTGGAACTTAGAAGACTATATATTATACTATCTATAAGATTATTTTGTGATGCATACTTAAATTTTTAAAAAAAAGTTTTACGATGTATAGAAGAATTTAAATTATATTGTAGTTTGAATAAATTTGATGAAAAATAGATTCTACTTAATAAATTCAAAATTTAAAAGAGGTTTTATGAGTAATATCAAATTTTATTAAAGTTATTGATATTAGAATTTAAATATTGATAGCAGATTGGGCGCTTCTGAAACACATTTGGAGTGGCGCTCTCCAAACTTCACTAAGTTAAACAAATACAAAATCGCAACTTACGCCTATTTGGCGGCCCTTCCATCTAGGCTACTTTCACTCCTCTTAGCATGCGTCGTTTTTTATACATATTGACAATTGCTCCATTGAATTCAATAATGTCTCCCTTTAAACAATTTCAACGCACCACTTGAGTGGCCTCAAGCGCTCACTTCTACACAGTGGGAATTTCTAGGTGACTTAAAAATTGTTATGGAAACTCATTTATTGTTAGAATTGGTAATATATAGCACAAGCTTTCATCCAATGTGTTCCCTTATTATGGAATTGTACCACTATACAATTTGTAACGTTTTAAAAAAAACTTATATAAGTTCGTTTCGAACCTACCACTCAACTTTCCTCTTTTATCCTATTTTCTTTCTAAGTCCTTAGCCCAAAAGACAAGCCCACATATCGATTCTCTTAGCTATGTATAAAGGAACTCGTTCCTAGAGTTTGACTAGCGTGTAAAAAAAAAAAAAATGGTGTACCCTTTATGGACTAAATGACTATGGCTTCAAGAATATTGGAATTGTCTTTTTTAGCTTTCAATGGGGCATGTTATTTTTTGAGGACGAAAAGAATATTTGAAAGCATCCTAGTTGCTTTAATACTTTTTCATACAAATCGTTATATCTGTTAATCCAAGTCTTGTGTGGGTAGTCTTATATGGTATTTGGTTCAGAAACCCCAAAGTTTGCAACAATTTGATGTAGAAATATATGTGTCTAATTGCATCAACCATTTATCTATATATATAAAAGCGAAAGTTTGTTTATTTGTTTGTTTGTAGCGAATAGACTCCTAAACTGCCCAGCCGATTTTCATTAAAATTTGTATATAGGGGTTTTAGGGAAAAAAAACTTTTTAAAGAAATTATTTTAGATTAATGATTGATTGCTGGCCTTATTGTTAGGTGCAATTGCATCAATTTTTTAAAATTTTTCAAAAAAGCGGTAACCATAGTATTTAGCAGCTCGAAAGGTGATTAAGTAGGAAATTACATGAAAAGAATAATTTTTAAAGCAGTAGTTGCATTTGCTTAACGGTTCGAGCTTGATAAAAAAAATCTGAAAAACATATTTTGTACATATTTAGACTTTAATATTTAACTTTAACTATATTTATCGAGATTTTGAAAATATTTTTTTTATACCAATTCAGTTATTATCGAAATATGTAACACTGCAACCGATTGATAAATCATTAAACAAGAGTTTATTTCATTAGACTTTTTTTTACATATAAGATTAGATTATCAAAATAACTCAAAAATTATTTTATCATTTCAAACTTAAGTTTTGTATAAGCTAGCACACACATCTGAATCAACTTCATAATACCATACTAATAACTAATGTTATAACATAATACCAAATTTGTAATCAAAAGTGTAATCAATTAGAAAAGCAGAATAAAGTGAATTCTTAACGTTTTATTGAACTCTAACCTTGTGAATCAAGCCTTTATCTCCGATAATTCCAAGATGATGCTGTCTTGGGCACAAAAGTAATGAGTATAGCTATATTAGATTCATTACAGTCCATCTTAATTAACTTCAATACACAAAGATTAATTTTAAAATGTAAGTTCCCAAATGAAATTCTCCAGAAAGTTTATTTTCGATATCAGCGATTAATAAAGTAAGTTTTAGACAACAACTCTAATACGACTTTAACATCATTATCTCTTACATAATAAATTATGAAAATTATCAATGAAAATGTGATTAATTTCATTAGCCCAATATCCAAAACTGGATTTATCATTCGCTCTGAAAAACAACCGCTCAAAAGTTCAACATTTGTTTAACACAATTTCTAACTTCATAACTAAATCCTAGATTCATTTTAAAACTTTAAACCACTAGCTCAAAATTACATAATTACAATAATTAAATTTTATGTAAAAAACTTTTACTACTTTAATTAAAAGTAATGAAAGCTTTTTAATTTACCTAACAAATTAAATTAAGAAAAAAATATTACTAAAATTTCCACCCTCCACCTGAAAAAAAAGATGAACATTTTTTTTTATTTAGAAGAGAAAAAATTCTGAAAAAAAAGTCAACTTTTTTTAAAGAAAATTAAATATGTATAAATCACCACTATCACCAGCACTGTTCAAAAATTTATTATTCTTAAACTCAATTTTCTTTCTTATCCTTTTTCTGATGTCCTTTTTTTTCTCTTACTCTGTTCTTGTGTTTTTTTTGTTTGCAATCAAGTTTGTTAACTGTAATGATTTTGAACATCTTGAAACTGAAAAACTTCTTTTATAGTGAAAAACTTATGTTTTTCTTTTAAATAGAAAAAAAAAAAAAAACAAAGAAAATTTTCTTAGTTAATTTTATTTTTTGTTTTTTTATTTTTTATTTTTCTCCAACAACAACAACAACAAGTCTTATTTTTTTGCCGACATAAAAGTGAAACTTCTCTTGAAAGGCAATAAAGGGTAAAAATCTAAAAGAGGGGAGGGGAAATGAATAAAATAAAAGAAAAAATCTAAAAATAAATACAAAGTAAAACAAAAAATAAAAACCTCTAAATTAATGTAATAATTCATTGTTCTGCTTTTGTTTTTCATATAAATTTTCTTTTTTTTTGTTTTGTTTTTCTGTGCAGCAGAGGTCCTAAAGCACTGCCAAGAGTATCCAAGTATCCAATTCAAACATTTTAATCCTTTTTTTTGTTTGTTTGTTCTTTGTTGTTTTTTTTTGTTACAACAAAAGTATATAACGGTATTTTTTTTTTCTAAGAAATAAGAAAATACATATAATTTTGTAATTGTATGCTGTATAAGATTGCAACATAGAAAATAAGAAATAGGATTTCATTACTTTGTGTGTCACATTGAGTTCTTAAATTTGATGGCGATCTATATTATAGTAGTTATATACCTTTGAAAGTTTACTAAGATTTAAAATGTTCTTTTGAACAAATTTTGTAAGGTATTAAAAGAAATGAATTAAGTTTTGGAATTATAGTTTTTTTTTTTAAGTCGAAGTTTAATATTACCAGATAATCAAAGGATATCCGATATCCTCCTGCATTAATGTCGATTCTTTGCTCGACAATCCACCTTGTTTACCTTAGGATTTCAAACCATTAAATAAAAATTTGTGAGAGAATTATAAACCCGAACCCGGTTCAATTGATGGTTTCAGAGAAAAACGCCTTAAATTATGTTTTATTTAAATGATTGTTTTTAAAAAAAAATCTTCCTCATGTCTTTTTAAATATTTCTGAAATTTCAAAGCAACTGCAGTTATAAATAACTTGCCTACACCTTTTGATGACAAGCCCATTATTTTCGCGAAAGAAAGGTTTTGTGAATCTTTTGTTCTTGGGAAGACTGTTTGATACCCCTGAGAGTCTTGAAAAATTATTAATAGTGTCTACGCACCTTCTTTAGAGTAGACTTTAAAACTATTAAATCAAAATTAGAAATTAATATAAGTTCGGTTATGTGTGACATAGTTAAAAAATCCGAATATTGGGTTTAATATATGATTTTAGAAAAAAATCGCCTAGAAGTATGCTTTATTTAAATGATTCTTTTAAAAAAAATCGTCCTAATTTCATTTTATTTTTAAGGAATTCGGTAACTAGAAAGCAACTGCAGTTATAAGTAATTCATCTTCCTCCTTTAGTAATAAGTACATTATATCTTCGTGAATCAATGGTTTTGTGCATCTTTTGCTGTTTCGAAGGCCGTATGACCGTATTAAAAACTTCCTTGATCGTATGATCCTAAAAGAAGCCTAAGGGACTTTTTGTAATTACGAGACCACAATATTAGAGAAATTTTATTATTATTCCTGAGCCATAAACTATCAGTTCGACACATTACAAAACATTAAATATTCTATATACTACCGCTAAAAATCTTAACTGTAAAGAAATAAAAAATTAAATCTGTTAAAAACAGAAAACATACCCATAAACCCTACAAACGTGGATTATAACAAGTTGGAAAATGAAAGAAATTAAAAAGGGCACAACAAAAATTGAAATAAAACATAGAGAAACAAAAATGAAAAAATAACAAAAAAAAAAAAATAAATAAATTAAATTGAAATCACTTTGCGCAATAAACAACACTTTTGGTCCATAAATTTATTTTATAAAAAGTGCAAAAAACGAAAAAAAAGAGTAATGGTTATACTTTTTTTCTTTTTGCTCCTCTTTTAACTAATTTCTTTTACTTTTATATCACCATTTACAGTGGCTTTACAATCTTTTAAATGCTCAAGAGTCAGATCTAAACTAAACATACTAATGTTTTAAATTTATGTCCAGAATTCGCAAATATATTATATACACATATATATATATATATGTATGTATATATACAAAAAACAACTATTGAGTAGAAAATTCTTATTCATGCCTATTACAAGAAGTTTTTTGTTTTATTTTGTTACATACACTTTGTAGCAAAATAATACGAACACTTAAGGAGAATAATTAAATGATTAATGAAAATGTCCTATTAGATAACTTTCAAAACATCAATATAAGGATATGCTATGACGATTTATTGTTTTAATGATTAAAAAAATGTTATTATGTGTCGGGAACTGGTCATTTGAATTTTTTTTAGAATTGCATTCTGGAATAACATTTTTTGATCACATGTAAAATAAATCTGCAATTTTTTTAACTTATAAACGCAAATTATGTTGATTTTAACGTCAGTGAGCATTTGAATTCATTTGGTATTTGTAGTTTTCATATTCCTAAAATAAAAAGTCGAAAAGAGTTATATCAAGTTTTAAAAACAGATATCTATAAATTTATTGGCTCTTACCAATAATATTTTCTTAAACAATTTTTTCTGAGAATTTTAAAACTGCGATTACTGCTAATGTAAAATTGACTTTAAATTTAATTTCGACAGTTTATCATGTCGAATTATAGATAGCGTTGCAGACTTTAAATTTGGTGCTTTTTATACAAAAAATAATTTTACAAAATATTTTTCAATTTAAAAACTTTTGACATTTTTCAAAAAACAAATTAATTGCAACGCCTACTTCTGACAAAAATAAAGAATGTGTATAATTTACACAAACTTCAAATATTTGTCATTTCATTTGACTTTTGAATTTAAAAAAATTTTTGAAAAAAAAAAGAATTTTAAAAGAATTTTAAAAAATTCCGTTTTTTGGTCTTTAATAGTAACTTGAAAGCATTTACGAAGAAAAGTACAGTTTAAGTTACAGGTAGAATAAAATCGATTTGTCATATCAAAATGTCATTAATAAGCATAATATTTTGGTTAGGAAAATTTGATTGTAGATAAAAACGGCTTAGTAAAAGCTCATTAAATAAATGGACTTCAATGACAGTTTGGATGAAGTATACCCCTAAATGAAGTATGTTCCATGTTCAGGTACATATCGGTGACATACAATTGGATTAATTACTGAACACATATTATAGTTTCATGGCGATTTTCCAATCAAAGGTGAAGACAAAATGTCAATTTTGGAAAAAATTTTTAAAATAAACTGTTGTGTTATTCAACATCAATTTTAATATATAGTACTAATTCAATTTCCCGTTATTATATAAACAATACTTTTATAATTTTATTAACTCGAGAATAGATAAAAATTTAACAGGCCATGAAGAGCATTTCTCACTCGTACTCAGTATAGAAATATAAAATTTTTTGCGCCATCTGGATTTGATAATAAAAAACATTATGCATTTGATTCCCAAATGAAATATTACCATTATTTTGCACAAAAATGTGTATTTACTTATGTGTAAAAATGTGCATGCAATATTATTATATTATTTAGGTCGGCAAACCCATTTCTTAAATTATTAGTTTTTAGTTTCTATTTTTTATTTTTTTTTTTTTTTTTGTTAACGGTCCTTTTCAGAATGAATTTTCTTCCCTCATTGCATTTCAAATATATATGTATGTATTTATGAATTAATATACGAGTATAAGACGAGGTAGAAAATAGAATCTTGAAGAAAAACTGAGTATGAGAATCGATGACAACAACAAAAACACTATAAGAAAAAATAAAGTAAAAAACAAAAACTTTGTCTCTTTTTTTATAGTAATAAATTTCAACCTTTAATAACAATAATAGTAGTGTAACTGTAATAACATTATATATTTATATACATATTACTTACATTAGATATCTGTAGTATGTTAGACAATCTGTAGTATGTTAAGCATAACATAACATAACTGTTTAAATATAGTAATATAGAAAAAATTTTGTATTTCCTATTGTTATTAATGGCTAAAAATTTACTTTCATAAAGTTTGTTCTCATATACATATACATATATATATTTAAATATATGTACATATACATAAACATATAACGAAATTATAATGAATTTCCTTTTTCCGACTTTAAGGAGCCGTTTTTGACCATTTTTCTATAAAAAAAAAAACAAAAACTTATTATAATAACACTTATGTGCATACGTGCATTACGTATACGTTTATTTATATATGTGTATGCTACTTTATTTTAATATATTAACAATCTTTCAAAGTTTTTAGGCTAGTTAGCCAAATATTACTTTTTATATTATTTGTTAAATAGCTTGAATTAAAAAAAAATAAATGTTAACTGTGAAAATACAAGTTTTTAATTGCATGCAACATGTTATAGAATAGCAATTCCGTTTATAATGATTGGATATAGATTGAAGTAACATTTTAGATTTATTTAAGGGGGCATAACACTATACTGAGGTGTAAAACCCGAATAAAAAAATCTCGAAAAGAAAAAATGCCAAATTTTAATTCTATAAAATAAATCAGGAAATTTCCAAAACCCCGAAAACAAAATACTGAAAATCAAAAATCGTGAAAACCAAAAATCAGCCCACATTATATAAATTTCTTTTTTATAATATCATTAAAAAAAGTTAGGAAAGTTAGTTTCAGAGGTGGAAACAAAATCGGGGTCCCAATAACTTGTTTACCGGGGGTTGGGGTTTATATACTTTGTTGTTTGTATGCTTTGTTGTTACATTATTATTTATAAAAAAAAGTTATGAAGGATTTCAGAGCTGGATACAAAAAAAAAAAAAAATAAAATTTTATATTTGCCTTTTACTAAATATGAATTTATGTTTAAGTGAAAGTGTTTTTGGGAACTTCGTACCGAACCAATAATTCGGGATTTTGATATTTTCAGGAATTTTTTTTCAAGATTTTAAATCATTCGGGATTTTTTTTTCCAAGATTTTAAATCATTCGGGATTTTTTTTTCGGATTGTTTTTCGGCATTTTTTCATTCGAGATTTTTGTTTTCAGTAAAGGGTCTATTTATTTTAGTATTTTTTTGTAATTAAATTTAATTTGATTTAATACGTGATTATCTGACCAATGGTGTTATGATAAGGACGTCGTATTTAATATGGAAGGTTTCAGACTTCTGAAGCCTGGTCTATATAGCCTTGGTGTCTATATACTCTTTAAAGAAGGGGAAAAGGAATAAAAAAGTGTGTTATTGTATAACATATAACTCATGTTACGATTTTCAGAGTCTTAAATTATTAAGATCAATATCTACATTAATCATTACATATATTACAATAAATGATTCTACTGTAAATTTATTCTACGATAAATGACTAAATTTCATAAATTACATAAATACATCAAAAATTTTTTTCAAATTATTCTTTAAAATTTACTTTACTTAATCTTCAACTTCACAAATATCTTAAAATTGCTAGGAATTTTGGTTTCTAGTTTAATAAAAAAAAAAAATTTTATTTTTAGTTCCAAATTCGAGGCAAAAAAAAATTTAAAATTGCCTTTTAAAAAACACTTTTAACGCCAAAAAGGGTGAAAATTGAAATATAAGAATTATGTTTTTTATTTGTTTCTTTCTTTTTGTCTGTATGAGTTTTTTTTTTTATTTACATGTGTATGTAAATAAGTATATGAATATAAAAAATATAGAAAAGTTTGTAAGAGTTTTGGTTTTTTTCTTTTTCAAATTATTAGAATGTTTTCAAATTATTGAAGTAAAGCTGTTAAAGTTAAACGAGGGAAGCTATTAGTAAATATATACAAAACTTAATTTATATTAACTTTAAAATATAAAATATCTGAAATATTTATTTAATTTCTTAAATAACTAGTTTTAATTTAATTAAAATATAATTAATTAATTAATTATAATTTAAATTTAATTAAAATTATAAAAAGGCTAATATTCTTGATTCCTTCAGATAATCAAACTCATTTTCTCTACAAAATTTTGTAAAATTAAAAACTGCAGAATTATAATATCTGTCTTGGATTGTTACTTGATGATCGATTAAATTGAGTCCGCAGGTACTTAAGTACTTTTTAAAGCCAACTGTTAGGTTAATAAGTCTGTCTATACCATAGGTGAATGTTGGAATAGGGGGTCATAATGGGTAGGGGTTCACATACAATTTAAACTCAACAATCATAAAATTTAGAAACTTCTTAGATTTTCAACGTCTCAAGTAATCTATATAATTTTATAGCGAATGGTAACTGAGTCGTTTCGAAAACCAGAAAAGCTTTTTCCAGAAGAAAAACCAAAGAAAAGCTTTTACACTTTCACTGTGATTCCAAACCGGACCTTTCTCATGAAAGGTCGGCACTCAAATCCCTGTGCCACCCAACCGATAAAGGAACTGCAAGGAACTTTTCACTTGTATTTGAATTGATTTATTTCAAAGTTAAATTACGACTTGGAATGCTTTGGGAAGTCTTTCGTTTTAGATCGCGACTCTATCCATTTCATAAAAATTTATTATTAATCTGCAAATCTGAACACAGTTTCTTTATTTATTTGTAAATTAAAATGGTTTCATTACACTTCTATCTACACAAAGCCAGGCAATTATCTAATAAATAACGGTAATTTCCCGATTCTATATATTTTAAAAGTTTATAAAGTAATTATGTTAATTAAAATTATTAAATGAAATACAACTAAAACCTTTAGCTAAAAAAACTTATATTTTTCATAAATGTACATATTTTGGTGAAGATAAACTGTACAGATAAAGAAAATTTTAAAATATTTTGTTTAACCTGCAAGTAGAGAAACTTTAAAAAAAAAATGAAAGAAAATAATTCACCACAAACAGTAGGGACGAACACTTGAACATACCTAACCAAAATAACATTAAAATTAAATAAGAAATAAGTCAGTATGTAAATTCAGAGATTTATAAGATGCACATTTTAAATAGTAGAAGATATGGTAGAAATAATAGTGCATATGTTAATAATTTTATCTAGATTCTCAGAAACATTAACTGCGGTAATGGAAAGTTGAAGCAAAAGAAATATAATTAACTTCAAAATCTACATGTACATGTAGTTATAAAAGCAATGTAGAAATATTGAAAGTCCTAGACCTCTGACATGGAAAAAGATCCTTTGATCGATTTAAAAAAAAAGATGTGAAAGTATTATATAAGGAACTTTTGCATCAATTAAGAAAGTCCTGAGTTCTTCGTTTGACCTTTATTAGAAAAAATATTTAGTATCTAAAGCTCGTGCTATGAATTTGTAGTAATCTGCAGCTCGTGCATTGAAATATAAGCCTAATCCCAACTTTGTTGTAGCCTTATCTAATAAAAATCAGTCAGTGTTTTTTAAGGCGATATGACAAAAGTCCCCATATCACCAAAAAAAAAAAATAACAACAAAAAACAAAACAAAGTTCCCGGGTTATGATAAATCGAATGGCTGAGTCAAAAGTTCCCCTGGGACTTATCAACAAAACTAATCAAATTAGGATTATTTATGTGAATGAACGAACTGTTTGATGTTCAGACTGATGGCCGATCAGGCAATGGGACGACAAACATCTATATCTTACAAAAGAGTTATTTTGTATACGAAATAGGATATATTTCTTAAATTTTTACGATATTGTATTTTTTTATTATTATTCCACATTGAAGGTTTGCGTTTTAATTACTGTGCCATTGTCCTGGATAGACGACTGACTACAAATACTTAGCGAATTTTTCAAAAATTTTGCCAAAAAATATAATAAAATTCAAAATAAAAACTTAAATTCAAAATGTCTTAAAGTTTTCAAAAAATATGTTCTCAATAGAAAGGAAAGAAAAACTTTTTCATTTTCTATTTAGTTTTTTTTTTATTTTTTTTTTTTTTATTTGTTTTTTATTTTTTTAAATTTTTGTAACCAAAAATATCTTTTTTCTGCTGCAATAACTTCACTTCAGAAAATAAAAATTTTTGAGAAAAAATTTTTTGTAAAAAAAAAAAAATAAGATTAAAAAGTCTAAAGAAAGTAAATCTAGCAAAAAAAAGCCTTGCTTTCCTTTTCCTGCTATAACTATCTATCTCTTTCTTTCTTTCTTTATTTATTTCTTTTTTTTAAAAATGATACCACTTGTGTTATTTATATATTTTTGAAACATTGTTGTTGTTGTTGTTATTGTTTGTTACTTGAGAATTCTTTGAATTGTAATATAACTTTTACTTGAAACATAAGTTTTTCTACTGAGACTGAAAGTTTCTAAGTGGTTTTTTTTTTTTTTTTCATTTCCAGTTAAAAAAGAAAAATAAATTTTTGAATGTAATTTTTTTTTTGAAAACTACTGAAAATTTACTGTAGTTGATCAGTATATATGCATATATAATATCAAGTACTATAACAATATGTACTGCATGATTCTGCATGATTGCACAATTCAAAATAAAAAAACAATATTAAAAAAATTTAAATAATTCAGTAAATTTTAATAAATATACATTTAGATAAACTATTTTAATAAATAAATTATATTTTAATACAATTTATATAATTATTAAATTACACAAGTGGAGAGTTTTAAGACTTTTTAAGGAAATTTTTAAGGAAATTTTATTCTCATCCACATTTTATTCATTGAAGCTTTAGTGAACTTGTCAATATTGACATGAAATGTCATTTTAAGTATATGAGCATTTCGGAGCATATTAACAACATGCGGCACCTCCAAAAAGAAAGTGCAGACAATGATTTGTAAGAGTATATACGTGTTAGTGTGTTGAACACACATCTGTAAATCTATTTTATTTTAAAGTTAAACAGAATTTTTGACGTCATTTTTATAGGGTGTATACCATTTGAGAAGTCATTATTACAGGGTGTATACTACCAAGATGGACACCATAATTATCAAATTCATAATAATATATTCTTAAAAAAATTTAACAAAATTGGTCTTATAACATGTTGAAAGGTTTTAGATTTTCAATAATATAATATGTTCAGTTCAAGTGCACTTCGTTTATGAGTTTTACTTTAGAACAACCTATCATATGTAGTAGTTTTTGGACATTTTTGCACAATTTTAACAGTTACATTTTGAAGTATCAGGTAGATAATGTGGTTAGTGTAAGAATTTAAAAAATAATAAGTGACTTCAGATAAGTTACAAATGATATGATTCTATGATCATATTGGTAATATTAATTTTACAGTTGTAAAGCTTAAAAAACTTATAAGATAGGTACATGTTGAAAAAGGATGGACATATAATATTCGTGTTATTAGAATTGATCCTAATGAATTACACATACTATTTAAATATGAGATATTACTAGGTCTTATAACATGTTGAAAGGTCTTAGATTTTCAATAAATATAATTCTATTTTTATTTATATTGTAATATTTTGTATTTGATTTATATGATAATCTATATCTGTGAGTTATATTAATCAGTTAAAATATTTGTTCATATTGTTATATTAATGTATTTTTAAATATTGATTGATCAAGCCATTAATTTGAACACCATGGCGAATATTAGATTAGGTGATTTCGAAATTTATTTTTTTCAATAAAAGGTCGGCACTATAACCACTGTGACACCCAGTCGTTTAATATGGTTTTGTTTCCAATTTAATAAGCTGCGCATTCTGAATTTAAGCGCTACAATTTATTTCCTTAAAGCTCTCATTGCAGGGAGTCAATTTATTATTTATTTCACATATATTCAGTCAAATTAAATTCAGTCGAATTTTTATTTTATTGATTTATAAATAAAATTTGCAAATCAATTTCTTGAAACTTCATACCTAATTTTAATATTTAATTTTCCAAAATCTTTCCTGCACAGTGTTTACACATCTTACAAAAAAACATTGAAATATTTTTTTAAATTATATTAAAATTTAAAAATAAATCAAATATTATTTTTAACTTTAAAAAAGAAAGAAAATGAAATTTAAAATTGATTTAGATTGATTCCATTTAAGAATATAAAAAAAAAATTATTCCGCAAATTTACTCGCTTAAACGTAATGTCAAAAATCATCTCTTCAACATTTTGTCATTTAAACATCAGACAGTATATATATATATATATATATATATATATATATATTCGATTAGTACAACTTTTCACCCATTTTCTTATGATGAAAAATTTTTTAAAAATATTTTTAAGAAAATTAAATTTAACAAATTTATGAGAAAAAAGCGAACAATTCTTTTTTTAATAGAAAAGAAGAGTTTAAAAAAAATTTTTTGAGATAATATAATATTTAGAAAACGTAATATTCTATCTTTGTTTCTTTTTTCTTAAGTTTTGTTGCACGTTGATAGACGACAACATAATAACAATTTTTAAACTTGAAGTTAACATCTTTTCATCACTGTTTTTTTTTTTATTTCTTATTTTTGTTGCTATTGTTGTTATTGTTGATTGCTGCTTCAAAAACGCTTTTTCTTAATATACTCAAGTTCACATCACTGTATATATATACTGTATTCAATATAGGTGTACGATTTGGAGACATGAAATAAAGCCCTGCGAAATAAGGTTCTATTTCGCATTTCCAATAACACGGCAAAAATTTGAGAAATTCGACTCCTACGTTTTATTTCTCTTTCAATTTCACTTTCGAATTTTTGAGAAATAAAGCCCTGGCGAATTGTTTCTCGCGAATTCAAAAATTGTTTTGAAAGATAAATAACACCTCGGAATCCTATTTGTTATAGCTTTGTGTATGAAATGTTTTAAATTATAAAGAACTTTTAAATTGTATACGAAACCAGAGAATTCCTCTTTTCCAGAATATATTCGTTTAGGTAAGATTCTGAGTTAGAGAGATTTTAACGTTATATCCAAAATTCTTGAAAAGAAGAATGTCCATCTTGTTTTTGAATCACACTGTAATGCCCCACCAGAATCCCTCTTATCGAATCCGGAATATGATATAAATATATATATGAAAACTAACATCCCGGAGTTTTATTTCACATTCAATGAGAAATATCACCCCATTTTGTCTTATTTCTCATATGGAATTAAGAAAAACGACCCCAAACTATGGAATTGAAAATCTAAGGCTTTATTTCTTAAAAAGTTGAAAATTAAATTGAAAGAGAGATACCATCCCAATGTCTTATTCCTCAATTTCATATAAGAAATAATATTTTATATGACCCTAAAGGTGAAATAAGACCTGAGGGATTTATTTCCAATGGCTTTATTTCATACCTCCATACGATTTATGTGTTCTCTGACAACTTGTGTATGATTTGCTATTCTTTTTTTTTTGCACGTTTTCTTTATTTACAAAATATCAAATCACAGTTTTTCAATATATAGAAGTTTCCAAAAAAAAAAAAGGGTACGTAATTCTCATCTCAAGTGAAATGGGAATTCCGCCTAAAATATTTTGATACAAATTTTTTTTTTCACGTACAACCTATTCGTGTACTCTCTTCCCTTTGCATAAAATTCGCTCTTACAAATAAAACATACTCGTGTTCAATTTATTTTTTATCTCATCTGGTGATATTCTCTTTTATACGGATAAAATCAGAAAAAAATAATAAAACGAAATAAAAAAAAAAAAAAATAAAACAGGATATTGAATCCTTGCATATAATGTTCACATGTATGAAAAGGAAAGAGACGAGGAAATGATAGAAAACAAAAAATAGCATTTGTTTGGTTCTGATAAAGGTTTTATTAGATTTAATGATATACCAATACTTATAGGTTCACTTTTCACACCTATAAATAAATTAAATACTAGAAATTCTAACTGAAATAAGTGGTATGATGAAACCAGTTATAAATCGAACCTAATGATAAGAATCAAATTTTATACCTAGTAATTTTTCAGAATTCTATAATTTGTCCTATGAACAGTAATAAGAGGTTATCAATGAACAGAGTTTGAAAAGTATCTGTGATATTACATATTTGATTTAAAATTATATACATACTTTACCGTATTAGGTTGATCCGGACTTTATTAATATTTATGAAGTTGATTAATAAGTTTTCATTAGTAATTATTTCTTTTTGATTAAATAATTGACTCAAATACAATGACTCAATTTCTTTTACAATATAGCTTTCAACTCTTCTAACTGAAATTGTATATTAAACTGGGAGTTAGATCTCTTTTGCACATCATTGTCACTCTCTGTTCTCATTCAGAAAATTTATCCAGTACTGCATAAATTTTTAACTATAACTTTCTAAAAATCAGTAAACCCTTATAGTAAAATTAACCCTTATACTGAAGAGACCAGTAGGCTCTGGCAAGGTAATATTTTATGGTAGGTATAAATTAATATATATTTTAACAGATTTGTGAATAATTTTAGATAAAAATCAAATTGTTTGAAATTTATCAGATCAGCAACACTTTTTAAAAAAAAAATACCATATCAGAAGTTTTTTGTCAATTGACTTCAATGTGGCCTCAATTTCTTTAATCGTTATATTCACTAAGTCGTTGATTACTAGGCTATAAGACTATGAATACACAAATATTAACTTTGTGCGCCATCTATTATCCAACACAAGAGTTATTTATATATTTACATTAAATCTCATCCTATATTACGGTATTAACTATTACGAAATAATTATATAATTTTACGATATTTTTTTATTAGATATGATCTGACAGGGGTTTAAACACAAGACTTTCCACATTAAACGCAGCATCCTTACCACTACTTCATTGTTCGGATAATCATAAATAATAGATGTTTAGAATTAACCGATTATTAATTTAAAATTGAATCAATTCGTTTCTAGAACTCTTACTGCGATTCTGCTGGATTATTTCATTAGATATCAGTTATAGTAGTCATGATTTAAAGCAATTAGTATTAGTTTAGAAGTAGGTTATTTTATTAATCTAGTCTGTAAAACAAGACTTTTCTAACTCATTTTCTTTTACAATAGTTTAGTTATTAGTAATTTAGAAAAATATTAAAATGCGGAAATATTTAGTATACGTTTCAATAGTCCTAGTTTTCAAGGCTTTCATTATTTACTTATGAATAGATATATATTGCAAAAGTAGTTCAAGAATTCAAATACTTACATCAAAAATATGCGTGTGTCAAAAAAAAAAGACTGAATTGAATAAAAATAAGAAAACTAAATAAAAAGATGAAAAATTTTGAAAAATTATCAAAAAAATTTATCTTAAAAAAAAGAATACTTAAAGGATTCCTCACGTTATACTTTTTACAGAATATTTTGTATTTCTTTATGTACTTCAATAATTTTCAATTTTGTTTTTATTTTTGTTTTTTACTTACATTTACATATACTTATACATATTCATATTCTATTACTGTACTTTTTCTCTTTCTATTTCTATTCTATCTGTTATTTTACCGTTATATTTTTTTTTACCGTTTTCTCTATTGGAAAAACAAAAATCTCTGACGAAATGAAAAGAAGGAAATTCAAATCAATTTTATTATTCCGTTGTGTCGATATTATTTGCCGATAGCCTCCTACAATTCCTTCCTGTTATTTGCCTTTTGTGATTTCTATCTTTTTTACATTTTTTTGTTGTCTCTTTCTTGCGTACTTTTGAAACGGAAGTGAATGAAATCAAATTCACCAAAAAACACAAAAATAATAATAACAAAAACAATAATAAAAAAAAAAAATTAAAAAGAAAAACAATATGTAAAAAAAAAGGGAAGAAAAAAATATTGAACATTCGAATAGAAAAGAAGGTAAGAATTTCTCATATAAGAGCCCACTACGTATATTGGAATCGAATATAAGCGATGGTAGGCTTGTGAATTGAATAATAAAAAAAATCGAATTTAAATGTTAAGAGAACTGAAGAACAATAATATATAGGTAGATAGTATATAGTAAAATTATGAAAAGCCTATCTATCGTCAACGTTCAGTTTTCCATAAAAAAAAAAAACAAAACCAAAACAAAATAATATATGAAAATTACCTTGGTGTGTCAATTTCCAAGGTTATTATCGAATAAACGCTGAATTTTTTCCTATCTTTTTCTTCTCTACATTTTCTTATTCAATTTCTCTTGAATATATTGAGTTATAAGTGATGAAAAAAGTCAAGGGTTTTTAAAAAAGCTCATTTCCAAAAGGTCACAATGCGTCATAGTGTTTTTGGGGTGAAAAACATATAAAAATGAAAAGGCCCGTCAATTTGGCATTGTGTACAAAGGCATTGTATGTACTTGGAAATACTTAATAAATAAATAAATAAATTATTTATTTATTTCATTCATTGATTATAAATTAAGAATTATAATGAAATCCATATTTAAAATATAAGCCCTATGAAATCAAGAAACCTGTTAACATGTATTAACATAAAATGTCAGAGCTTAACTTTTAATCTTGGAAATATGACATAAAGAGGTGCCTAAATTATTCGTTTTTAAAAATATAAAAAAATTTTTAGGTCCTAGTAATCCCTGAATGGGAAAAGTTCCCAAATCTTTTATATTCACTTTTAAGCTGCGTCACAAGGATCTAACTCCCCTCCACGAGGTCAAACTTTTCAGATCCAAGAAATTAAATTTCGGCTTGCATCAATTTTTTTTAGAATTTTATAATATAAGCAAAAATGGTTAAAAACTAAGAGACACTATAAGCCCTTTAAGATTTGAAAGAAAACCACAGGTTAAAATATAATTTTGGAGCTTTATTTTTTGTACCTATACTATAATTAAAAAAATTTGGTAGATTTTCAAGTTATAATTTAAAAAAAAAAAACAAAATATTTAATTTTAAGTCCCAGCTCTTAAACAATGGGCATTCCAAAAACATTTTCTTCAAGAAGTCCTACGAATTACTAAAGATCTAATTTTACTCAAAATTTCCACCTTAATTTCTGAAGATATAATTTCAATCAAATATTTCTAGTTTATCAGTTCAAAGTTAATGAGGTGGCCAAAAATTTTGGAAAAAGCGAGTTTCACATAATGGTAATTTTAGTAACATATGTAAAGCAGATATCCCATACAGTTTTCAGATTGGAAATATTCATAATAGAACCCTTGTTACAACAGTTTAAATACATAACTTTTCTGCACTTTGAGGGACTCTAGCTCCGGAGCTGATGACTAAAAGTTCTTCCATTAAATGAATATCTAATCAACATTTATAGAACTACAGTTTTGGTTTTATTACAAACAGTGTAAAAGTTTTGTAAACATACGGACGGATGAACGGACAGATTCAAACTATATAGGTTCACATTTTTTCAAAAATTTTTTTAAAATGTGCTAAAAGTTAAACACTCAATGTGACGATGAGTGAAAAAAAAAAACAAAATTATGAAGTGTATAATGAGAATGAGAGTGTTATTATATTTCTTTTATTCGTTTCCTGTTAATATGTTCTTGACGCCCGTTCACTTAATTCTTAAAGGTAATAAAATAAAATTTGATTTCTTTTTGGAGTTGATTATAATATTATGTGCATAAATAATATATAGATACATATATTTAATATGCAATATGAGTGATTTTTTTGATAACATTTTATTTCATTATATTATAAATGATATGAAAATCAAAAAAATGTACTCATTTAATATTAAAGATTTTTGAACAGGGGGAAAAAAATATAACGGGTTTTGCTGTCAGTTTATAAAAATGATAATGACAGTAATATGATTTTACACTAAACCTGTCAATTTTATTTATTAAATATTATTAAACGCAAGATACATGTAATATGATGGAAAGATGTTATTTTGGATGCGATAAGTGAATTAAGTAAATATTTTAGTATTTTTTAAAACCGATTTGAAAGTGATTTTTTTTTTTTGAGTACCTACTCAAATAATATGATGTACTTAGCCTTGAATTTGCTTTTTTTTAGGTTCTGAAAGTATTTTTGATTTTTTGATAAAAAAAATTAATAAACATATTATAATATACAAATTAAAGATAATAATTTTGAATTGTTATAAAATTTATGTTGAATAATAAGAGAAAAATTATTATTTAAGTTTTATTATGGGAAAAATGAGATAATTTGAAATTCAAATTGAAGGTTTTTGACAGCAAAATAGATAGAAAATGTTTTGTTAAAAACTGTGATATTTAAGATCAGTTGTTTTTGATCAAGATATAGATTGTTAATTTCTTTGGTTTAGTTGGATAAAGCTATAAATGATTAAGGATCAAAGCTATGCTATTTATAATGGAAAATGCAATGGAAAATTATAATTTAAATCAAGCGGAACTTGATTAATTTGTGAAAATATTGTGAGAAAGAAAAATCCTGGAAAAATCATTTAGAAAAAAAATTATCTTAATATATTCTTGAACTAACATTTACACACTGAGATGCAAAGCAACACATTAGCTAGTTAATAATATAAATTAAATTTTTAATATAATTCAAAATTTAACTCTTTCGATCTGTTTTTCTTTTAACAAATGTTATATTTTTGAAAACGAAACTAATATTGTTAGTTGTAGCTGCTATTTTATTGTAGTTTTGGCCAACCTAGGCGTACCACTAAAGCTAGTAAGAATAATCAATCAATACTACTATGCAAAACATAAACGCGAGTGTAAAAATCCAAGGGGACTTCATAGAACCCTTTAACTAATACTATATCCAGTTGAAGAAAACAGCTATAGAACTGTGTATGAGAATAAACATCGAAAAGAAAAAAGTGCTTGTGTATCCAGTAGTGGACGTAACCAAAAAGGGAAGCAAAATATTATTTTGGTAATAACAACGTGGAAGTAGTAAAAAGTTTTGTCTATCTAGGGCCCGAGATAACAAGTGTAAACGATGAAACATTAGAGGTAACTCGAAGGATAGGCAAAGCAAACAATGCATTCTTCCCTGTTTTGAAAATAATGAGATCCCGAGATGTGAGCGGAAAATTTAAACTTGAGTTATATAAATCACATTATCAAACTGGTGTTATGCTACGAGTGAAACGTGAATGATACCCCAAGCGAAGCAAGCCCATTTTCCCGTTTCAAGAGAAAAACCTGCTTAAATTTATCAGACTAATTATCGTCAAGGGTCAATTTAGAGTGCGACGCAACGCAGAGCTAAACAATGTATATACTGACAACGATGATGTGAGATACATCAAGCTACAACGCCTTAGGTGGACCGGAATTAGTTCGAAAGTTTTAATTAATAAGACAGCTATTTAAAATTTTAGTCTTTATAAAACAAAATTCTTTTAAAAAAATGTCAATACCCTTATTATATAAATATAATTAGAAACCTTATCACCAAAACCTATTGAATAAAAATACACTATTATTAAAATATGAACATTTTTAATTAACCTATAGAGGCTACATTTTGGTTATATGCATAAGTAAAATAATGGCTCGAATGTCATATCGAAAATCTTTTCAGTATAATAGGTAAATAAAAATATAGACCAATCTTGATCTGCAAGAGGAGGTGGATAATATTACACTTTGGATAGTTTCAGTACTTTTGGTATCTCTCTCTCTTTTGTTGCCTATCCATAATTGGATGTCAGCGGTCATATGATATTAGCAACGATGCCCTGAAAGATGTTTCGATCTGTTGCTGAATGGATTAAATCTCCAATGTTTCTGATGCCTGTCCAGTTTCTAATGTTACGCAACCATGATAATTGCTTCCTTCCTATACCTCTTTTTCCTTCAATTTTCCCTTGAACTATTAACTGAGCTACTTCATATTTCGTATTTGTTTCCACGCATAATATGCCCAAAGTAAGAGATTTTTTGTTTCTTCAACCTTATAAGTAGTTCTCTTTCCGTGTTTGCTCTACGTAGAACTTCTTCGTTTGTAATGTGATCCATCCACGATATTTTTAGCATTTTGCGGTAGATCCACATTTCGAACGCTTCAAGTTTGTTGATTTCTCTCACTTTCAAGGTCCACGTTTCTACACCGTATAGGAGTATAGACCAAACATAGCATTTAACGAATCGTAAGCGAAGGCCCAAGTTCATTTCGCGTCAACAGAAAACTTTTTTGGGTTTAAGAAATGCATTTCTTGCTATTTCGATTCGGCATCTAATTTCTTTTTCGCAGCTCCAATCCTCGTGTAACCAGCATCCGAGATATTTGTATGTGGAGACTTTTTCAATTGAGCGGTTATTTATTTTAATTGTTGCTGCAGTGTAAGGTGTTCTTTTTCTGCTTACGATCATTAATTTAGTTTTCGATATATTTATTTTTAAGTTGAACAATTCGCTATGCTGGTTGACTTTATCGACTATATGTTGTAAATCCCTTAGATTGTCTGTTATGAGAACTGTATCATCTGCATATCTGATGTTATTTATATATGTGCCATTTACTTTTATACCAACATCTAAATCGTTCACTGCTTCCTGAAAAATGACTTTTGGTATATACATTTACAATTTTTCATAGCAATCTCATTTTCGAATTTTTAGAAAGTGTCTTCTAAATTAATTGCATTTACTTTAAAAATAACTTCACAAGAATTCTGTAGTTAGTTTTGAGCCTTAACCAACAAATATCTATTTCTTTTTAAAATCAATCTATCTCTTTTTTGGGGTTTGGATTAGGGAAGGTCCTGTAGAATGGAATGAAAATTTGGAGAGATGAAAAAAAAAACAAATTAAATGTTAGTTTACTTTTTTGCAAACCCAATTAAAGGAGCCCGTAAATAACGTTATATCCAGGGAATATCGCAATGTTAGACTTTTCATAAATTGAGAACTAACTGTACGAGTGTGTCTATGTGAACACAAATATATGTTTCACTAATTTAAGCATCACTTTATCAAGCGATTAGTTATGCTTCCCGCTTAATCGTGATATAAAGTATAAATGCATAGTTAAAATTTAGTTTACAGTGATGTCTCCACTGTTATAGTTTAACTGAAATTTCCAAGCTCTTCAGCTTTTATTTAAATAAAGTCGTTTTTATTAGTGCCCAACACAGTATCTATGTTAATAGTACATAGTAACAATTGTATTATTCAGGTACATATTAAAATAAACATCATATACTACACATACTTAGTATATAATATAAATATATTAATTTGACAGTGTACATACATACATATATACAAGAAAATAATATTAAAAAATAAATATTATCAAAGAGAATATAATATTTGCTATCAAAATCAGGATACAAAAAAAAATGTTTATTATAATTTTCAGTTGGTAATTTTGTAATCTTGTTTTTTTTTTTTATACAACGTTTAGAATAAGATTGAAAATGTTTTTTGTATTATTATTAAAAAAAAAAAAAAAAAAAACAAGAATAACAATAAAAAAATAATAATAATAGAAAATATACCAAAAAAATAACAATTTTTTTCCTTAAGGATTGGTTTTACAAAGGAAGGAATAAGGAAGATACCATCGTTTTTTTTTTTGTGAACTTTCTTTTATCGATATTTTTTTTTCTCTTCTGTTTTGCATACAACACTTTGTTTTTTTTTTTTTTTTTTTTAAGGCTTTCATTTTTTATTCGATCTCAATGCTATTTCATCATAACAGCTAATTTCACGCATATGGAACACAACAAACAACCAGTAAACATCATTATTGCCAATTCAACCGCAGATATTGCGTTACGTTAAACATATATACATATATTTACACTTTGGTATATAGATATTGCTATTTATTGTTGTTATGCTCATATCCCGTATCCTCAATCCTGTTATTTCACCACCACCACCACCCACAATTACATTTTTATTTTATTAAAATATGTATATCAGTTGGTTAAAGTATATTAAAAATTATTTGGTGGCATTAGAGATGAAAGAGGAATAAAAAAAAAAATCTTTTGGTTACAGGATTTACAGTTATTTTTTTTTTATTTCTTATATTAAAAAAATGGAAAAAAGACTGTTAGGAGCAACAATTTTGTGGTTTTTAAGATATCAGATTTGTTTTCTGTTTTTTTTTTTTCTATTTTATCTGATTTTGAATTTTTGAATTTTTTTTTTTATTTAAGCATTATATTTTATCTTTTTGCCTCACCCCTTGCCTTTGGTATTTTCTGTTTATTATATACTTTTAATTGAACTTGCCTGTGTCTATGGCTTTATTTTTCATTCTGTCAGTTAGTGATACATTTATATTAGAAATCTAACCATAAATTTATAAGAATTGTATGGTTCAGTGGTTATCAAAGTGGCTTAGACTGTACTACTAGAGTTACTTTTATATAAAACACATTCAAATGCAAAAGATCTGCCATCAATTTTTGGTTAGTGAAAATTTTAAAAATTTTAAGCTCAAAAGTTTTCACACATTAAAATAACTGTTTCTTATACCAACCATTTATTTTTATATTAACACAGTAACAAATTCCCTAGATCTACCTTAAATTTTTTATTTTATGCATTTTAGGGGGCTAGTACTATTTTTATAAAAGTATATATTGAAAAAAAGATTTTTTTTATTTTATTTTTTTATCTAAAGCCTGATTTTTGCACTTAAATATTTTGGGTTGGAGTCCTCGTTTTTTTTTTTTCAATTCTATTGGCACTTGATTTTTCTTTCTTATGGTAGATAATATTCTTTAAGGCTTTGTGCTTCTTCAATACACCAACTATGGTATAACATGTGTTTCAGTTATAAAATATAATAAACAGGATGAAATTTTGCACACAAGACCCTTTTTCTATATATATTCAATTCCATTGGAGAACAATGAAAAAAAAAGCAAAGTAATTTAATGTTTAAACATTTGTTGCGGGTTTTTAATATTTATTTATTTTTATAGAGTTTAGATTAGATTTTATTTAGCTATTTTCCATAAATGATGTTTTTTTTTTTAACATTATTCAATTTTTGAATTGGAAGTAAAAGGAAAAGCCAATATATGACTGCTTTGGTTACAATTGAATGAACATCATAAAAACAATGTATATATACACATATATTTTAATAGAACTCATGTTCTTAAAACAGGATTATAAATGAAAGAAAATAACAAAATAAAATGGGAAAAGTATTAAAATATAATATTGTATGGTGGTGGTTTTTTGCATATGTATTATTATAAAATGTTTTTGAGGTTGTGTGTGTATGTTGAAAATTACTTAAAAAAAAAAAACAATAAAAATACCAGAAGTAATATGTGATGATTATATTGATCAAAGTACTTAAAAATCTGGAACTTAATTTAAAGGTTCTTTTATTAAAATTTGTAAGATAACAAATAACGGTAATTGCTTAGAATCGAATATTTGTGTTTTCTTATTAATCCTTTAGGGAATATAGAACTTCCACATATGATCTCCAACCTAAGACCAACTATGGTCTCTAACTTAACACCACATATGATCTCTAATGTATGACCACATAATATGGCCTCTAACCTAAGACCACATATGGTCGCTAAGCATCGGTTTCCTTCGATTATTTTCAGTTCTCCAACAAATTTTCTTCCTTGAAGAATTTAAATAAATTGCTTATATTGCTGGGGCTTTTATAATGTTACTAATAAACTTCTTTGACTCTTCTTTTCCCATTTTTCAGTCTTGTTATTCATCATGGACAGAATATGCGACTTATTATTCTCCGGCTCTGCTTTCGTAAGACAATTCCCATTTCTTGCAAGTATCGAATATTTTAATTTCTAAATTTAGTGTACTATGTCTGATGACTTCTCCTGAGATAAAAGGAGTTGAAGGAAACTTCAAGTTAGTTGTTTTGGTATCTTTCATATGAATAAAAGTGACTCACCACAACTGACTTAAGTTATACTTCTTTAATAATACCTATGGTATTTGAAAGCCACCAGTTATTTTAAAAAAGATTTAATAAACTTTAACTTTTCAATGACTATGAAAACTACATAATAAGAGTTTCATAAAGTTAATCGTTATTCTGTTATTAGCTTAGCATCACATCCATATACATTTACACCAACAAATGATTATTAAGTAAAAGTCACTTTCCAAATAGAACTTCTAATAAGATTTTTTAAATTTCCATTTAAAGTTAAAATGTCAAAACTAGATTAAAATTGTCATCTTTAAAGTAATTTTATTCTTCAAATGAAATTATAGTCATAAAAGTTAATTTAGTTTTTGTTGCGGTTTAATTCGATTGTGTCACTTCACTTACAATATATATAGTCATACTGTCTTTCTTATTCACTCTAACACTTACTCTCATACCCATTCTAATACTCACATTTATACCCATACTCATAAAAAATACTAATAAACATTAATGTAACTAACTGTTTTTTTGGTCTTTATTTTAATATTATTTTTTTTTTCTTGAATTTTCATGACATATTTATGTAAATTTGACATTTTATCAAATTTAACCACACATTTCTATTTTAAGCAAATTTTTTCAACACAAACGTACTGTATTATCTAATATTTAGAATTAAACTTAAGAAAGATTCTAAGAAATACACAAGGAAAATGTCATAACAACGGAACCTACTCATTTTTAAATTACAAAACATTTCTTAAACCGTTATATAAAAGTACTTTATATTACATATACACATATACATACATACAAAAATCTTATACAAAATAAAAAAAAAAACAAAATTGTGTTAAAAAAAACTCTTCAAAAAAAAAAAGCAAAAACAAAATAATAATAAAGAACAGTTAAAGTGAAAGTGGATGTGATTAGCAATGATTTCTAATAAACAGTTATTAATAATAACAATAAAAGTAATAACAATAAAAAAAAAAATATAAATACGTATTTTAGTAAATATTCATTTTTTGTTAAGAATATTATCAATTTAGATAAAAATTAAATTTAATACAGTTAACTGTAACAGTTATTTTATTTTTTTTAATGTGTTCACCTTGTGCTGTCATTATGATATGAAAATGTCAAAAATAAATACCTGTAAAAAAATTTGTTAGTGTAGGTATTTGTGATGTTCATCTTTTTTTTCAAAACTTAAATTTGTTTGTAATTTTTTGATCAAATGAATGAACTAAGAGGAATAATAAAATTCAATACAGCGTAAATATTGTTACCAGATGGTGAAATTATAATGTATGAAACTGATGGAAAAAAAATTTATTAAATATTAATTTTATATTAATAAAAAATTACAATAAAATAGGAATATTTATTTTTTGTATATATGTACATAAGAACATTATTTTTAAGCGGATTATTTTTTTTTGTAGCAAAAATTAAAAACAGTTATTTTTTTTTAAGATTATTAAAAGATAAATTCAACTAATAATCGATATTATTCTAATCGATTATTACGAATATTTCTTAGGAATTTAATTAAAATTTAATCAAAATTGATTATTAAAGGTATTTTGAAGATTAATTTTTTTTTTTTGAATGGAAAGGAATTTAATAATTGAATTTAATGTATTCATATGTTATTTATATGTATATAATATTATATACTATAGATAGGAACTAGGAACGCATTATTCATGAAAAAAATAAATTTGATTTAAACGATATTTAATAAAATTTTTATTTTTTAGGAAGGAAGTTCATAACATGTACATCAGAAACCACAAATATAATTTATATTTACAATAAATATATAATTTTTATAATAAATAAATAATTATTTAAGTGGATTTTGAGTTTATCATAATATTATATAGAATACAATTATCGTTTTCTAATGCATCGAATTTTACATTTGAACATCTTTTGTTTAATTACCGCTGTTTATACCCGTGCATACGTATATGACCACATGTATATTAAAATTATTTCTCCGTATGTAACGCTTCGATCTTAAAGAAATAGATATTATGGTGTTAAAGGTACGTATCCGATCAGCATCGAAAAGTAAATCGACCTAGCTATGTGTGACTGTCTGTCCTTGTGTCAGCAAGATAACTTAAAAACAAAAACAGCTAAAATTTTGAAATTTTAATATAATAGCATAAGTGAATTAATGACTTATTTTATTTTATACATCATAGTGGGTACGCACGGGCATTTAAAAGTTAACAAGAGCAACTATAATCTTCTTTTTTACTCGTTAAAGAAAAATTTTATCTTGAAAGAATTGTAACATATGAAACCATATTTAAATCAAAGAAAATCTGGTAAAAATAGGCACTTGAACTGAAATAGTGACTTAAATTAAATGCAAGAATTATATTATAGTATATCCCCTAAAAAGTACCAAGTTTTTTATAAACGTGTGAATATACTAAATTTCCCCGTATAACTTTGCAAAAAATCTTCTTTAAAATAGGTTGTGTGGTAGCGCGTATTTTTCAAGTTATTCTTGAATTTTATTTGATACTCCCAATATTTGAAATGCAGATTTGTTCAATAAATCACGATATCTGAAATTATATATCAAAAGTTGATTTTTTTTTTGTTAGAAACAAGTTTCCTTTTTATTAGAAACAAGTCTCTTTATTTTGAACAATTAAGCACTGGAAAACCTAAATCGGTGTAATTTCTAGCGATTTTAGGAACTTGATTTAAATCGGGAGCGTCACATAAAAATTTTTTTTTGAGTCTCGATTTTAGAAAATTTCGTTTAAAAAAATTTCGCGATTTTTCAAAATTTCGTATTAGAATCTCTTTTTTAGAAAATCTCGTTTTTTATAAAAAATCTCATTTTTAAGGATTTTAGAGCTGGATACTAGAGATTTTAGAGCTGGTCAGAATTATCAGCCTTCCAGAATATCAAAAAAACAGATTTTCTAAAACGAGATTTTCTAAAACGAGATTTTCTAAACATGCGAATTTCTAAAAACGCGATTTCGTGAAAACGTGATTTACTATACCGAGATTTCGACTCAACCCGCTTTAATCTTTTTAAAATGTTTGGATTTAAAATGTCTTCATTTTTATCCTAGAGATGTAATACAATTTTACTCTAATGAATTTGAGTATTAAAAATTTGCTTTAAATTTTCTTTTTAAAAAATAAAAATTTTGTTTTAAATTTTTTGACATACATTTAATAATACAATGTATTCTTTCCAACAGACTTATTCAAAACAATGATTAAAATATTTATATAAAGTTTTTATACTTAGAAACGCATGTCGTTGAACTCATTCAGTTAAATGAAAAAAATATGCACTGAAACTTTTATAAACTACCAAATTAAAAAAGTGGAGTTAAAGAAATGCATTATTTTAAAAAACTTATTTGTAAGGCAAAATAAAAGAAATTTATTTTTGTTTTAGTTAATTTGATTTTGAAAAACTTTTGATATTATATAAGTTTTAATAAAATATTATGTAATTTGGTTTACAAGTGAACTGTCGAATATTGTACAAGTGTTTATTTTAAAAAAAAATATTCTGAAAACTTTTTAAAACTAAAAAAATCAAATATAGGTTAAAACATGCTTTTTTACAGACTGAATGTAAACAAAATTTGCACACATTGTAAAACGAATAATTGCAAAAAATTTTTAAGTTAAAAATTATGAAGATTTTAATTAAATTTTTGATGATCTTTTATTTAAATGCAACGAATTCTATATTCAAAAATATTCTATATTAAAAGATTAAAGGCTGGATTTTCTAACTTGATTTAGTATTGAACAGAAGGAATTTTTAAAGCCACCCTTCCAGTATACCAACACCAGGGGTGACCGGGGGTGGCAACCCTGTATTTTGGCCAACCGTCGCCGGGATTTTATTGCCGTTCAATGTAAGTAACACTTTGGTAAATTTTCTGGTACTGGACAGGTACCTAACGTTGGATAGGTACTTAATATAGAAGAATTAAGAAAATACAATCACTTGGTGTTAGTAAATATAAAGAAAAATACCCTAATAATTAATTTTAGATCAAATCAAGGCCCAGACTTCAGAAAATCAAGCTATGCAATATAATATTTGATACAAGGCAAAAACAGAGTAACATAAACAGAAATGACCTACACTATAATGAATCGCAATTTAATGATAACCAACGTTATGAATTGAATATGCAGCACGGGAACAGAATCTCATAAGTGCTATCACATCACTTTTGTTCCAAAAATTATTTATTCTTTATTTTATTAAAAACTTAAGACTAACTTAACCTATTATTAAAACTAAACCTAAGACTTTCCCTAAGCCTATGGCAATAGGCTATGTATATGTATATGTAATGTATATGTTTAAATATTATGCCTCTTCATTTAGCCCCCAAATACGATTATTTTGAATTTTTTTATCGCATTCTGTGATACACATGTTATACTTAAATATATTTGTCTCTACGTTATGATGGATATATTTGATACAGTTACATGTAGCCCGTCTATTATTACCATATACTAGGGTAACATGTTCGTGGCTTTGAATATAATGTCTTAAGTCATATTCATATTTGAAAAAGTATTTATTGAACTTTATTTAATTTCGCAGCCTGGAATGTACTATTTTTAAAATTTTTATTTATTAATTCCAACAAAAAATTGAAAGCCGAATCAAATTCCTAAAGAATCAAATGTAATATAAAGCCCTACTAAAGGAAAGGGACAGTTTCCAAGATAAAAAATCTAGTAAATTTGATAGATAATAAAACATGCAGCATAAGTTTATTCAAGTCGGTTCTGGAATATAATCCTTTAAACGAATGTGATATTTTTTAAAAACTGTTTCAGGATTTGCATACCTTTAGGCGCAACAAAAGTTTTTAAAACTGTTGATTTGCATACCACTAGGTGCAATTAAAATTATTTTATAAACAAGTACAAATTACTTAGCATTATTGCACTTTTGTACATCATTTTAACTCTCCTTTAAAAATATAAACTTTAAAATAATTTTTTTTCCTTATAATTTATTAAGATTATTTTTATTTTGAAAAATAAATGTTTTCCGAAAAGTTCTGTTTTCTAGAAATAAAAGTTCATGTTTGTTTACATATGAGTTCATTTAACCGAGTATAAGTAAAACTAATAAATAGTTTTTAAAAAAATTTTATGATTTTAATTGCATCATCATTATCATTATCATAATCATTTAAAATATAAAAAAAAAACTTATTTGGAGAAGTTTTCATATCTGGAGGAAGCCATCAAAACTGAAAACAGATTTATTAAGAAAGGATTTTTACAAAATGTATGCTAAAGTTTGAAATATAAAATAATATAAATAAATATAATTTTTTTTTTAAAAAACAGCTCAATTAAACTTAGTAAGTAAGTTTTTAATTACAAATTATATTGTATTTTTTCTTTTAATTATGTTTCTTACTTTAGCAGCTTCTTCCACATTTCTCTCGATATAACAATCATACAAGTACGCCTTAAAGACATTGAATACTATGCAAAAGCTGGAGGTGATAGGCCCATAATTATATAAACTTAAATTTTTAGAATATGTCCATATAATGTTTCCAGCTTTTATATTGATTTCAAGTCCCCCTAAATCCCCCTAAATAATACACGTATTTGTATTAAAATATATTTGTACCTATGGAAATTTAATTTTGTTAATTTAGTAAATTTCTATTCAGTATTCTAAAATCAAAATTTAAGTCGCTAGCTCAACACGAAGTGTGTCTTAAATAGCTTCCAATATTCGACGATCCTTTAACCACAAGTTAGTTCAACAAAAGTTCTTAATAAGTTTTTGTATCAATGTTTTAATAGTGCTTTTAATTTATTTATGTTTGTATTCTAGAAATCATTGTATTAAAATCAATATTACAATCAAGTAAGATAAAATACGATTCGTGTTATAACCGACTTAGAATTGATTGTTTGACTGAATTGAATCTTATGGTTAATTGACCAAGGAATTGATACGAAATATTTAGGATTAAATGAAACAAATTTTTCATCAATGGTATTTAGAGTAATTTTCAAGCAATTATTTCATTTTCATGAATTAAATTCTAGAAATCAAAAATAAGTATATTTAGTTCCAAGTATCTAGTAATTATTCCATTTAAAACAATTTTTCTCTACACAATCTTTTATTAGATTTTATTGGTCACAAGTAATTCCATGATTCCATGAATTTCTAAATTTGAAAATATTAGGTTTTAAAGCCCAAAAAGTCAAAAATTGAAAGTGCAATACGACACTATTTACATTATTATCTTTGTAACATATTTGCATATTTTTAGGGGCGTACTCTAGTATTTCAATTGTATGCAACCAAATTATATAATTTTTTATTATATTATCTTTAATTTTGGCATATTTTATGTAATTTTTTTTTAAATTTAAATTTTTAAAATGCCTCACACTTAATTTCCTATGGGCTTTAACCAAACCCAACGAAAGTGTCTTTTTAAATTGCCAGATCTGAAGAATGAAAAAAATGACACAATTTCCTGAATGTTTAATGCTTAAAGCAATAAAAAAAATTGTATTTATGGGAAAACGATAAACACAATTTTTTTTTTGTTTAATATGGAAAAAAAAGCGAAAAATTATTGCGTATTTATAGGCTTATGGTAAAATTTAAAAATGAAAATTAATTCAAAAACATTAAATTATTCATTAAAAATGGTTATTTTATATATTTTGTTTTTTTTTGGTTTTTTATAATTTGCAATAAAAAGACCGACTTTTTGTTTTGGTATTATTTTTTTTTTTTTTTTGGAAAATGTTTATGTAATTTTTTTTTATATTTTTATTTGAGGAAATGGAAAAATGTTATAAAATTAACAATAATCTTTTTTACTTAAAAATGTATGAAGCCTCAAGAATGTGAAAAGAAAATTGTTGCTTTTAAACTGAATCGAATAAACGGAAAATTAATGTCCTTGAAACACATCATAATACTTGTGAGGAGCATCCGAATAAAATTAAAATCTCTAGAAAATAAAGCCACCACATATGAATTAAAAAAATATTATAATCTATTTGGTTTATATTGTCGGTTCATTCGTTAATTTTCAATTTTTATTAAAATTCTTAGTAATATGTTTCAGGAAAATATTTTTCTATCGTGTAAAAGATGGAAAATTGAATTGAATTATGAGAAATAATTAATATTTATATTTTCTAAAATAACATTTAAAAATCTAACAATTTATAATTTTTATTTTAATTAGATAATGGTACTGGAAATATGACAGAATTTAGAAGTTATTACTAAAAAGCTTAGAATATTTAAAACTAATTACGATTAAATGAATTTTTATTTATAAATTACTAATTTCAAAAATTATTTTGACCATGGATATCACAGGTTATAATAATTTTTATAAAATTATAGAAGAAAAAGTTCTATTTGATCCTGGCCCTCTCGAAAGAAAGGTCGGCATTCTAAACACTGTGCCCATCCAGCCGTTTAAAAATTATATTTAATTTCTAAGCAATAAAAAAAAAATTCAATATGAATTGAAGTCCTTAATTAAAAAAATTTTTCTGGATTGTTATACTAATTTCCAATAATGAAATAATTTACATAACGCAAATGATATTTTCAAGTCTAAAAGCATAATATCGACAATCTCTGCTGAAGCTTAATCTTCAGAAAATATACTTTGCTACAAAAAATAAACTATAGTTTACACTGACAATATTATCTAAAACTACTTAGATCTTAAAGTGAGGCAAGATTTACTAAATTTATGTATATTTCAAATATTTACGTTGGTTTTACACCACCTTAGACCCTTGATTCGGTTTACTGTTTAAAATGCTCTAAATTCATGGCATTTCCCTCCTGTGGAGTATATTAATCAGGATTCCTTGATTAAAATATAATTTGCCTAAGCATTTGTTTTAAACTTAAACTTTATTTATTCCTTTATATTATTAAACCTTAACCGAGAAAAAAATTTAATTATGCAGCTTTTATTGCATTTAGATTAACATTTAAACTAATAATATAATTTTTAAATCATTGAAATTATTAATTTTAAAAAATCATTGAAATTATAAAATTTTATAATATTTTTGATATTTGGTTTCAATAAAAAATTTGGGATATTAAACAACCAAATAATCTCTGTATATATTTAAAATAAATACTTTAATTAACTTTCCCTAATTTAAAATACAATTAAAATTATTAATTTCAATTTTATTTAATACCTAATTAAAAACGAGGAAGATTATAGTTGCCCTTGTCAACTTTTAGATACCCGTGCTTACCCACTAACCGTTATTTATTTTCCACATGCTATTATAAATATTACAAAAAAAATATAGGAAAGTAAAATAGTTAAAAAAAAATTTAGCTTATTATCACATAATTTTTGCTTAAAAAAAATTAAATGAAAAAAAAAAAATATTAAATTTTTAATTCATTATACCATAATTTTTGCTTAAAAACAAAAAATAAAAACCATAAAAAAAAATAACCATAAAAAAAAAATAGCCCACCCCAAAAGTTGGCCCGAGCGATGTCCAACTTTGCCAACTAACTTGCCCTATTACTTTACCTGCCCAGTTTTAATTTTAACCTCGTAGCTTCATTAGATTCACAGTTATCGAATTGACAACTTTGTATGGCAGCTGCCCGAAAATGGGGTCGCAACATTTTGAAACTCCATATTAGTGCTCGATTCATTATATAACTAACAGTGTGTAATTTTCATCCTCGTAGTATACTCAGTTTCCAAGAAATTCATATTGGTGCAAAGAAGTTGTATGGCAGCCCCCCGCAAATGAAGCCGTAAAATTTTGAAACTTCATATAAGTGGTTGATTCATTATAAAACTAACCGTGTGTAATTTTCGTCTTTCTAGTATAATTACTTTTGAAGAAATTTATATTGGTTTAAATAAGTTGTGTGACAGCTCCCCGAAACCTTGGTCTGGTCTTAACCAAAAAGAATAGGGAACCTTAAAAATGTCCAAAAAATGTTTTGTGTGAATTTCAAAACTCTAGCTCTAATTTTTCAATTCTATCTCTTTTAATTAATTTTTAATTCACGAATATATTAAACCTAAGTAAAGTAAGCATCATATAATCATATTGATAAAATGATTCATTCAAAATATTACACATATACATATTATATGAATATACATATGTATATAAATTATTTATGAAGCCATTTACTTAAAAAAAATCTTTGCCTTCTTTTTTGCTTATCTTAAATAAACTACGCATCATTTAAATCATATCAAATTCTAACTCGAAATCGTTATCTACTTTTTGTAACAAAAACAAAAAACAAAAAAAACAAAAAAACAAAATTCATATAATTTCATGTTACAAGGTGCATAGCTATATTTCAAATTTTTGTATGAAAATATTGGAGTTAAAAAAGTTAGCTGTTTGAGAGCTACCCGAAGTTTTGGTCCGATCTTAACCAAAAAAAATAGGGAACCTAGAAATTGATTGAAAAATATTTTGTGAAAATTTCAAAACTGTAGCTCTTTTAGTTTTTGAGTTATCGTGCTGACACACAGACGGACGGACGGACGGACAGACACACATAGCTAGATCGACTAATTTTTCGATTCTGAGCCGATACGTACCCTTGACACTATATCTAGCTCGTCTAGATCGATGCGTTACAAACGGAGGAGCAAATCTAATATACCCGATGTCATATATATATGCACGGGTATAATAAAACCTTAGCGCTAATAAAAGTTTTTTTGCAACCACTAATGTAATGTCTTTTTTAATAATTTATCTATGTCCGGTATATATATATATAGTATTTCAGGTTTTATACGTTTGTATACCCGGATTATATTGCATGATCTGACATATAGCCCGTCTGTTATAGTAATATAAAATATATTTATTTATTTCAATATTACATATTACATTTATGCGCAATATTGGTAAATCCCTCTACTGCCAGGGCCATTGTTAGCTGATTCTAAATTATCTTACATCTTTTCCAAATTAATCAATATGCTTATTTAAATTTATTATCTTTTCTATATTACAATTTTAAGACTACTTTCTACATTTCTTAACTAATCTATATACAATTTAATTTAATTATTTAACAAAATTTTTTTTAATCTCTTTAAGCAATTCATGTTTTTATATCTCGATTTCATTGTACATTTATATTGACATTATGTTTATATTACGATATTATGTTATTTTAGTTTTTAATTTTGAATACTATTTTTAAGTTCTATTCTACTGCGGTGAGGTTGAAGAAGGTGTTCAGTGTCTAATTGAAAGTATTTGTTGCTCTAACAGAATATAATAATAATGATATATTTATTTATTTATTCGAACATTACGCATTACAATAACTACACAATATTGATAAATCCCTCGGTTGGCAGGGCCATTGTGGGCTGATTCTAATTAATTATTCAATTTTTATATCTTATTTAAATTTGTATCTTAAAACTATTTTTATCATTATCTTAATTAATCAATACGCTTATTTAAAGTTATACTACTTTTTCAAATTTACAATTTTGAAAATACTTTTTTCATTTCTTAACTACCTAATCTTTATGTATAATTTAATTTAAATATTTAAAAAATATTACTTTTTTATGTTGTTTTAGTTTTCCATTTTTAATTATAACTTTTAAGAATTTTCTTTTTTCTCCTCATTTTCTATTATATCATAATTTTATTCCAAATATTAAAATCGCTAGCTATCTTTTGTATTAGATCTATTCTATTGCTGTTAGGTTGAAGTAGATGTTCAGTGTTTAGATTATTGTTTGTCAAAATATTTAGTGTGAAAAGTGACATAAAAGGAGGATATGTTTATGGTATATTTATAAAAATTGCATACTTTTAGGATTTTCAACAAAAATTAAATATTTATGATATTATTTTCTTAAGCAAAACGCTCTGCTCTTATTAACACTACAAAAAACTAAAAAAATTGTTCAAAATACAAAAAACCATAATTGTATTCCTGTTATCCAAATAACGTAAATGTTTTTTAAAATAATATATTTTATTACACATACATGCATATGAGTTTATCTTACAATTTTATTTTCTTATTATATAATTTTTACATGCTAAATTGGAAATATTATGTGTTTGGCATACTAATAACAAATAATTGAAATCGATTTTTATTCAATTATTAAATTTTTTTTTTATCATATTTTTAATACAATTTTGATTTCTTATTTTGTTTTTAGAATAATATATCTACTTATATTGATATATATATATATGTATATATATGTTCCGATTCTTGTGGTGGGATTAGAAATAAAAACAAACGTCAAAACATCAATATGTAAGTGTTGTAAAAAATCTTCGAATAAATTAGAATAAATAAGAATTCACAAAGAGAACAATAGTCAAAATAATTACTCGTTCATAGAATTCAAAATTAGTAAAAAAAAAAAATAAAAACAAAATATCAAAAACAAGAAAAAAACCATTTTAATATTATAAGTATATTAAACTTTTGTTTTTGATTATTATTTATTAAATAAATGTAATAAAATTCAAAAATAGTCTAATAGTAATATACACATATATATATATATATATAAAATATATGTGATACATGTGGGACGCTTTAGTTAATATAACATAGACTTCAACTAGAGTAGACTTTAATATTACAAAAATAAATTCTGAAAGGTCACGGTCATCCATAAAATCTTGATTGGTGTCATAATCAAAATATTAATTACATACATTTCTTTTTATATAACTTATAATATTCTTTAATTATAAACAACTATACATATTTATAGTATCATATTTCTTTTATATATATATGTATATTTTTAATTACAAAACATGTACGTAAACATATATATATATATATATATATATAAATATTTATGAGGAGTATCAGTTTCAATGAATATCAGACATTTCTCTTCTTATATTGTGTAATATTAGTTGTTTATTATATGTGTATATATGTGTATTATATATTTTGGGTGTTTTTTACCCATACTAACGTAGTTCTAAAGGTATACTAAATTTTCAATTGCGTTTGTGATTCTGTAAATAAAACGAGATAGATAATAAGATTCAAACGTTTATGAATCGATTTAAAAATGAAAAATCAGTCCATTCGCACTGTAACTCCTTCCAGCGGTTTACATTTAATAAAGCAAGGTGACTGAAATTTTATCAAAAAAAATTAGGTTTCACGAGTATGCCCAACGCTTACACAAAGTTTGGTTCGTCAATTCTTTTAATATGTAAAATTGTTGGTGCGTTTGTATGAAAGTACATCACGTCTAAAACAATTCTCATATTAAAGTTATATTTACAACTCATGTTCATTTGGAGCTCCAGATGGTTTTAATTTTTTCTCTTTGTAGATTGGGCTGTAGTAATAACTGTTTTTTATTCGAAAACTATATTTGGAACTTTTAATCACCAAAAAACGTTCCAAGCTAACCGGCTATGACTTTCCAATTGATTCTGTATATCTAACACACCGTTAAGTTGGGGTCTGTGGGCAAGTATTTAAATTTTTTTTCTCTAAAATAAAAGCCGTTTGACTTAAAATCTTGTATACGTGATTTTCTTTGACAATTGAGTTGACTTCATTAAAATACTTTGAATTCGTTAAATCATATCAGGCCGGCGGTTTATTAAAAAAAATTTAGTATCGAATTCCGTCAAATAATTTAAGTATTTATTGATTGGACCTAAACGAATGTCTCAAAAATTTTTCTTATTTTCTTATCAATTGTGGCGTTATGTCATTTTGAAGATTTTTTAGATTCTTGGCTTAATACGATTTGAACGATTGACTTGAAATTTTGCATACGTGATGCTGTTTGACAATGAAGTCAATCTATTGAATAATCTCTATTAGCAGAATTGTAATTCCCTAACATATATTATAGGGTCGATGATTCTTGACTTTCTTTCTGAAATTCTGTATACGCGTTGCTATTTGACAATGAAATAGACTTTATTAGCCGACTTAGAATTCGTTAACCCATATTCGGCCGACGATTCATCAAAAAAATTTTGGAAGTAAATTGTTTCAAATTTTGTGGAGTACTGCTCTTTTTAAATCAGAACGATATTTAGATGCGGAGTACCAGCTCTTTTTTAATCAGGATGATATTATAACATTCACATTAAGTTAAGAAGGATATCCTAAGGTTGACAAAAGCTACTTTCCTCAGTTTCTAGTATTTTTAAAAATATTGGAATAAAAAGAAAATTATGTGAAAGAAAATATTGTTTTTATTTTTGTTAGATATTCAATGAGAGTTAATTAATTATTGAAGCATAATGTTATTATACTTGAAGAAATTTGATAATCATGAATATATGAGCGCATGATTTCATATTGAAAATACGAAGAAAAAACCAAAATCAAAAATAAAAAGTTTTACAGATCATATGCAAGAAAAATTGACATACACAAGTCTGAGATAATTGAGTTAATTAAATTAAGCTTCATTGAAATTTAATTTATTTTTTTTATATGTAACACATAAAGTTTTTTGTTTGTTATATAATATTATTAAATATATATATATATATTTGATTAATATGAAGTTATGTTATAATATTTTATTATGTTCATAGTATTTTATAAATTCTTACAAATCAAAATATAAAAACAAATTATATATTATTTGTTATTAATTGGTATTATAGTTCAAACTTAGAAAAAAGTTTTATGATTTAATAAACTATGAAATTAATTAATAGTATGTATATTTATAATATATTCCAGGAACTTGTTGTAATAATCCTGGCAACATTGGAAAAATCATAAATATATTTACGTTTATATTTGTGTAAATATGATATATCATAATAATTATATCAATCTATATTTATATAATGCTAAATTGATGGTTTATATTAATTATTAAGCTACATGCTTAATGCAAAATAATGCTTCAAGAAAAGTTGACCCACTATAAAAACATTTTATTTCCACAAAAGTTGGTTTGGTTAAAAACTAATTCCTAACAAAAATATCTTTAATAAAAAGAAATCAGCTTCAAGGAATCAAAAAGTTGCTGAATTGCAAAAGATAATTTTTAAAACTTTGTCCACCAGACAACCAGCCGCTATTACAGAAAAAGTGCAATAATTTTTATTAAATCAATATAATAATAATTTAATAATTAAGTATAAAGATTTTATATCATATATAACTTTCTTTAAGGTAAATCAGCTTGTTATTGTGTTCATTTTATAATCTCCAACAAGATTTTTGAAAGATACACAGAACTATCAGTTAGACGTTTATTTTATTCCAGTTGAAATTTTGCACTGTATCATCATCAGTGCGAACACTTACTCATAAAATTACCCTTTTTTCTATAAAACCTTTTCATAGTCGTTGAAGAGTGTTCGTAGGCTTTTTACACTTTTCTATACTGCAACTTCTCAAATGCTATTTAAAGATCGGTTTCCACTACACCGAGACAGTGACGGTACATTGCAGCGCAGACAACTTATTTTTCTCTACATACTATTCGGTGACTCCTTATTAATATATTCATACTATCATGACAAGGATGTCGAACAACAAAATAAAAGCGATTATGGACGACGCCGGAGAATGATATCATTGTTGCTCAATGTGGATATACTCATAAGAAACATAGAAGAATAAAAAATACTGTACGTCATCGTCTGGGAATTGTACTGGGAATCGACATTAACTTTGCTATTAAGCAAGGAAGATTTATTGGTAAGCTTAAATATAGTTTTTATTAATTCTTTCCTTCCGCATAATGCTTCAACTGGGCAAAGATCACGACTGTTTACTGGCCAATTTGATATTGAAATTTCATTAGCCAATCAGCACGACTTGAATCCTTTTGATGCATGATACCAATTTAATTTAGATATACACTACACTTCTAATGTCTGGAATTTGATTGTTAATGATAAGTTTTTTTTAAAAAAGAATAAAAGCATTCTGAAAAATAAAATATTGCTTAATTGCTTTAATCCACTTCACAAACAGAATATTAAATTTAGAATACTCTGGAAGACCTATGTACGTACCTGAATATATAATTAGAATATATTTTATTATAAAGAAATAAATAAATGACGTAATTAAATTAACCTAATTTAACAAATTATATAAATGACATTGTGAAAATTTCTTATTTTAATAAAATTAAACTCGCATTAAAACCCAGAACTATTATTTAGTTATTCTTTGTATCTTAAACTACAAATACAAATACCATAAAATTATATTTTATCTAATAATTAAAGAGTATAAACTATTTATTGAAATTTTCTAATTTTTAATAAAATATTGAATTTTTAATTAATCGGAAACAGAAAACCATTAATTTTCAAGTTATTTATTCTATTTAAAATAAATTTGTAAGGTTCTCCGAAATAAAGTCTAAAAATTTTTAAATTATTGGTTTATTCATATGAAAAATTTAAATTGACTTTATTTCAAATTGCAAGTTTTTTTTTTAATGTGCAAACAATTGAATTGTTATTTTTCAGAAATTTTGTGAAAAGTAAATTTGTAATTGGTTGCATAAAAAAGCTGGGTTATACGCTTCCGTTTCTGTTGTTTTCCGTGAAATTCTGAGTTGAATTCAAAATCAGGATTGTCCTCTTTTTCAGAAAATTTATGAATTTATGACTCCCTCGAGTGTGTCTTAAAGCCATAATAAAAAATTTCACGATTATGGCTTTACGACGCTGTAGTGAGTCATAACCCCATCATGGTGCCATTATATCTTAATGATATATTGCTTTATATCATGACACGTATTTTTCCTTAAACATTACAATATAATATGAATAATTAAAAATTACACATTGAATTTAATAATCTATAAATAATTGTTACTTTAAAATAATTAAATTAAATACTAATATTAATAAGAATTCATTAATCTTTTTATAATAATTGAATTAATTTATTTTTTTCTACTTGAGACGTCTCCTATCACAAAACTGTATTAGATATGCAAGATTCTGATTTTTTACTGAATTTGGCTTCATGTAATTCTTATTGTAAATTAGCCCGTGTTAGTTAATGTAATTAGTCATTATATCTCTTACATTTGAGACTGAATGGACAGGTGTTTTACAAAATTCTGTTACTGGGTTTAGATCTGCAAAACCTTTGTATAAATAAATCCTGATGATTTGAGCTTGTTTTCTTTCATGTAGGCCGGTTGTGTTTTCGTTAGTTCGCTATTGGGCTTAATTCAGAACCACCTTAAGGTTGAATGGTTCTGCTGATTTTGAGTTTTCTGATTTTAGTTAAACCTTGGTGAATCTTCTTTCAGTAAGGTTTAACTCGAGGGTTGTTTGATGAATTATTTAGAATGACCCTGTTTCTTCTCTTGCTCTTTAATTTCATCATCATCAGTAGCGCTACAGTCCTGTGTGGACCTTGGCTTCCTTCACAATTCTTCTCCAGATATCTCTATCTCTCACAGCATCTCTCCAATTTCTGACTTCGATTGTGTTTAAGTCTTCATTCACATCGTCCAACCATCTTTTCCGTGGTCGCCCTCTAGCCCTTGTACCACTCAGTTGCCCATTTAATAATTTTTTTTGCATACGGTTGTCGTCCATTCTTTGTACATGGCTTATCCATCTAATTCTTTGCGATTTTATAAATTTCACAATGTCCGCATTATTAATTATATCATTCAGTTCTGCATTTGTTCTAATTCTATAATTATTTTCGTCTATTCTGATAGGTCCATAGATTTTTCTCAATATTTTTCTTTCAAATATTCTTAAGGCGTTTTCATCTTGCATCGTCATAGTCCAGCTTTCTGAACTATATGTCACAACAGGCCTTATAATAGATTTATATATTGTCATTTTCGCCTTCCTTGATAAGATTCTTGATCTTAACATTTTTGCATTAGCAAAATAACATTTTGTATCCTGCTTGTATTTTTTCTTGAATGCAGGTGCTCGTTAGGTTATTGCTACTTATCTGGGCACCTAAGTAACAAAATTGCTTCACCCATTCAAAATTATAGTCTACTATTTGGATATGCTCTTTAATTTACCTAATATATTTTTTCTATTACCCTTTAAAGTTTTTAAAGGTACGAAAGAAATTTTAAAGGTACAAGATACACTCCTAAAATCCTTACTATAGCATATTTCATATAGTACAAGTATATTTAACTTAATCTACCATTCATACCAAGTCAGTATTTCAAAATGCAAATGTTTATATTTTATATGAATATTGCATAATATTAAATAAATATTGACAAAATCTATGTACAATGTAGAAAATTTAATTTTAAAAAAAAAAGTTCTCTAAGTTATTCATTTTTATTTTTATTACAATTTCGTTTTACTTTCATTTTAAAAAGATGTGCAATCATATGGTATAGTCGTATAGTCGTATTTATATTTAATGTAAAATGTTATTATATTGCATAAAATATTGTATTTTTCGTATATTATGTACGAGTATATAATAAAAAACACCCCAGGAAATTGTTAGAAAAATAATATTATCGAATTCATATTATTATTATAGAAAAAATATTACCTATTTCCGAAACATTTTTATGAATTTCAAAAATTCATTGAAATGAAAAATATAACATTCCTTTATAACACGAGAAATTTAATATTTCTTGTGGATATTGATTTCCTGTTTTTAAAGGATAAAAATGTATAACATACATATATATAATTTTATATATATATATAGGTAATTGCTTCCTTACTACAATTTTTCAAAATTAAAGAGAAAATCTGTTAAATGCTTTTTATTACAAAATTATAGAATTTCAAATCATGGCATTTAAATTGTTTGTATTTACTCCTATAATATATGCAATAAATTTACATAAGAAATTAAATTAACCATAAACTTTGGTTATTAATGCATTCTCTAATAACAAACTATGTCGAGTACTCTTTAGATATTTTCAATTTAATATTAGTAATAAATATTTTCCTTTCCTCCGAGTTATTTGTTTAATTGAAAATAAATAACTTATTTGAAAAACTTGTACACTTATGGAAAAACTAACAAACAAATTAAGTTGAAAATTGTATTTAGTATTTATTAGCTATAAAAGTATTTAGTATTTAGTAAGTTCAAGAACCGATCCAGCTGTTTTGTCGCATTAATAAATAATGTAATAAATTTAATAAATAATTTAAAAAAATGAAAATAATTTTAACGTTGAAATAAAATATCAATTAATATTAACGAAAATAAATAATTTTACACATATTATATGAAATTTAGACATGGTATTAAAACTACAGGTGTTTAAAAGTTTCAAGGTTTTTGTTTTTGACGCCTTACAGTGCCTAAACGGATGACCATTCTAAAAAGTTTTCTTAAAAGACGTTTATTATTTACTTTTATATGAACTTGCCTGTGTCTATGGCTTTATTTTTCATTCTGTCAGTTAGTGATACATTCATATTAGAAATCTGACCACAAATTTATAAGAATTGTATGGTTCAGTGGTTAGCGAAGTGGCTTCGGGTGTAAATAGATCTGAGTTCGATGCTCGTTGAAAGGAAAAAATTTTTGTTGTGTTTTTTTTTAAATTCAACAGAAATAATAAAAAAAATTACAAATAAAATTAATTAATTTGGATAGTTTCAATTTTAAACAATTAGGTAAAAATAAATCCTTAAATAAAAAAAAACTTTTAGTTACCTATTAAAAAAAAATTTCACCATGAAGAGAATTTGAGCCAACGACCCCAACATTTTAAAAAAATACGATAGATACAAAAAGTAGACTACCTAACTCATCTTAAAATTTTAAAAATGCAACAGTGCGTAAGACAAAATGTAATAGTGTGAAATGATTTTGTTTAGTGTTTGCTATTGATATGCAAATACAAAATATGTTTGTTCTATGGATACATATGTTTATAGTAGTAAAGTATACATGTGTTTAATGTAAGTTTATTTGTGTTTTGTGTTCGTTAGATAATAAATATATTAATAATAATTTTACATGAATATGCGTGTGCGTATTTTGTTTAAAAAAAATATTTTAATGAATATGTATTTTCATTAATGAAAATAATATTTCTAATTAGATTACTACCATGTATTATCATATTATTATCATCATATGCATCTGTGTATGTAAAAAAATATTAAGAAACATAAACAAAGAACTAATTCCATATATATCGTTTTACTATTATAGAAATTATCATAAGTAATTACTATCAAATAAAATTTGAGTATTTGTCTGATAAATTTGATTGTCGAATAAATAGGTATGTATGTATATATTCAAAGTCATAAGTAAAAGTATTAATTAAACAATTTTGACAACTAATATTTGGATTGGAATGGTTTTTAGTTTTGAAAAGCAAAATTGTTTCGGAACAATTTTGAAAACATATTACATAAGTAATGATAGGTATAAATGGATTAAGATTAGCTGAAAGAGGAACTGTCTCCCATTTCAGCAATTTACTTTTATACTAAAACACTTTTAAATGCAAAAGATCTACCATCAATCTTTGGTTATTTAAATTTTCAATATATTAATCTTAAAAGTTTTCAAGCATTAAAAGAACTCTTTCTTATACCAGCAATTTACTTTTATATTAAAACAGTAACAAACTCCCAAGATCTACCTTCAATTTTTTATTTTCTACATTTTAGGGGGCTAGTACTACTTTAATAAAAGTATAAATTGAAAAAAATATTTATTCTTATTTTATTTTATTTTCTGTGTAAAAGTTTTCCATCACTAAAAGTAAACATCGGCGATAATCATAAATGTATATTCGAACAAATTGAGCAAACACTGTGAATTTGTAAACTTTATTTTTTGATTTATCATGCACAAGGAAGGACGGACAGAAGAACATATAACTAGATCAACTTACTTTTTGATTCTGCCCGCCTTAAAGAAATGATTCTGTTTCAACCCATATCTTTAAACCTATACCTATTATCTGTCAATTTTTGAATCAGTTCGTTCAACTGCTAATAGCCAAGAACTCTATACCTAATATTGACTTTATCAAATATTAATTAAATTAATCTGTATAGTTGAACTTACAAGGCGTTATTTAAAGAAATTCTACCAGCATTTATTTCTTTACTTTACAAGTATAATCTCTCAACTTTAAAAATAAATTTAAATTTAAGATCTCGTCTTTCAAAAAAAAAATAAATAGTTAACAAGTAATATTACACTTCCATTACTAAACAGCAATAATATTAAACATTAATAATGGAAATAATCTTTTTAAAAGTTTAAAAAGTAATGAGTTTTTGAGTATTTCTATCCTTGATATTTAAAAGTATCTTAAACAAAAAATTTAAAGTTCATTGCTCAAAAAACTTGAAAAAATAAATTAAGGAATTGCCATACCGCAATTTTTGGATTATTAATATTTGTCGCCGAATTTACCATTAACATTATTATACTCTCCTAAAGTATAGGGTTATATTAACTTTGATATGGTATTTGTAGGGTTAAAAAGGATCAAGTTAGATATGGACACATTTATATTTTTGGTCAGCATCACCTCAAGAGTAGATTTAATCATATCCGTCCTGCTTTAATCACAAAAGCTCAAAAACTAAAAGAGCTAGAAATGCATGCAACACCTTTTCAGCAATACTGCACATATAAGGGCTAAAACTAACTTGAAATACGAAAATACTAAATTTTTAGAAAAGTTGGTTTTTTTTACTGATTGTGAACTACAAAAAAAAACCATTTATACAAATAATTAGTATTGACTTGTAACAAAAATTATTTTATACTGGTTATTCAAGCAATTATTTTATTTCAATTACTTTTTACAACTACTTTTGGTTGAAAGTGTACATTATATAAATTTACAGTTACAATTAAGATGGAATCTTAAAAATGCATCTAAAATTCAGTATGAGATGGATAACTGCAGTACTTAATTTGTAATAATGAATTTTCGAACAATTTAATTAAATTAGAGAAACTTTTTTAGGTTCATTAAGCTATTTAGCTGCAAAATTATTAATTTAACATACTCGTAATTACAATAACACAATATATTATACACAAAATTTTTTTTGTATTCCTTTTCAACTCCTCTAGTATATGGCTTTCACCAAAGCTATTTAGGATAGGCTTCAGTTTTTTTAATTGCTTAATTCACTAGGACGTTTATTACTTGGCTGTAGCGCATGTGTTGAATAAGATTATAAGATTATTAATAATATACAAATGCTAATTTTTTGCGCCATCTGTTATCTTATACAAAAGTTATTTAAATATTTTTATTAAATCTAGCTTTATATTACGATATTATTATACAATTTTATGACATTTTTTTATTAGGTATGACATGATCGGAGCTTGAACCCAAAACCTTTTACATGAAGAGCGGCCTCATTACCACTACGCTTCTATTTTACAGTACAATACATGTTCTAAAAAAATATAATTCAACTCAAAAAATATTCAATACCTGGCAACAATATTCTATTCCAATAAAGTTCATCTGATACACTGTTAAATTAAATCGTTTTCATAAACAAAAACAAAAAATACTATAAAATTCATTGAAAAAAAATAAATAACTTAAATGTAAATAACCATAGTAATTTAATAAAATATTATAACAGTGTAATACAAAACAGTTTTTCAAAATACATTCATAAAAAACAAAAAAAATTTCAAAGTCAAAACAAAGAAATATACCAGAGAAAATTGGTTTTAAGAAACAATATTGATGCTTCAAAAATAACGTTTTAAAATTAAATGTATGCATTTTTAATATACATATTATGCATTAAAATCAATATTATATTTTCTACCTTAACATACTCTTCATCTATAAGAGGATCATAAACATAAAGCAACATTACACTATCAACCATACATATATTTTAAGTTATAACTGTAAAAAAAATATAAAATACAAAAAGAATCAATTTATGGATTCGATATTTCTGTTTTGAATTTGTAACATTAAGTAGAAAGGGATGAACATATATATATTTTCTTTCCTATTCCTGCATATACATATATACTCGTGTATAGATATATATATATATTTGGTTTATCGTGTGATTTGCATTTTATAATAAAAAACGTTTTATTATATTGAAAAATATTTTATTATTTCATTTCTTTTATAAAATATACAGACTATATAAGTGCACTAAAAGTAATATGTATATATGTATGTTTGTACACTTTTAAAAATAAAAACAAGTCATTGCAATAAAAAACAACTTCCGCCATCTCAGACACTGTGTGATGATGGTATATACAAAAATCTGCCAAATGTTAACCTTCTCATATAGAAGAAGCTGCTCTTTGTAGTAAGTATAATACCTTATTACTACACAATCACTTACAATTTTACAGTTACTTTTTTTTATTTTTCTTATTCAAGTACCTTTAAATTTATATTGAATATCTTGAAATGCATAAATTCAAAATTGTAGTGGGGAGAAATGGGCGTGAAATATATATATGTATATAATATATATATATATAATTTTTTGTATATTATTAAGTTGTCGAGACATAAGCTTCAAAATAACTGCACAATAGTATTGAATTGTATTTTAATATTAAAATAGTTATAAAAAAGAATTTTCTATACAAGTACTGATTTATTATGTATTAAAAATAACTGTAAAAAAATAAAAGTGTTTTGTACATTAAAAAAAATAAAACAAAAGTAATTGTGGAAAAAAGAAAATTTAAAAAATTGTATACATTTAAATTTAAACAATGTTGTTACCTATTATACAATGCAATACAAAACCGAATAAGAAATCAATCGTGACTCAGATTGACAATATGATTACATAGTTTTAAAGTAATCAATTATTAATTTCAGTATCAATTTGTAACAACAAAAAGATTAGAATTGAGAAAGATTGAAATTAATTAATTTGATTATTACAAAATTAAGAGAACGTCAAGAAATGCTTGATACTTGGTAATGCACAAAAATAATTATTCGATATGCTCCAAAATAGCCATATGATTACTCATAGTAAAATAATCATATAACTTTAGAAAAGTAATCAAAAGTTTAATATATTATGTTGGAATCAGATAACTTAATTCTCAGTTTAATATTATATTTTACTTCCTTACTTCTTTATACAATGAATCAACTCTTTATACCCGTGCATACATATGGCATCGGGTATATTAAAATTGCTCGTCCGTTTGTAACGCATCGATCTAGACAAGCTAGATATAGTGTCAAGGGTACGTATCGGCTCAGAATCGAAAAATTAGTCGATCTAGTTTTGTGTGTCTGTCCGTCCGTCCGTCTGTCCGTGTGTCAGCACGATAACTCAAAAACTAAAAGAGCTAGAGTCTTGAAATTCACACAAAGTCATTTTTAGACAATTTCTAAGTTCCCTATTGTTTTTGGTTAAAATCGGACCAAGACTTCGGGGAGCTGCCATACAACTTTTTTGCACCAATATGAATTTCTTCAAAACTAATTATACTACGGGGATGAAAATTACACATGGTTAGTTTTATAATGACTCCGGCACTTATATGAAGTTTCAAAATGTTAGGGCCCCATTTTCGGGGGGCTGCCATACAACTTCTTTGCACCAATATGAATTTCTTCAAAACTAATTATACTACGCGGATGAAAATTACACACGGTTAGTTATATAATGAATCGAGCACTTATATGAAGTTTCAAAATGTTAGGGCCCCATTTTCGGGGGGCTGCCATACAACTTCTTTGCACCAATATGAATTTCTTCAAAACTAATTATACTACGCTGATGAAAATTACACACGGTTAGTTATATAATGAATTGAGCACTTGTATGAAGTTTCAAAATGTTAGGGTCCCATTTTCGGGGGGCTGCCATACAACTTCTTTGCACCAATATGAATTTCTTCAAAACTAATTATACTACGAGGCTGAAAATTACACTCAGTTAGTTATATAATGAATCGAGCACTTATATGAAGTTTCAAAATGTTAGGGCCCCATTTTCGGGGGGGCTGCCATACAACTTATTTGCACCAATATGAATTTCTTCAAAACTAATTATACTACGACGATACTAATTATACTACGACGTTATTTATATAATGAATCGAGTACTTATATGAAATTTAAAAATGTTACGGCCCCATTTTGGTGGCCATACAAAGTTTTCGATTCAATAACTGTGAATCTAATGAAGCTACAAGGTTAAAATTAAAATTGGGCAGGTAAAGTAATAGGGCAAGTTATTTGGCAAAGTTGGACATCACTCGGACCATCGGACTTTTAGGTGGGCCAATTTTTTTTTTTTTGTTGTTTATTTTTTTTTTTTTTTGTTACGTCAAAATTGTGGGGTAATGAGTTAAATATATAAGGGAAGTAAATTACGGTTTATTTTATACACCATAGATGGTATGCACGGGTATCTAAAAATTGACATGGGCAACTATAATCTTCCTCGTTTTTTTTTCGCTTTTATATCAAAAAATAATGCTGCACAAATCAAAAAATCAAATATTAGACTATTTTTGACAAGCTACAATTACTCAGATAAAAACTTTATATAAAATCATAAAGACTATTTTTGACAAGCTACAATATAAAGATAAAAACTTTAATTTACTCAAAACTAATCATATATACTTTATTATATAGGTACTTCATTCGTTATTTTCTGTCCTAGTTCTATATTAAAAGATGAATTACTGATAAATTCTTAATATTCTATGAAATATTTTCCTAAAGCTTGAGCTAAATGTAAATAGTAGAATTAGAACGCCACCTCTCTCAAGAGAACTTAAGTGTTTTGACATGATTTTAAAAGCAACATAAAAAAGTCTAGGGTTGAACAAAACTCAAATTTCAATTCATATTCTTTTAAGTCAAATTTTGAGTACTCTGATATTTTGATAAATGTCGTGACTGTATTAACTCACATGGTAGAAGGTACCCAAATATTTAGTTGAATTGTTAACGTAGTTTGAGGTTCAAAAATTTGAGTTATGCTTAATTACAACCCTTTAAAAATTTTAAATTAAATTTGAGAATAATTGTAAGTAATTACAATTTCTTTCAAAACTTACAGCAATTAAAAGTTAAATAGTATTCTATATTTTGGTTGTGTTAAAAGCAAATATTTTGTATTTCAGTTATTACAATGTACCTTTTTTTTAAATTAAATCTATTCAATTCATTTTAAATATAATAAGTAGTAATTTAATATTAAAAAAAAAAAAAACAAAAAACAAATAAAAATAATAACTTCAAATTAATTTAATTAAGTTAACCTTGAAATGAATTTTTGTAAAATTTGTATTCTTTTCAATTTACATTTTTATAGTATTGGTATTATTTCTTAAATTTAATTTTGTATAGGGTACTTTTTTTATTTTTAATTTTATTTTAAATATTAAGAGTATTTAAATTAAATTCACAGCCTGGCAATATTTAATATAAGTTTTAAGACTGAAGGTTACTGTACTAGTTTTGTTTTTTTATCATAAAAAGTACTTATAATATAAATTCTATAATAATGAACCCCATTTTTGTTCTGTCATGGTCATTTTGTTATTTGTTCAAGATTTTTCTAACACTCAGACTTTAAATAATTTAAGAAAAAATAAAAAAACCCTATAACTGCCAACCAAACAATAAAATTTTATTGTTTAAATTTTTTTATTATTAGTGTTTCTACTGACATTTGCTATTATTAAGACGGAAAGTATTGTAATATGATATGAAAAAAATCCATTGTTCGTGCTTATATTGCCAGTTAGGTGATGGAACAAGTCTTACTCCACTTTTTATACCCGTATGACTATATAGTCCAAGGGTATAATAAATTTGCCATTACGTTTGTAACGCAGAGAAGGAGGAGGGGGTAGATATAGACTCAAGTGTATGGATCGGATCAGAATCGAAAAATAAATCGATTTAGCCATGTATGTCCGTCCGTCCGTCCGTCCGTAATCACGATAACTCAAAAAGTAAAGGAGCTAGGATTATGAAATTTTCACAAATTCGTTTTTATGCAAAAAACGGAATCGAGTTTTAAATTCAGCCATTTTGGTCCACGGGTTCGAGTACCTGCCATACAACTTCTAATTTTATATGAGCATTACTCTATACCTATTGAAGCTGCGTGTCTGAAATTTTGCCAAAAGTAGTTTAGTATAATGGCCAAAGTTACTGCAAAATTTGGTTGGTCTACTGCAGAGGGTTCGAGTAGCTGCCATACAACTCCTTCTTTTATATGAGCTTTATACTACACCTGATGAAGCTGGGTGTCTAAAATTTTGCAAAAACTAGTTTAATGTAATGGCCAAAGTTACTGCAAAATTTAGTTGGTCTACTGCTGAGGGTTTGAGTAGCTGCCATACAACTCCTTCTTTTATATGAGGATTACACTACACCAAATGAAGCTGGGTGTCTGAAATGTTGCCAAAAATAGTTTAGTGTAATGGCCAAAGTTACTGCAAAATTTGGTTGGTCTACTGCAAAGGGTTCGAGTAGCTGCCATACAACTCCTTCTTTTATATGAGCATTACTCTACAGTCTACACCTAATAAAGCTGAATGTTTGAAATTTTGCCAAAAGTAATTAACCGGATGATATAATGTATATGTTACGGTCATACGGGTATCCCAGAGTTGACACAGTCTACTCTACTACACTCTTCCTCGTTTTTTTGTTGGAACGAAGATGCAAAAAATAACATCATGACGTAATTCGATTAAATCTGGTCATCTTTCAATAACAAAAAGAAAAACAATTTATTTAAGCTATCTCACCGTGATTGTAGGTGAACAGTAGGTGAGTTTGGAGAAAAATATGAACAGGCACCACCCTAGGCATCCTAAGCTATCATACCGTAGTTTCGGTGAAGATAATGGCAGTGAAAATAACAAACACTTTCCCTGTGTCAACCTAGCACTAGCAAATGAAAGATAGTTTGAAGTTTCAAGATATCTAGTAGCATCCTGCTAAGTGCTATGGCAATGGTATGTGATATAACGGAATGAATCTAAAAAAAAATAAATTATAGCCTTAGTATCAGCCTTTTGTGATAACGGGAACAAACGCTTTAAGTTGAATCATTGTCGGAATCAAACAAACCAGACATTTAAAACCAGTCATCCATTGCAAAATGTTTTTAAATAAAGGCTTTTTTGAACTGCACGTATGTTATTTACACTTTTGCAGTTCTAGTAACGTGTGATATGATGAAAAATCTCAATTGGCTTATTAGCCTAACAGTTGAGCACTTAAAACAAATTATAAAAATCAGAAAATGTCTGATATGATCAAAAAAATCATTCTGCAGCACAAGTACAACCACAAGTAAATCTTTTATGTACAATAATTGGGAAATTTCATAAAATTTCTTAGAAACTTATAAAATGAAGATGAAAAGGTCTACAATTACTTTAGAAACTGATTAATTTAAATAAATGGCATATCATAAAAGTTAGAAACAAATTTCATCAGTCCAAGGTATTAAGCTCGTATTTTGCTAACGGTTCAACTGTTAGGCTAATAAGCCTGTCTATACCGTTGGTCATATTGTATTCGTGTTATTATAGAACTGATCTTAATGCATTCTACATACATGACTAGGTCTACATATAGGACTAGGTCTTATAACATGTAGAAATGTCTTAGTTTTTCAATAGATACAATTCTATTTTTGTTTATATTGTAGTATTTTGTATTTGAATTATATGGTATTCTATATCTGTGAGTTATATTATTCAGTTAAATTATTTGCTTATATTTGGTATTTGTTTAAATTGTTATATTTATGTATTTCTTTTTATTAAAGATGTATAATTATTAATTATTGATTAAGCCATTAATTTGAATCAAATTGTGATTTGCATTTGAGTCGAGTCGAAAACCAGATAAAAGTTTTTTGACTTTCAACCGGGTCTTTTATATAAAATCTCGGCAGTCTAACCACTATGCCAGCCAACTGATAAATGAATTTTATAATCGACTACAAATTTGGAATCTGGAGTACTATAATAATAATAATATCACATAAGAGTGTTACATAATATAGTTACAACATATTGCATTCCAAACATTGCGTTGACATCTGAATAATTTTATACAAAAAAGTCTACAGGAGTTCATCTAAAAATACTTATAACATTTTTTAAAATGTCTTTAAAATTTTCATTTATAAAAACTTTTTTAAAGCAAATTGAAAAGGGAGAAAAACTATTATGAGAAAATATTTTTTTAAGTTTTCTCATTTTCTATATAGTATGTATGTATTTTACAATTCAAATTTTTTTTTTGTTTTTTTTCCATGTTTTGTATTTAAAATTTATTGTAATGTAAACACATTCTATTTTTCAATCATTTTTCTGTTAATGTTTTTGGGTTCGCGTTCCCATTTTAGAATAATTACATACATATATGGTTTAATATAATAGATATGTATATATATATAAAATATATATATATATATATATATATATATTGAGCTTTTTTGCAAACTTATAAATGGTATTTTTTCTGTTCAAAAAATTTCATATACAAAAATATTTCATATTCAACTGAATAACAATTATTAAATGCACATACATATACATATACATACATAATAAATACAAAATATACGAATTCCTTTTTAACAATTCGGTTTCTTAATGGAACAAACATGCATACATACATAACAAATAAAATAAAAAAAAAATTTATTCTATAATTTAATATTATTTTATGCTTTTATTTATTTTATGTTTTCTTCGAGTCAGAGAACATTTTTTTTAAAACTAAAAAATTTTTTAATAAAACTATGGAAATATTCGGAAAACTATGGAAATGTTTTTTATTTTGGTTTTTTTTTTTTTCATAAATTTTAATTTTAATTAATATTTAATAAAAAAAAAAATATAAAAATTTAATAAAAGATTAACCTTAAATGTTAAATATTTTTTTAAAAGCATATTATAAATGTGAAAAACAGTTTTTTGAGAAATATTGTATAAAAATTTTTAAATTTTGTATTTTAATGAATTTTTGAGGAATTGTATTAAATATTTTAATAGGGACTCAACCAACTGAATCTAAATGTAATATATCCTATAAAAATACTTGTGGGGACTTTTTCCATATATTTTACAAATGGAAAAAGTCCCGAAAGCTTCATACAAATTTTGGGGACATTTTTTTATTTCAGAGACCTTTTTTTGGGGACTTTTCTTACAGCCGTTTTGTGGTTACAACTGTGACAATAATAACAAATATTGATAAATTCGATTTGGCATGCATTCCATTTTATCCTATTTTCAGAACAAGAACTCTGAAATTTAGGAACTCTTTTCTGAGTCGCACTTCCAAATTGTGGAACACATATGTGCCTATATGGGTTTCCCAATTCATTTGATCCGCAAAAATTTCAAGAAGGAAGTTAACTTATACCTCTTTAACCCTTAAAAGTCATTTATATTTATAACTATAACTATCCCTTTATTTTGGCTACGGGGGGAGGCTATTTTAGTGTAGTGAAAATCTCACACTACTTATGGGATTAGAATTTCAGGTGCCTTTTGAAGGTTTTTTCCTCCCTTAGGAAAAAAAAAAATATATAAAAAAAGCATTCACATAACAGGTTATTATTAGAAACATAATATAGGTCTTCAATATTTTGAATTATTTGCAGAGGTAGTACTCCAAAATGACTAACAGTAGTTAAAATTGACTAGATGGCTGGATCGCCAATTATTCACAAGACACAATTTTGGATTTTTTTCGAAAACTTAGTGATCTGGAGAGCGCCAGTCCAAATGTGAGAATTACACTCCATCTTAAGAAGCATGTACACTTAATATATATTAAATTGATCGCTAGGGAGAAGTATTTATATAAGTTTCCAAGTAATCCTTGCATTTAAATATCAATTTTTAACCCTGTAAGATAAAACAATACAAAGTGTAATAGGGTCCAGTAAGAAATCATAAAATAAAATTAGAATTTCCTGTTAGTAACACATTCTCATGCATTATATTACCTATATATAAACAAATTCTTTAAATTATCTAAGGACATTTAATAAATATTGATAAACTGAACTAAAATTGGAACCAAATATAATATATTATATAAAGATATACGTATTATATATAAAATATAAATTATAAGATAAAAACATTATTATTATATTATATATACATAATATATCGTATATACAGGCGTAAGAAATTGGTCAGTAATATTTAAGGTCAAACATATGAGTTTATATTAAAATTTTCACAAACTAAAAATAAAAAAAAAAAACAAAATATAAGAACAATTTTTATAATAACATTGAAAACACATTTTGACAGTTTTGTATCACAATACATATAATACTAATACATATATATTGAAAGGACATCTTTTATATTTTACTATATACATATGGCAACAAATTGATGTTATTATGTTTACAAAATTAAAATATTTTTGCACAAATTTTACATATTTAACAGGACATATTATTTTTTTGAAAGTTTTGTGAATGAATGTTTTGTAAGAAAGGATATGTTGAACATATTTAAGTATAGATTTAATAAAGTTTTTTACATTGCTGAAAATGTTATCTTTCATATAAACCAAATACAAAAAAAAAGATTATACAATAATATACCAAATAATCTTATACTAATATATATAGTACTATAATATATAATGTATAATAGATAAATATTTTTAAGTGGAAAATTACAGTAATTTAAAAGATTGTTATATAGAATTTTCCGATTAGATAAAACTATTTTCCAATTGAATGAAACAAAATTGTCAGGCGATGTCTGCCCATCTGTCTGTAAATACTATACTCCAATAATAATGATGCTATTTTGATAAAGTTTATACTGTAGGTTACCAAAAATGACAAAAGTATGGCGGGGATTAAAAATGGGCGAAATAGAATCATTAGTTCGGATACTGGAAGCTTTTTCTCGAATCAAGGCCAAACGAGTAGTTCTCCAAAACCAATAACAATAGAATTTTTAAATTTGGTATAAGGGTTTCTTTTCTTATTTTCCTTATGTTAATAATGTTTGGGATCAATTGGCTAGGTGGTTCTGGTAATAAAGATAGAAAATTTGATCCAAGCGTGTTCTTCCTAGTTTTTTTAATATCCCAGAATTAAAAAATTTTTCATTCATTTTAAAAAAGGATTCATTTATTTTAAAAATGATTCATTCATTCTAGGTTTCATGCTATAGTTAGAATTATATAATTTTTGATTGCGTTGAACAGTTTACAGGGCCAAGAAGTTTAAATTTATTTTAGAAATAATTTCAACTTTTATATTATTGATTTCACATAATTTCATATTTAACTTTATATAATAAAAAAAAACTTAGCTTTAATACTTATTAAGTACATTTTGTACGAACTTTACGGGAATCGAACCCGCACCCCTTCAGTTAGTAAACCAAATGCTTACCCTCTATACAATCGACGCCCTTGTATATATAATATTTAATTTCTCATTTTATTTATTTTTATTGATTAAATTTCAAGTTTATTTGTTCAACTTATTTTTCTAATGACATATTGCATAAGTGCAGCTTTTGCTGATAATCTGACTAAATTACTTAAAACCTTTTGTATTTAAAGTTTGAAATATAAGAGATGTCAAAATACTTAATAATACAGGAAAAATTGTGTCGTCGTCGAATGCAATTAAATTACCTTTAAAAGCTTATATTTTTAGAACGTTTTTATATATAAGGAAAATATTGGACTAAATAGTGCCTTAATTGTATACAGGGTGTTCCGGGAATAACGTGCCATAAAACAGCAGATGATAGGGGAGTTCAAAACGACCAAAAAATTGTATGGGAAGGGGGGTCTATCTCCAGCTTTAAAAAAATCTTAAACTTTAATTTCTTCAACAATAAAATCTTTTGAAGAAATTTATTTAAAGGAAAAAAGTATTTTATTGAAACTTTATTTGGTTATAACTTTTATGATTTTTGAGATAAGAATAAAATTTGAGTTTCAAAATGTTCGTAGAGAAACAAATATTTTTTTTAGAAAAAAAAAATGGTATGGTAATTGCTCAATTTTTTGAGCAATAGTGTTCAAAGCAATTTATGCCTAAAAAAATGCTCATAATTTTAACCTTTAAATCATTATAACTTCCAATTTCGAAGAGCAATATGCATTACTTTTTATGAATTAGAAAAAGAATTCAACAGGCTTTAATGTGCAAGTTAAATTTTTTTTTTAGCTACTACATTTTTGCTTTTATGGGTAAAAACAAAACAGCAAAAAATTTAGTGAAAAAATATAATTTTTTTTAAAAATCGGATCTTTAAGGCCTTTTAACTCCGTATGGGTTGAAGATAGACCCCCCCTTCCCCTACAATTTTTTGGTCGTTTTGAACTCCCCTATCATCTGCTGTTCTATGGCACGTTATTCCCGGGACACTCTGTATAATAAGCCTAATTTTAATTTTATAAAATCCCCATGGCAACCTATCAGTAATAACCTTCGAATTTCTTGAAGTTATAGCTAAATTTTACATTTAATTTAAAAGAATATCATGATTTGCACATATGGTTACTATAGTAACAATTGAGATATCATATAAATATAAACAATAACTATTTACATATTGCCTAAAAAAAATTCAAGTTATATTTTACTTTGGATATTGATAGAAGTTATCACTAAACCTTGGTTCGAGGTGCCATTACGACATTTGATGGAATAACCATATGAGTCCACGCTAGCGAGCTAGAAACCTTAATAGTAAAGCTTTCAAAAAGTTTTTTATAAATTTATGGAAGCAAGTTATTTAAATATTTGTAATATGATTATGAAATTATTCACCCCTGACATGCTAAAAGAAACTTAGGGAAAAACTATCAAAAGACATTACAGTTCGGTATAGAGCAACTTTGATAAAATTACAGAAACATGCAATTGTATGTTATGTGCGTTACTAACATTTAACATTAATATTAAATTTGAAATTGATATAAAAATCAATGTTTCAAAGGTTTTAAAGCTGTGTTAAAAATTAATAAGAAGAATTTCAACGATCCAAAAACTACTACTCCTTAAAATAAAAATGAAATGAGCCCAAAAAAAAACAAGACACACTTTTTTAAATCTCATTTTATTAAAATTTTAAAGAATTCTGTATTACAAATTGGCCTAAAAACATTATTTAATAGGTTTTAATGTTGACTATATTTTATATATATATTTTATACATATATATATTTTTGGCAATAAATATTTAATTTTCCTTATTTTTCGGGGTTTTTTTTTTATTTATGAAAATATTAATCTTCTTCCTGAACACTAATTTAACTCTAAGAAAGAATTTCAAAAAAAGCATCTTTCAATTTAAATTAAAATAAAATAAAAATTTAAAATACAAATACAGAAGAAATTTATTTAAAAAAAAAATTTTTTTTTTGGCAACTTTTGAAAAGAAAAAAAGAAAAATTTTTTTTACAAAAAACTTTCAGTTTTTCATTTTTAACTTCCGTTAAAGGATATTTTTCCAACTATGGATGTATCTTCACAGGACATTAAAAAAGTATCTTACGCGTTTTAATTTAATTTAAATAAAATTATTTTAATGGCTTCCTAATTTATGTTCCTTTTAAATTCAAATAAATAATTTAATGTGATAAAAAATGAAGAGAGAAGAACCCTATGAATACTTTCCATGCAAAGGAAGTTTTTTTTTTTGCTAATTTAAAGAAATTAATTAATGGATCTACAGATACATATACAAGTTGATCTTTGAAACATGTTTTTGGAAGACTAAAATTAATAAAATAAATATGATTTTTATTATGGATCCAATTTATCAAAATAGATTATCTTTATTAAAAGTTTAAGTTATTTATTATGAAAATGCTTTCTCAGAGCTATTAAATTATTATATTCTTAATGGAATTTTATTTCGAAAGATTTACAATGGAATTTGATAATACATAATATTAAAAATAAAGATGAACTACAGATTAATATCTTTATTAACAAAATAATTTAGATACTTTGACATTTTTTGATAGTTTTATAAGTATTATATTAAATATATATATCAATTGATGCAAGTGCATATTCCTTGAAATGAATATTTCTTCTACTGTTTTTACATTCTGCCAAATGAGCTTGCTTTGATTCTGTTCCTTTAGTACTGTGCGTCTCCAAGTATTATATAAGCGCCCGCGTCTTCCACTGGGAGTTCCATTTCAAGGTCATGCGACTTATATCGTTGAGATATTTTCTAAGTTGTATGACCAATCCAGATATATATTTTTTTTTGTCTCAACATGGGTCTTCTCATACATTTTCCTTTATATCTTCGTTGCTTCGGCAGAATATCCTGCATATGATGGGTAGAGATTTTTTAATGAATACCTGAAGTTCTTGGCTGATGATATTAGATATCAGTCATGTTTTGGTGTCATATATAACACAGTTTTTACACCAGCATTTAAGATCTTAGGCTTTGTTTTTCTGGAGATCTGGGTGCCTCCATACTGAGAGCTGGTTCCGAAAAATGCCCAGACTTTGTTAAGTCTGTTTTTGGCATCTCTTACGCACATCTGTTATAGTGCTTATTATATCCTTTCAAGGTAGTTATTTTGGCTTACCCATTAGTAATCAGTTGGCTACCCTATAGTAATCAGTAGCGCTTTTGGTTTTCATCGCCTTGGTTCTACGAATACTAATTTCTAGTCCTGTCTCGAGCGCCAGTTTTTTGTTTTTTTTTTCTATTTGAACTTCAAGTGAGATAGAAGTACTTTTTCAACTGCATAGTTCAAATTTTATAGTTGGCGAGTGAAGCTTCAAGTGATACTTTTTTTCTGTTTATAGACTTCAGACATTATATTATCTAAGACGATTGTGAATTTAATTATTTAAAAATTTTGCATTTTAAAGTCATAACCACATTTTTAATGTAAGATAAAAAACGTTTTATTTTATTTTTTTTGCTAAGAGGTTCGGTTGAGAACATCAAAAGTAATTAAGGTTCCTCTGAATTTTTTTGTATTGTGACCAAATAAAACCATGCGTATCCTAAATGCCAACTTTAAGATTAGAGCTTTGATGCTAGTATATGAAATATTTCGTTTTAGTGATAACGATAAGAGAAGGTGGTATTAGGAAAAGGAGAAATTAATAAATAAGGTTTTTCTAAATAAATTTTTAAATTAATCAAATTGTTAAATTTAAGAAGACTTTCCCATTATAACAACAACAATAACAACAATGTATTTTCATAATTTAAAAATTAACTTTTAATGTTCTCGACCATATAAAAAAATCATTTTCTGAACTATAAATAGTATATCATATATCCAGTTCTTATTTCAAGCTCATTATATAAAATAACTTTCATTTGTTATTCTTATTTAAGATTCTATTAAAAGATTTAATATTTATAAAACTAGACCATATATTGCAATATAATCTGAATCAATTAATTTTTAAACCCAATCTAAAGTAAATCCTTAATTGCCTCAAATATAGGTCAACTGATATCAAATGTACTAAAATTAATTTTTAATATTAGAAGCTTTCAAAATGGAAAAATTCTTCTAATTATTAGTTGATATATAAAACCTTAATATCATATTAAATAAAAACATTTTTATCTTTAAACGCCCACTTCGTCTACATTTAAAATGTATTTTTATTATTAATATGAACATTTCTTTTTCTGTGTATAAGTATAAGTTAAACTTAAATTAATACTAAGAATATAGTGATTACTTTTATTTTCTTTTAAATTAAATAATTATATATAACTAGCTAATACCCGGTGCGCGTTGCTGCGTCTCTCAATGGAGGTTTAATTGAAGTTGATGTTACTGCAAAAAGTTAACACAAAAATTACACTCGGTTTACACATGTAAATTTTAAAATGAATGAAAGCAATCTTTTTAAAACCATTTTTCTAGGTTTTAAAAAGAATAATGTTCTAGTAATTTTTGAAACTTTCTGTAATTCAAAGCAGTACAAACTACTTTCCAAATTTTGATGTAATTTACTTCCAAAAAAATTTTTTTGAACAATCGTAGGACCGACTGTTAGCAGATTCAACTCTATTTTCAAGTTGTTTCACTCATATAAAATTTGAGGAAAACCGGTCAAATCGTTTCTAATTTAGAGTTAAGTAACGCAAAAATCTATGAAAAGCCACTGTGCCCCACTGGGTTAACGGAACTACACTTTCTCTTTGGGCAAAGCAGTATTACGCAAAAATGGACGTAATTTGCTTCCATTTAAGCTGTTGGGCCCTAATGGGTTAATGCAAGTCAATAAAATTTTTTTGTGGGTTTTCTTTTTAGCCAAAGCAGAATTTCATAAAATCGGACAAAATTTGAACCCAAATTTTTTTTTGACCACCCGTCGGCCCGGCATGGGTTAATAAATTCCAAAACTGTTAATAGTGTCTACTCAATTCTCAAGGAGCATCACGTATACAAAATTTGAAATCAATTGGTCAAACCGTTTCGAATTTAGAGTAAAGTATTGAAAAAACCTATAAAAAGCTGTTGGGCCGCAATGGGTTAATGGAACTCAACAAAATTTTTTTTGGGGCTTTCTTTAAAGCCAAAGCAGAATTCCGTAAAATCGGACAAAATTTGGACCCAAAATTTTTTTTGCCACCCGTCGGCCCGACATGGGTTAACAAATTCCAAAACTGTTAATAGCGTCTACTCAATTCTCAAAGAGCATCACGTATACAAAATTTGAAGTCAATCGGTCAAACCGTTTCGAATTTAGAGTAAAGTATATTGAAAAAACCTATAAAAAGCTGTTGGGCCGCAATGGGTTAATGGAACTCACCAAAATTTTTTTTGGGGTTTGCTTTTAAGCCAAAGCTGAATTTCATAAAATCGGACAAAATTTGGACCCAAAATATTTTTTGACCACCCGTCGGCCCGACATGGGTTAACAAATTCCAAAACTGTTAATAGCGTCTACTCAATTCTCAAAGAGCATCACGTATACAAAATTTGAAGTCAATCGGTCAAACCGTTTTCATTTTAGAACAAAGAAGTTTAAATACTTGCACCACAGCCCCAACTTGGCGGTCCGTTAGAGCAAAATTTTTGGGCCACGATTTCCTTCCGTACCCAAAAACCCCTATATACAAATTTTCATGAAAATCGGCTGGGCAGTTTAGGAGTCTATTCGCTACAAACAAACATACAAACAAACAAACAAACAAACAAACAAACAAACAAATAAACAAACTTTCATTTTTATATATATAGATAATATAGTATAAGAAAATGTTTTGGAATTTTAATTTAAGAACATTGACATTTTATCATTTGACTGTATAAAGTTTGTTTTTTTTTTTAATTCGCCATGTTCTTCTATGGTGGGTCTTTGTTTGATTTTTTCTTTAACAATCTTCAAGATGTCAAATTACTTGTTATTAGTTGTACACTTTAATAGTATTACTATAATAAAAATAAAAATTATATATATGTAAGTATTTTAATTTAACATTTATATAATATCAATCGTCTCTAACAAACTATATTTGAACGCTAAAATATTTTTGTATTCCATTGTCTACCTAATTAAAGTTTTATTTCTTTTATAAATTTTCTTAATTTTGTCAAAAGTTATTTTTATATTTAAGTATTTTACTTATATATAGAATAAAATAATAAGAATATACAGTTGTGTGCAAAAAAACAGTTGTATTTGAATTGTTATTATAATATTATTTTTTGATCAACCTAAAAGTATGCAATTTTTTTAAATTTGCATAAATCTCGTAATTGTATGTATCTCAATTTTTTTTTGTATTAATTATATTTAATAATAACCGTATAAGCTATCTGCAAGATCAATTGATACTTAAAAATTTAAGTTTTAGACTTTAATTTCAGTTAGTAGCTCGCAGTTATAAGTCAACCTAAAAGTATGCAATTTTTAAAATTTTATAAATTATATCATAATTTTTTTTTTGTATTAATTATAAGCGTAAAGGCTATCTGCAGGATCAACCGATGCTTATAAATTTAAGTTTTGAATTTTAATTTCAGTTCGGAGCTCGCAGGTAAAAGTCAACCTAAAAGTATGCAATATTTTTTTTTTAATTAAAACTTTATATTTAATTTTATGCTTTAATTGCCTTGCAATTTGTGGTTCAGTTAGATTATCTAATTTTCCAATATTATATAAAATTAAATTTACGTTAAAACAAGTTACGAACTATATGGTTAGTCTAGATCAAATCTAGTCCAAAATTTAAGATTCAATTGGTAGTGGAAATATGGATGTTTCGCTTTGGAAAATGTGACTAGTTTCCCGAATTGACAATCCATTTAATTAAATTTTCTGCAAAATAGGAAGAGATGTGGCAAATACTTAAACCTCTTTTCAATCCCTTTCTGATGCTAACCGAATTTTAGTAAAATAATCTAGAAATGAAAGGAGACTATTATACCAAGATTTAAGTTTCTTTCTTTATTAATTTAAAATTTATATGAATATTACATCATTGGAAGCGCATGACGCCTACCCCAACCACCATGTAATTTATTAAACGTAAAGAAAAGATGACAGAACATCTTTTAACCAAAAGGTATCAAACATCCAGAGTCCGAACTCATGTTGTAATTTTTAGAATTCGTCTTTTTATTTCGTAATTGTCATAAATTTCATTAATCAATTAAAACTTCATTAGTTTTTGGAGAAGCTTCATTAAATCAACTTATAAGGAGAACTGATCAATAGTATTAATATAAGCCACATTTAGGACCTCAACAACCAGTAGTTTAAAAAAACTAGTCCTTAAATCCGTTCGCGTAGGTATAAGCTTCTTGCCAAAATATTAGTTTATTATATATTAAATGCTGAGATACTGTGCCTCTATTTCTTTTCACACAACTGTATTTTATCTCTACGAACGAAATATTTATCTGTAGAATATTTTAACCAGCAAAAAATGTGCAAAAATAAAAAAAATTTATATTAGTTGTGCGTAAGTGATTAAAGACCACTCAAGCAAATACAAAAGGGATATTTTTTAACTAAATTGGTGTTATTAATTTTGTGTTCTTTAGTAACATTTTATTAAAAAAATAAAAAAAAAACCTCTTATGAATTAAATAAATAAATTTTTTATACTTAAATATATATTATAATATATATATATATATATATATATATATACATTTAGACATATACTCGTATATATAATTGAGGTTATACAATAAAGCATTTATATTTGTTATAAATGTCTCTTAAACAATAGTATATAATATTATATACATATATTATATAAATAGTATATTATATATATATTTGTTAATAATATCCACTTTAAACTGAAAAAAGAAAATAAAGAAAATTTGAAAAAGAAAAACTTTAATTTATACAGGAAAAATTTAATATAGTATCAATTTTGTAACATTTTATACCCAAGGATTAAAAAGAATATTAATGTTCTCTTTTAAAATTTTGTTTTTTTTTTTAAATTAGAATTGAAGTCTTTTGTTTTGTTTTATATTTTCTGTATTTTTTTTTTTTGTATCTTAAGATTTTCTTTCTAAAAATTAAAGATGTTAGAGAAAATAATGGAGAATTTATATATTTTATAAAATTATTGAATTGTATATCAAAAATATCAAATTAAAAGAAAATTAAAGAAAAAAGCAAAGGGTGCCAAAAGAAGAAAATGAATGATGCTTATAATTTAAACCAATTCCAATTCATATGGCGTACATACAGTTTTTCATTTTTAATATACACGATTTTTTCAGAACAATAGTTAAAAAAGTTTACGAATTGAAACATCTGTAGTATTTAAGTATCTATGGAATATAAAATATATTATGGGATTAGATAAATTGTATTTCATTAATAGTTCACGTGAAACAAATTAAAATTAATTAAGTGTAACAAATGTATAACCTTGAAATATTAAAACTAATATTTTAAATTCTTTTTTGTTGTTTTTTTTTTTAAAGATTATATGAAGGGTTTTTTCAAGATTTATATTTTTTAGTTGTAATTTTTAACTCATCCTAGGACCTAGACCTTCAAAAAAAAAATATAATAGTTTTATTTAAGAGTTATTTGCAGAAATGTCTTATGAATACTAAATATTTGAGGAATAAAATATATATTTTTTTAATTACTATTTTTTTTTTTTGGAGGATTACAATATAGTATGAGTTACACGTGTTATTTATTTTAAGATTGTGTTGGTTTTATATAAGTATATAGCTGCTTGAATTTTTAGGGAAAAATTAGGAGTAGGAGTAGATGAAAAATTTTTCAATTTATTCAATTTTATTACATTTTTCTTATTTCTAAGACTTCAGATATGCAGGATGCGAGTTCGACAGCGATTTTTCAAAAAACGAGGAAGATTATAGTTGCCCTTGTTAACTTTTAGATACCCGTGCATACCCACTAACCGTTATTTATTATAAAAAAAAAAAAAAATAGCCCACCCTAAAAGTTGGTCCGAGTGATGTCCAACTTTGCCAACTAACTTGTCCTATTACTTTATCTGCCCAGTTTTGATTTTAACCTCGTAGCTTCATTAGATTCACAGTTATCGAATTGATTACTTTGTATGGCAGCTGCCCGAAAACGGGTCCGTAACATTTTGAAACTTCATATAAGTGCTCAATTCATTATATAATTAACAGTGTGTAATTTTTATCCTCGTAGTATAATCAGTTTCCAAGAAATTCATATTGGTGCAAAGAATTTGTATAGCAGCCCCCCGAAAATGGGGCCGTAACATTTTGAAACTTCATATAAGTGCTCGATCCATTATATAACTAACAGTGTGTAATTTTCATCCTCGTAGTATAATCAGTTTCTAAGAAATTCATATTGGTGCAAAGAAGTTGTGTGGCAGCTCCCCAAAACCTTAATCTGGTCTTAAACAAAAAGAATAGGGAACCTCAAAAATGTCCAAAAAATGTTTTGTCTGATTTTCAAAACTCTTGCTCTAATTTTTCAATTCTATCTCTTATAATTAATTTTTAATTCACCAATATATTAAACTTAAGCAAAATCAACTTCATATGATCATATTCATATAATAATCATCATATCCATAATCTATCAATCTATCAATATCAATAAGCCATTTACTTAAAAAAAATCTTTGTCTTCTTTTTTGCTTATCTTAAATAAACTAAGTACGCATCATTTAAATCGTATGAAATTCTAACTCGAAATCATTATCGACATAAAAAACAAAAAACAAAAAAACAAAAAACAAATAAACAAAATTCATATAATTTCATATACAAGGTGCATAGCTAAATTTCAAATTTTTGTATGAAAATGTTGGAGTTGAAAAAGTTAGTTGTTCGAGAGCTACCCGAAGTTTTAGTCCGATCTTAACCAAAAAAAATAGGGAACCTAGAAATTGATTGAAAAATATTTTGTGAAAATTTCAAAACTGTAGCTCTTTTAGTTTTTGAGTTATCGTGCTGACACACAGACGGACGGACGGACGGACGGACGGACGGACAGACACACATAGCTAGATCGACTCATTTTTCGACTCTGAGCCGATACGTACCCTTGACACTATATCTAGCTCGTCTAGATCGATGCGTTACAAACGGAGGAGCAAATCTAATATACCCGATGTCATATATGTATGCACGGGTATAAAAATGTGGCCATATAGAAGATGGCCAAGAGCGGGAAAACACCTCATTAAGGAAGTTAAATACTGTCTTTTACACATTAAGAAAATCTAAATCTTCTTTGTACGGTGTTAATTTAACTCGCACTTTTACAGATACAGAGTAAGATAAACATTTGAACTACTTGGACAATGAATAGACTGAGAACATGGGAAGCTATGGTAGATATTTCGTTTTATCTATGCGAACTGGAATTAAAACTCATAAGATTACTTCTCTAAAGTGCTAAAATACCTGATTAAGTTGTTAATAATTATTGTAATGCTGGATACTGTTAAAAAAATATTAAAGGATTTTTGTTTGCTTCAAAGCCACCCGTTGCAATGTTTGGGCAGTTTAAGACTTTAGCAAAAAATCAGTACACTTTTTGAACGGGAACTTCAAGGTAGAATCTGTGATATAAATGTACAGTTTGGTTTCGAGAATGAGATTATAGAAATATTTTGAATTTTGAACTTAGAATATTTAGGATTCATAAAATACAGGATATTTGGCATTCTTGAATTGCGGGATATTTCGGGTTCTTGAATTCTGAGGAAAACTATATTAAATTCCAAATATAATCTTTGGAAATTATAATAGTAATTCACCAAGTTTTAATATGTTCCTGACCACTTTAATATGTTTCTCAGCCGCCCCGAAACCCCGCTAAATAAATGATAAGAACCCTGATTTTGTAGCGAAATCTGAAATCCTTCCTAACTTTTTTGCATTCAAAGGATTTAATATAATGGGAGTTATAATATAATGAACATATACAGATAAAATATTCTGTCGGTCTGTCTACAACGATTTTACATATCCTTATTTTGAAGTGATCATAACTTTTTAATTATTTTTAATTGCTCAACTGTTAGGCAAATAGAATAATCATTCGGCTTATGCCATAGGTATAGGTTGAAAAAAGGGGACATATTACATTCGTTTATTATTAAAATTGATATTAAGTTACTCCAAATAAAAATAAAACATTAGTTTAGTAGTAGGCCTTATAATATTTCGAAACTTATTACACTTTAAATATTTACAGCTCCATTTTTTAGGTATACAGTATAAAAATCTTATATTTGAATAATAAGGCATTTCTATATCCGCGAGTTATATAATTGAATTAAATTTTTAATTTATATTTCGTATTTATTTATTTTATTTATTTTAAATAACCCACGCGCAATGAGGAATGGTAGATTAGTCGAGTTCAAAACTAAATACATTTTTCCACTTTTACTGGGATTCGAACTGCGGCTCCGTCGAAACTGTCGAAACTCTAATTAATGTTATACCCAACTGTTTATGTTTAATAATAATTATTATTAATATATTTGTCTAGGATGAGGTGTAACAAACGCATTCAATTAAATGTGTTTTGTTGGATGTGTTCAATTATAAATTCTCCTAAAAATATGCAAAATGCAAATTGTCTAGAATGAGGTGTAACAAACGCATTCAATTAAATGTGTTTTGTTGGATGTGTTCAATTATAAAGTCTCCTAAAAATATGCAAAAAAATTATCAAAATTATTTTGATGGAAAAATTTTTTGAACAAAAAAAAAATAAAAATTCTGTGGAACACGAATGAAAGAAATTTATGTAGATTGCATAATCCTACCCACATTGCGTACTTTTAGGATGTGTTTTATTTTCTCATAATCAATATAAAAAATTAAATCAAAATCTGTAGGTAATAAATTTTAATTATTTTATTGACCTTTCTATTAATTTTATTTTTATTTTAAATTTTCTTAAATATCCATTTTTTTTTCTAAAAAATTTATAAAATTTTATTGATTTAAAGTTTCTTTTTGAAAATCCTTTTGGAAATTTTTAATTTTTTTTTTTTTCCAACTTTCCTAGAAAAACTGTATTGGTACCACCTGGCTTTATTGTAAATATTTTGAAAGTTATGATCTAAACTTTATTTATATTTTCATTCATTTATTCATTCAGATAATTTTTTAAGCATCTAAATTTTCCACCACCATTTTTCCAATAAAACGTATATTTCTTTTGATTATTGGATATTATAAATTTGAACTTTCATTTATTATTTAGTTATTTTTAGAAAATTCAACATTTCCTTTAATTGTGTCTATTTAGTACAAGTGGAATTTGGGTTTTATACAATTCGACCACACCATAAAGTAGGGCGCTTCCCACCCCTTAAAGCTAAAGTTATTTTATTTAAAACATTAAACTTCTTAATTAAACAACTTCGACATTAGATATGAGTATTATTATTATTATTATTATTATTTATTATTATTATTATTATTATTATTATTATTATTATTATTATTATTATTATTATTATTATTATTATTATTATTATTATTATTATTATTATTATTATTATTATTATTATTATTATTATTATTATTATTATTATTATTATTATTATTATTATTATTATTATTATTATTATTATTATTATTATTATTAATATATTTGTCTAGAATGAGGTGTAACAAACGCATTCAATTAAATGTGTTTTGTTGGATGTGTTCAATTATAAAAAAATAAAATATTGACGTTTTGTTGGATGTGTTTTATTTTAGAAAATAAAATATCATAAATTATCATAAGCAGGCCAAAAAATATTTTATTTATTTTTAATAAAAAAAAAAAAATTTTTTTTTGAAATAAAATTTACTTATTAGTTTATGAAAAATTTCATTTCAGTTTTAAAAATCACAGAAGATTTTCTGGAAATTTTAAATATATAGTAAGACATTTTGTCAATAAAAATTAAGAAGACAATGCTTCACAGGAACATTTGTGTAGTTGGTCTTAATAATTTTCAGTAAATATCTGAAATAAGGGCGAAAGCCCAATGTATGCTTTGATGCATTGCTTGGTTTGCTTAAGCAAATAAACCAAGAAATGTATTAAAGTAATTTCAAAGTTTCCCCTCATCTCGCTCTCAACTCTACCTCATCTATCTCTCATCCCTTCCTTCATAACTTTTTAATTATTTATCTATTTAAAAGTTAAAATGGAAAAAAATTATGTAACAACTGACGGTTGGGAAAGTGGGTTCGGGTATACAATACCTCTGAGTTCAATGCACCATAAAAACCAGACAAAATAGATTTTAAACTTAGTTAGGGTTAGGTATATTAAAAAAATTTCAAATAAAATTTATAATTTGCATTTGATAATGCAAAACTCAATTCAAAAATCAACATTTATTTAATACAATTTCACGTACATATAAATAGATACATTATTTAGCATGTTGAATAAGTACATTATAGAACGGTTAGCCTTCAAACAAGTATTTTGATTTGAATCTAAACAAAGGAAACAATATAGAATGTATAACAACATTTTTTTAAAAATGTATATACAAAACATTAATAGTTGGAGAAATAAATCATTATTGAAACAAAATAAATCTATTTCACATCTCTTATTAACACAAATTTATCGAACTTAATTTTAAAAAGTACGTAATTGAATAAAAAAAAAATATTAATTGAAATTAAAAAACATTTCACCAAGAAGGGATTTGAACTAACAGCCCCAAAATTTTATCAAATTCAAAACATAAAAAAGGTAGACTAAATAAACTATTCATCTTCAAATTTTTAGATACAACAACATATAAGTTTTTGTTTTTTTTTGTACATAACTAGAATTGAAGCATAGTCTGTATTACGTAGAATGCAACGGTTACCATTTTATTTAAGAAAATGGTATTGATATATAATATATGTAATTAAATTAGAAATAGTTCTTAATTAGAAAAAGTTCTTCTTTCAACTGACCTTCCGTCATTCTGTGACGGGCCAACAGCTAGTATGATAATAAA
>OY720441.1:52294354-52463458 GCA_963082915.1 Dolichopus griseipennis
AGTCCCTTAGGGACTTATGACCCTGGGAGTACTGACCCTGCACCTAAAAAAAGACATCGTGATTTCTAAGAAATTATTGATTTTTGAAAAATTCGAATAAAATAAGAAAACTTTTTTAAATTAAATTTAGAAATAATAATTTATAAAAAAAAAAGACAAAACAAAATTTTGACTTCCTCCATTGAGAATTACTTCTTTTTAATAAAAATAAAAGAGATATTAGTAAGTTATATATATCAATTGTGTATATAAATATATAATATAGCACGTATATATATATAATATATATATATATATATATTTATATATTATTATAAAAATTTAAGTCATCAACATTTTAAATCTAATTTTAATAGGATTAGGTACGAAATTCCAAATTTAAAATCCCAAATACAAAATCCCGAATTCCCAAACCACTATTGCTATCATAATTCGTTTTGTAACCAACTATAAAATTCCTCCTAGATATTTTTTAATATTAATATACATTTCCAATAATAAAGAACCTCCTAGAGTGGGGGATGCCGTTTCCAAACCCCCGCTTAACTAATTATTGAAACCCTGATTTTCTAACCAACTCTAAAATCTCTACTAACTCAGAATCTCACATATAGATATATATAAATATTCTGGAAAAAGCGATTATTCAACTCTAAAATTCCTCCTACTTCGGAATCTTGCATTAACTGTTATGCATAAACACATATACATATATATATATATATAGTTTTTGTAAAAGGCGCATAACTATGATTTTGTAAGCAACTCTAAAATCCTACTTGATTCAAAATCTCTCATATACACATACATATATTATAAATAATCTTGATTTTTCAACTAAAACTAAAAATTTTGATTTTATGATTTTGGGATTTTGGAGTTTTGTAATTTGGAATTTTGAAATTTGGGATTTTGGCATTTTGGAGTTTTGTAATTTGGAATTTTGAAATTTGGGATTTTGGAATTTGGGATTTTGGAATTTGGGATTTTTTTTTTTGGGATTTCGTGAAGCTCCCTTTCAATATAATGAGTACATAATATATATATACGGTAGTATTTATTTATTTAAAGGACTTTCTTATAAATTGTATATATAATATATATATAAATAATATATGTATATAAATAATATATGTATATACTATAAATACCTATATTAATATTTTGTATGAATAGTTCCTTTAAAGTAAAAATTAATGAAGATTTTATTTTATTAAAAGTAACTTGATATTAAATATATTTATTTTTTATATTAGAATATTTTTTGCATAAATATAAATTTTAATTCTGAACTTTTAGAGGTATTATAATTTTCTTGAGAATTTAAAGATTGTTCATGTACTTAGATATTTTAACAGCAGATTTAATTAAGTTGAAAAGTTATAAGTTTTAATTCGGACATTATTAATATTTGTTTAAATTTTCATTTAATTTCATTGACTTTGTCTTTTCCAAATTTTCTATTAACTACAACATTGGAAATTGAAATTGAAAGAAAACTTCTACAGGATCAAAGGTTCTGGAAACCGATTCTGGTATTAGAAGTATCGCAAATTTGATTTTTCAAAAACTAGACTTAAAATATTCTGAAAGTTTTAAAAATTATTCCATAATGCAAAAAATTAACAAGCTCATGTAAAAGATTGCTTTTTCGCATGAGCTTATTCAAAAAATATCCTTGAGATACAACGTTCAAACATATACATACCAGATAAAGTTAAATGGAAGTTACAAACCATATAACATAAAATTTTTTTAATTTCTTACATTTTAAATGGTTGTTGTTTTTTATACATGTCAAATAGGATGCTATTCTGATACTAGGCCTTACGACCCGTTGTGAATTTCAATTCTACTGGTTTCTATTAATTTATAAGTAAGATTATTTATTTTTTTTATGTTCGAATCTAAACTGCATTCCCTCAGTCAATTAGTTAGGGAAATGCCTCACCATTATACCACCGTATCCCCTCATATTCGACATTACTATCTTATTGAATATTAGTTTATTAGCCAGTGTCCAAAATTTTTAAAACCTAAAAAAGATATTTATTACAAAAATAAAATATTCAAAGTATTGAATCAAAATAAATTCCTGTTACTAAAATTTATTTAGTATTTTATTTAATGTACAGGATATCCTTTATAACCCAGGTATGAAAGGCAAGTAGGAAAGTTAACTTCAATTAAAAATTCTATACAAACAAAGTTTATCATGCATTATTTTCAAATTATAAGATTTAAAAGAAAAAGGATTAGTAAACTCAAATTGGTAAGCAAAAAATAAGGAAGTATGAAATTTTTATCTACCTATGCCTTGAATTTTTGCCACCGATTTCAGATTTTGTGAAGCTAAACTTCATTAGATTCGATCTATAATATAAATAACTCTTGTATACATTGAATATGTCGGTACTGTAATGTTGTCGGTTTATAATATAATATATTTTAAAACAAAAAAATATATATAGAGTTATAATATACACAGTATATACATTGAAAAAAATATAACAAAAAAAATTCAAGAAGAAAACATATCAAATGTTAATTATGAACAGAAAGAAAAAAAAAATCAAAACGTGTTAGAAATCTGTTAGAGCTACATACAGAAAATTATAATAAAAACGTATAAGGCTATTTCTTACATATCTGTGTGTATACTTCTATTTTAATAATATCACTTACAGAACTAAAAAAAAAGGGCAGAACATAGGCTCATATAAAATATCGCCATTAATAAAATTTTAACTACTGGATTTGCGACACAACAATCCTCGCGTGGCACTATATAATATTTTTTCAGGCGCTTAACATCGGAAAATAAAAAGAAAAAACTTATCAATTGATTTTTAAGCCCCCTGTATTTCAAATAATTTTTATAATAAATATTGATGTGTAATATTTCTAAATTTTATAAGGTTTAGTACTACCTAATGTTTAAATTGTATGTGGAATTCATTAATATCAATTCGAATAATAAGAATACAATATGTCCCACTTGTTTTCAAATGTACCTATGGTATAGACAGGTTAGTTACAAAAAAAATATAAGTTTTGATAACTATTTATATAAAACATTTTTTAGTTTAGTATAGGCTGAAAAAATTTTAACGAGTACAATCTTATAAATTTATATCAGATTATCCTGTAAATAAACACATACTTATTATAAAAAAAAAACTGTACTTATTATTTTGGAAGAATTTGGAAGAAAAATACGTACCTTTCGTATCGTAAAAATATATCATTCGTTACTTTTTTTTTTAATTTGATAATTATAAAAAACACATTTGCATAAAAATTAGAATAAAAAATTTAATTCCTTATTTTTACAAATTTAAATCTTCTTTACCAAAAAATAAATAATTTTATCAGATTACTTTATTCTTTAAAATATAACTTTTGTCCTAAAATTGTAATTAATATAATTTTATTATTATTTTTTTAGAAAAATATTTATATTATAATTTGTTTTATTTTCTTTTCGACTTTTTATACAAAAGTGTTTTTAATCCTTAAAATCTGCAAATTTTTATCTATAGGATAGTAATTGTAAAAATTAAATTTATGTCACTTTAAATAAAATTTTACTGTTGGTGTACCCTAAACCTAAAATTTGTATACGATTATATTAACTTTGATATAATATTTATTAACACCAGAAGAAAGCAAGCACTGACCAGCATCACTTCCTGTTTTACTCAGATTGGATGTAGCTATGTCTGATATAACGGTTCACGTGATAGCTCAATGAATAAGTATGTTATCTCGAAATGCATCCTATACTTTACGAATGAAAAAAAAAAATAAGGCGGGTCTGATTCTGGAAGCTTCCGATCGAAGCAAGGAAAAACGAGCATATTATATCCGATACCAATATAGATAGAACCTGAATAATTTTATACAGAGGTTTTCTTCCTTTATCCCTTGATTCCCTAGAGTTTGAAAAAAAATCAAGTGATGGTTTGGGTAACTCCTACATGTTTATCAAGATCTAATTAGCAAATTCTCAAAATTGATTAGGGAAGAAAGCTTCTGATTAAACCAAAGATTACCCATATTATATCAGAGACCCATAAAGATAGAAAGTGTAAACTTGATACAAGGCTGTTTCTTCCTTTTTCCCTCGTTTCCCTAGAGTTTGGAAAGAATTCAAGTGATGGTTTGGGTAACTCCTACATGTTTATCAAGATCTAATTAGCAAATTCTCAAAATTGATTAGGGAAGAAAGCTTCTGATTAAACCAAAGATTACCCATATTATATCAGAGACCCATAAAGATAGAAAGTGTAAACTTGATACAAGGCTGTTTCTTCCTTTTTCCCTCGTTTCCCTAGAGTTTGGAAAGAATTCAAGTGATGGTTTGGGTACCTCCCACTCATCTATCAAGATCTAACAAGCATATTCTCAAAATTGATTAGAGAAGGAAGCTTCTGATCGAACGAAGGATAAACGAGCATTTTATATTCGAGACCCATACAGATAGAAGCTGCAAATTTGATACAAGGGTGTTTCTACCACTTTCCCTTGTTTCCCTAGAGTTTGAAAAGAATTGGGGTGATGGATTGGATACTTCTGACACATCTATCAAAATCTAACAAGCATATTCTCAAAATTGATTAGGATAGAAACTGGAAATTCGGTACAAGAGTATATATTCTGTCCTATTTCCTTGATGCTTCTAAAATTTGAGAGGAATTCAAGAAGAGGTTCGGATTGTTTCATACCCTTTCCCAGACTTAATCATTTAGTCCTTGGAAATTTAAAAGTTAGGCAAGACATTTAGAATTTATTACAATGTAGTTCTATTCTGTTTGGCTAACGTTCCTTAGATTTGAAATGAATTGAATTGGAGACTCGCATAACTGTATTGAGATGAACACTCATATAACACTCATTTAACTCATATAACTGAATTGAGTTGAAGACTCGTATACATGTAACTTGAATTATTCATGTGTAGGGTATTACAAAATCTTATTGCATCTCCTTTGTTATTTCATTTCTATTTTTTTTTTTAAATGTCCAGAAAATAAAAAATAATTATAATAAAATATATATATACAATAAAAAAATTTAAAATTAAAAATATATATCTACAAGATACTTTTTTGGAGACATTTTCGCAAAAAAAAAAACAACTTTAATTTAAAATTATTTCACTTAAAAACTAAAAACAAAAAAAAATTTGTTTTCTTTTATTTAAAAAAAAAAAAATAAATTTCAAGTTAAAAAAAAAAAATTTAAATTATTTTTATAACATTTTACACTTGCATAAAATAATTTATTTTAGAATATAAAATATATCTCAAGGTACAATGTATATTATATATAAATATTTTATATATATATATTTGATAAAAATATATATATATGTGGATATTTCGACAATATTGCTAAAAGGATAAAAATATATTTTAATGCAATTTTTTAGTTCATTTGTATCTATAGTTATATATGTATATGTATGTATATGTATATAATATACATTTATAGCTCTTGTATCTTTTTTGATCTTATCTTAGGAATTATTTATTTGGCTTTTTTTTTTGTTTTAGTATTAAATACAATTATATGTATATAATATTATGCATATATATATATATCTAGTATGTATATATATATTAGACAATATACAGTTTTTAAAAAACTATAAATTTCATGTTTTTAATGTAATTAACACAATTTGCCAAGGGTAACTAATTACCGTAATTGCATATTATTTTACTTTTTAACTGTTATTTCTATATACCATATTTATCTATTATATATTTGTATATAGTATTATAATATGTTAAATACTCACTTTAATCTTAGGGTTATGGCACCAATTCACATCTAAATGTCTGGAAAAGTGATATAAAAAATAAAACAACAACTAAAAAAAAAAAAGTTTACATTAAAGAATAAACCAGAAATTGAAGCGCCATACTGAAATGGAAGTTTCTAAAACAGTTGAATTTAAAAAAAAAAAAATTGAATATCTTTTCAAAAAATACCCCAAGTAGAAATTTGTGTCTATTATAGTTACAAAATTAGAAGTTGAAACACAAAGTAGTTAAATTTCCTGATTTTTAAGTAAATAAAGTTTTTGTGACATTGAACTAGCACTATGACTCTTATTTTACTACATAGTTACTTATAAATACAATTTGACTTTATGGTGTCAATTCCGTAACTTTTGTGACTTAATTGTTACCAAAAGGTAACCTTTTTAGTTACGATAACTTAATTGATACTACTAAATGTAACCGTAACGCAACCGCCTAATTAAACACACAATATCGTCTTTGTGACTGATATATGTGATGTTAAGATTTTTTTAAACTTTAATGCGACCAAAAGGGAACCTTTTTAGTTATGATAACTGAGTGGATACTACTAAATGTAACCGTAATGCAACCGCCTAATTAAACACACAATATGGTCATTTGTGTAGATAAAGTAATTTTACTTACAATGTGTAAATACATACACATTATAAACTAATTATTGTTACAGTAAAGTTATAAAATACGAATTTATGTATTTGCAGTAACATTTTGTGTACTTAGTGATACATTTTTATAAACATTTGTATATATAAAGTCATTTTACTTACAATGTGTAAATACATACACATTATAAAATAATTATTGTTACAGTAAAGTTAAAAAATACGGATTATTGTATTTAGAGTAACATTTTTTTAAGAAATTTGTGCACATACAGTCATATTAAGGGCAGTGTGTGTATTCGGTTACATTTTTGGAAAACGGATACTTAATTTTGTGCCAGTGTGGAAACAGGGAGCCACAGTCGGTCACAACAAACAATAAAGTTAAAATAAAATTAGCGCCACTTTTTATGAAAAATTATGGTATCCATCTTGATGAACTAATTGAAATAAAATTTTAAAAGCATTTATGTTGCTAATATATTTCTAAATTTTAGCTTAAAACCCTATATTATTGTTTTTTATAATATAAGGTACTTATTAAACACGATTTAAAAATTTTAAAAAGAATTTTAATATTTTTATTCTTTTTAAAAAATCATTTTATATTGTTAAAAATAGCATATTTTTGAAGCGCATAATTTTTTTGGTTAGTAGAATATAACATTTCATAATAAAAATGGTGTTCGTTTTATTTTTTGAGCCTTTTGTATCGAGAAAAACAAAAATTAAGTTCCATATTTTTATAAATGATTTCATATAGGTAACATTTTATTTGTGTAATATAAATTCAAAAATATAGTTCGTATAACGTTCATAAAATATCTTTCTATATAAACGTTCAATAATTTATTTAGAAGTATATGTATACACATAATTCAGCAAGAAGAAATATAAATATTTTACATGTATTTGTTTAAATACGAACAATTTAATACACACCCAAACCAAAATGTGTAGTTAGCGTTACGAAAAAATAGACGTTTCTGTAACTGATAAATAAACTTCCCAATTTTAGTCACTAAACAGTTACAATCTTAGTTATAAAAACTACAAACTACCTACTCAATCTAATATCCCCACTTGGTAACTGATACGTGCCAATTATAAGAAATATCGGAATCAAAGCCTTTAAGTACGCAAATACTAAACCAACACATGACTCAATTTTGGTAACATTTCAGTAACGCTGACCAAAATTTCTGCTTGGGACTGTGGTTGCCTTGTCCAGTTAAATATTTTATGTAATACATCTAGAATACTAGTTAGTATATTAACTTAAGTGTCTAATTAGTGGTTTTAAATTTAAAACTCTTTTGATACATTGAAAGATTTGTTATTTTTAAATAAGTATTTGAAACAAATGGAAATGGACATCATTATTCAATCCATATGTTACTATGGTAACGGGTTAAAATAAATTGTAGATTAATACTCTAAACTACATTGGAAGATAGGTTTTTTTTTAAATAAGTATTCGAAACTAATGGAGATGAACATCATTATTCAATCAATATGTTACTATGGTAACGGGTCAAAATAAATAGTAGATAAATACTATTTTTAAAAAAAAATCTTAGTTTTCTTAGCAATATTTTGGTATTTACCACAATTTTATTACGACGGACACATGAAAATAGAGAAGATGCCTGTAACAGATAGTCTAACAATTTTTTAGTATGAAATAACATAAAAATTTTAAATAAACGTCTCTTAAAATCTACAAACAACTTTTCGAAAAAAAAAATTTAAAAACTTATTTTAAAAATTTTAAGATGGATCATCTGGTAATCCTAAAATATATACAAAATAATATTTACATTATATACATATACAAATATGTTTAAAATGCAATTCTTTTGGATAAAAATCATCATAGCACTTCTTTTTCTCATCATCCAAAATAAAGAACAAATTTATTTTTATTATATACTACCACCGGAAGAGAAAATGGTGTAACTGTTATTTTTTTATCTTAGTTATTTTGAGTATCTGTTAATTTTAAATATTACTCTGAATTATTAAAAGTTTAGAAAAAAGGACTTACCGATATATATGAATTTAATGCTTTTTAACTTAAAGTCGTTTAGTAAGATTTGAAAATTCGCTTTAAATTATGCTTTAGTACATACGAGATTTTACCTTGGGAGATATTCAAAATGTTGATATTTCATTTACTTATGAGTTTTAAACAAATAATTAAGGGCTTTAAAATAAAGTATGCAATATTATTAAAAAAGAAGGTATTAATTGCAAAATTGACTGGCAGATGCGACTTAATGTCAATCAAACTTTAAGCTTTTACAAGGGTACGATTTTGGCTGTAGATGCGTTATTATGACGTCATAAAAATCTTAATTATAGAGCATTTACGACTTTTTAGCTTAAATATACTGTCGGAACTCTTTATGTTAAAACCAGATTTATATAAAATGCAATTATTTAGCGCTCTCTGGCGACAGTAGAATATCTTGATAAAGTACGAAATAAAACTATTCGTCTTATAAATGATCCGAACGTCATATCAACGCTCATTCTACTCAGTTATCATTGTACAGTAAGGTTACTGACCCTGTTTTATACATATCTTTTGTAGGGACCAACACCTGCTCTAAAGAATTGATACATTCCATTTTTAATATAGAGTCCAATTTTTCCTAATCACGATTCTCAAAACTCTTTTCCCACCTCTTTTACCTTATATAACAAGTCCCATCCTAAAGTTTGGTTCAACACGGGTTGTAGTTTTAATGTGTTAAAGATTTACCCTCTATATCCATAGGAACTACGCTCTTTTGGAATAGGTGACTTTCGAAGCGTTCCATGTTTATCGTTCAAAAAAACGAGAAATGCTCATTTACATCCTTTTCTAATTCAAAGTCACTCATATATACAAAATGAAATATCGGTACCTATACGTATACAACCTTAAATTTTTTTGACAACAAAATATTCTTTCGGATTAACGAAATGATACCATGTTTCATACAATGTACAAACGATCAAAATTTAGAGAATAAAAAATGCAAACAAACACAATAATAGAAAATAAGTTAAGAGTTTGTGAGAAATTTTCCGAATTTCCTTTCATATTTCTTTTTGTTTTTTTTTTTTGGTTTTTTTTTTGAGTTAATTTTTGCCCAAACATGAAAATACATGAAAACTTCAAAAAAAAAAAAGAAAAATAAAAAAAATTTCTTAGTTTTCAAAGTTTTGGCAAATGTTCAACCAACCACTTAACAAAAAATGAATTTGTTTTTGTTTAATTTTTATTCCATTTAAATGCAAAGGAAGAAAATTTTTTTTCAAAAATGTTTATATGCATTTGTATCTATACAATACATATTATACAAACGTTCCTATCCTATACAGGGTAAATGCATTAAAATAACTAAAACAAAAAAAAAAATCCAAAATGAATAAAATAAATTTAAGCCAATTTTTGAATTTATTGTAGTTGATTTTTATTGAAATTTTTTTGGCTCCAGAAAATCACAAGTTTTTTTTTTACATACGAGTACATGTACTCAAATATTTTATCTAATCAGTGGAAATCTACCTGGAGAAACAATATTATAATTTTTCACTATCTCAACTTCAAAATTATTTATCTTCGAGTATATTTATGTGTGTAATGTGTATGTACGTATTTCTCTTACTCTGCATTACTTTATCTAATTTCTAATGTAAATGTGTTTACTCCAAAAAAGCAAAATAACATGTGATGAAAAAACCCAAGGGTTTTTGAAAATGCACATTTTCAAAATTATAATAATGTTTCATACTGAGTATTTAATCTTTACTATGTACAGATGTGTCTATATGTATAAATAAATATATACACTGGCGACTAAGTGACTGCTTTATGAAAACATTAAAATTTTAGTTTTTAAGTCCTAATAACCTCTCAATGTGAAAGGTTCCAAATTTTACTAAGAAAACGTTTTGTTAACCAACTCCAAATAATTTCTGAGGATCTAACTTCTCTTAAAACTTCTCAAGATTCAAGCTTAAATCGTTTAGAAGATATGTGGAGCAAAAATTTTGCAAAAATTGACTTCCTTGGTAAATATTAGTACCATATGGCAACCCCATACAATTGCCTTTCAAAAATGTATAAACAGCTATCTTCTACCGTTTTCAGATTGACAATATACCTAACAGAACCCTTGTTATAACAATTTAAATATAGAGCTTTTTCCGACTTTAAGGGGCTGTAGCTCAGTAATGGGTGGGGCTACAGAAAAACAGTTCTTCCATAAAATTATTTTGCTTTGCAGTACCTAACGGTATTTAAAATCCTTTACTCTACTTCAAACGATGTAAAAGGTTTTGAAAGCATACGGACGGACGGACAGAGTGAAACTATATAGGCATATTTTTACAAAATCTTGAAAATGTGCTAAAAATGGAAAAATCATTCAAAAAAAAATAAAATATTAAAGGAAAATTTTTGGAAAATCTAACGGTTTTGATGATGATCTATTTGTTATTATACTTTTGATATTAAGTTAATATCTAATAATATGTGAAGGATTATAAATTGATATGTATATAGTTCACATTTCAAATTGTATATAGGAATATTCAGTCATAGAAATCAGTATAACACTATTCCTTTTTTGGTAGGTGAGTTTGGAATAAAAATATATTTCAGTCATTGTATTTGATTACATCGCTTGGAAATGTATAACTATACTTTTACTCTTTGATTGTTAATTGTAATGTTTAAAATCAATGTTGGTTGTTCAAATGTTTTAAACGGCTGTTCTTATTTATTTAATCATCAATAGTATTATGTTTTATTTATGCAAATTTTTGAACTGTAACATTTAAGAATAACTTCGTAATTCAATTAATCTTGGTCAGTTTAAGTTTCCGAACTGGATTTTATATATTTAATACTAGTATGTATATATAGTTGAAATTCAGTTTATATTAAAAAGCTGAAAATTGCTAGTATATATACAAGGTGATTCGAAGAAAATACTTTGACATAAATAGGATACACTGTAGGAAAAACCGTAATGATAAAATTTTTAAGTACTAAGTTATGATTACAATAGTTTTGAAACCTTAAAGAAGATTTAGGACTGTTTTCATTGTTTTGATTAAGACATCTGCAACTTCTGTTCCAAATAAGATTTTGATATTCTGAAAAGAATAAAAATCATTGTAGCAGTAATCTGATAGAATGAGATATTAGATTCCTTAAATGAATTGGTCTTATATCGATATCTTTTTTAGATTTGGTCCATTTAGAAAAAAATATCATTTTGACAGCCAATTAATTCAAAAAAATTTTAGGTGGTTAAGTATGGCACTCTTCTTAAGCTTTAATTTGATAAACGATTCGTTGAACTATCTTTTACAGTTCAAGAAATAAAACGAAAAATAAAATTCTTAAAATTCAATTTCACATATGTTATAGTTTACTATGTATATTGGTCACCAAGAAGATTTTGTAAATAAATATTATGTTTCAATCACTTTTTAAACCCATATAATAGTAGATCAAAAGCGTATACTGCATTTGCTTACATTACATTTGTGACGCCAAGAAAGGGGTGATAGATAAAGATTTAAAGGTATGGATCGGATCAGAATCGAAAATCAAATCGATCTAGCTATTTATATCCCAGATGGACGGACAGACAATTTCACAAATTGGTTTTCGTACAAAAGATGTCTTCGCTATTGAAATCCTGCTAGTTTGCTCTCCGGATTTGACAATTTCTCCTTTTATATGAGCAATACTCTATTGTATACCTAATAAAGGTGGATGTTTGAAATTTTGTCAAAGAGTTTAGTTTTATGGACGAAGTTTTTGGGGCGATGCAGTATTTTTGAATAGCTGCCATAAAACTCTTTTTTTTTTTATATGAGCATTACTCTAAGTCACGGTCATACGGGTATCCCAGAGTTGTGACAGTCTACTCTATTACATTCTTCCTCGTTTTCATTAAATATTTATGACCTGTACTGTAATTAAGCACTTGCACTTTCTCGGTTAATATGCTAATTCTTACCCATTGCTTAGACCACACTTATTCGTTACTATATTAAATCAGATTAAATAATTTTATAAGCTAAAAAGTTTTAAAATTTAGTTCGAAAAGTTTGGAAACAATACAATTTGTGAGTATGTTTGTAGTTTTTGAAACACAATAATTCTTACAGAAGTTTCTGTAATTCAAGTTTCTAGATTACGGTTACCTTAACTACTCCCCTTGAATCTTATGTTGTAGTTTTATTAAATAGCTTTTATTTTATATTTATTTATATTGTAATACAGAGTGGCGCAAAACGACCGAAATGGTTAAAATGTTTAATAACTTTTTAAATTTATTTATAATTTTTATTTTTATTTCAGAATTTTGTGAAGAAAACTTGAGGAATTGGAAATGGAATAGTTCTTCTGTTGAGAACTATCAGCGATCAAAAATTACGAAAAGTTATGGAAAATACACTGGAAAGAGCACGAATGTTCGAAGCCGAACATGGTCACCACCTGTTGGATATAATTTTCCTACTTAAGCTAAAAATATTCTCCATTAATATACTGTATAACAAAAAAATAATAATAATAATTAACCATTAAATAAAAAAATTATTAAACATTCAAACCATATTAGTCGTTCTGCGCCACCCTGTAGTACTTAAAACAAATTTTCTAAACCAAAGTATAAATTATAAATATCAAAATAAACTTTTAAAAGTCCTACAAACAAACGCAATACTTAAATCCCTACAAACCCTTTAAAAAAAACTACAAACTATTAAAAAAAAGGTATTATAAAATTGAAACTTTCAAATAATTAAATATTCCCTTTGGTATATAAATGTAATTATATAAAAAACGAGGAAGATTATAGTTGCCCTTGTCAACTTTTAGATACCCGTGCGTGTATTAAATAAATAAGAAATTCTTATATTGCAATTGAACTGTTTGACAGAAAATTCAAAATATTTGTTTTTTTATATTTAATTACAAAAAAAATTAATAAAAAAAAAATGAATTTGAAAAAAAGATGAATTTAAAAAAAAAAATATGCTCTCAACGAGATTCGAACCCACACTTTTCAATTAAAACGTCGACGTCTTAACCACTAAGCCATCGACTTTATATTCATCTCAATTTTTTTTTAAATTATTATAGTTGCGATGGTATCAATTGTTTGTTTTGAATAACTGTTTTGAATTTTTTTAAAAATGTATTAAAAAAAATAAATATTTTATAAATGAGAATTTTAAGATGAATTAAAAAAAAAAAAAATTTTGCCCCAGCCAGGAATCGAACCGAAACTTTTTGACTACTAGTCCCATGTCCTATCCACTATTATTTATTATATATAGAGTTTTTATTTATCTCATTATTTTTTTTTTTAATAATTGTAGTTGCTAAGGTATCAATTGTTTGTTTTAAATAACAGTTTTGAATTTTTTTATAGAAATATTAAAAAAAATTAATAATTTTTAATATAAATGAGAGTCTTATGTCAAATTTTCTATAAAATAAAATTTTTTCAAACATAATATAAATACATATATTTTATTAAAAAAAAAATAGATAAAAAAAAATTAATTTAAAAAAAAAAAAATTTTCCTTAGCCTGAATTCGAACCGAGACATTTTTGCTACAAGTAACATGTCCTAACCACTACACCATGAATCGATTAATAATTGAACAACAATTTGTTTGTTTATATATTTGGTTTCTATTTCGTTAATAATTTAGAAAATACTCATAAAATATCGAAAAATTTGTATGGCAGCTACCCGAAGCCTTTCTCCGATTTTAACCAAAAACAATAGGGAACCTACAAATTGTCTAAAAATTACTTTGTGAAAGTTTCAGAACTCTAGCTCTTATTGTTTTTGAGTTATCGTGCTGACGGACGGACGGACGGACGGACACACATAGCTAGATCGATTCACTTTTCGATGCTGATTCGATACGTACCCTTGACACTATATCTAGCTCTTATATTTCGATGCGTTACAAACGGAGGAGTAATTTTAATATACCCGATGTTCATATATGTATGCACGGGTATAAAAACTTCAATTAATTCTATATACATTTTATAGAATAATATTTAAAATTTAAATTTAAATATCACAAAAATCAAAAATTGCTAGTGTTGACAGCATATTTAATAATAGTTATTAAATTTTAAGTACCTATCTTTATATTACAAATAAAAAACTTTTTTATAACTTAACTTTTTTTTAAGACAAGAAACTTAACTCATATTAAACTTAATTTGATTTTGGGTAAAATTTTCTTTTAATTATTTTTATTTAAAATAATCAAATTGATATTAAAATAAAATGTTTCTAAATATTTTCTAAGAAAAATTTTCCATTTTTTTAAGACTCTAGAGACTCTAAATTCTTAAAATTTATTCAATTTTATAATATTTAAGATTTTTTTTTGAAAATATCACAAAAATTCTTTCATAAAAAATAAATCAATATTACGGAAGTGAAATTCTCTTTTTTATAACTTAATACTATTATGTATTTCAATTTTATAATACGTATCTACTCGTATATATATTTTTTATGACTCTTTTGAATTTTTTAGTCAAGTGAAGAATTTTCCATGTTATCAAAATTTTAAAACACTTATAAAAACTATTTTTGGTATATTTGATCTTTTTAAGGACCAAAAGGTATAAAAAAAAACTCTTAAAAATTTTATACTCAAAATATTATGTCCACTTACTGGGTATTGTAATAAAATCATTTGAATATTTAAAATATAAATTCTATTCGCCAGAAAGTAAGAAGAGTATTTTAAATAAGTAGTTAAAACAACCAAGGGTTATTAAAAAGTACATTTCCAAGACAATGCAATATTCCAGCACTAAGGTTCAAGCAAAGAGAAAATTGAAAAGCATATTTTTAAAAATTTCTTAGAACTTTTCATGGAATTTTATTGTATACTTGCTAATACACGGTGCGCGTTGCTGCGCCGCTCAATGGAGGTTTAATTTAAAATGTTGTTATTCAAAAAAGTTAACACAAAAATTGGTGTAAATGTTAATTTAAAAATATATTAGCACAATTTTTTTAAAAAGAGATAATCAATCAAAAATAAACCCAAGTTCTCTTGAAATTTTTCTGCGTAGAAATATTAATTCATTTGACATTGTTCGCCAGAACATGAGTTAACAAATTCCAAATTTGTTAATATTGTCAACTCAGTTCTCAAGGAGCAGCACGTATAGAAAATTTGAAGTCAATCGTTCGAACCGTTTTCATTTTAGAACAAAAAGGTTTAAATACTGGCACCACAGTCCCAACTTAGCGGTCCGTTAGAGCAAAATTTTTAGCCCGCAGAATTTCTTAAAGTACCCATATACCGCATATACAATATTTATGATAATCGGCTAAGCAGTTTAGAATCTATCCGCTAGATACAAACAAACAAACAAACTTTCGCATTTATAAATAAACACAGATAAGTCGCAAAAATTACGGGGGCCTAAAAATAGCCATATTTTCAGTTTTCTATCCCATTCGTAAATCTAAAGATCTAACTTCGCCAAATTTTCAAGTCTCCAGCTTAAACAGTCAGAAAATTGTTTCAAAATTAAGTTCGCTAAACGGTAATTATGCGAATATATTTATTTTACACATATTTATAAAGCTTATAAAAATGATGTCGTTTGGATTTTACAGATTGAATGTATAGCTTATCAAATTCCTTACTGCACTCTAAATAGGTGGGTATAAGATTTTCCGACTCTAGAAGTCCTGCTGTAGCTCTATAACAGGTTAGAATCCCGAAAAAAGTTTTAAAATCCCACGAAATTCAGGTATTTTTCGCTTTATATAATTTAAATTTCATTGATTTATTTTAAAGGGTTTAAAATTTTTGAAGGAACCTGGACGGACGAACAGGAGAACATTAAAAAGTGCTATAAAGGACTTTTTTTGAAATTTTTTTGAATATGTAGCTTAAAGAACATAACAACATCAGATTATGTTGTAATCTAGTTTTAGTAAAAACTATTTTCTTTAAATCATATTTTTAAAATCTAATTTTTTTTGCACAGTCTATAAAAAAGACCTGGCCTTGAATAGACTGATATTACAAACAATTATTATAATAAAAAAACTGAAATTTTTAAGAAGGTTGGGCTATATTTATTAAATAATTGTTTTTGGAAAAACCAGAGTTAAAAAAAACACATTTTAACTTCTATTTTTGTAAATTTGTAGGTATTACAACCTAAAGCTGAGTACAGATTAAACTTTATAGCCTCATTCAACGCATACGAGGCCTTCACACAAAATAAGGCTGTTATAAACAATATTCTATAGAAATATAGCATATAATAATGTATTATGAACTCCAATTGTAATATTTATTCAAATTTAGCCTTGTAACCAATTTTTTTGAAACGCATTGAAGTGTCAGAAACTACTTAATTGTTCTTGAAAAAATCTTAAAAATAAAACTTAAAACTGTATCCTAAAGTGTAAAGATACATTAATCAAAATTAAGAGATTTTTATTTCATTATAAAATATAAACCTTTCTATCTTTAAATTATCTTCGGAAAAGTAAATAAAACTTTTTTGGGTTTTAAAAATTTTTCTGATTCATAATGTAAAGCAACAAAAATTAATTTGGTTTTCAATCTTCATCCTACAGTCTCTTCAAACAACTCAATTTAATGATGCATCTATTTCAATTAAAAGACTATAAAATGACAATAACTTTTTAACACAATTTATCTTGTTAATCGTTTTTTGTTCGGGAATAGTTGCCACACAATTTTTTTTGTAGAGTAGAAGACCTTGAGCCAAATTAAAGAGTTCTTGAACGTGAAAGCTGTGTTGAATTATTTGAATAAAAGTTTTAAATTATTTTTGTTATAGGCTTTTTTTTTTCAAAATGAAATTCATAGTAGACACAGGAGATATTATATAAATATAAATGTATTTGTATATATATATATATATATATATATATATATATATATATATATAATTATAAAACTTTGAAAGAATTTTATGTGTACACAACAACTTATATATAAGGGAAACTTAATTTTATTTAAAAACCCAATTGACCTAAATCGTTGTAATTAGAACAGATTTACAAAATGTTGACTGATATAATTAAACTTCTCTATAGGATGAATAGTTAAATTTAAATTTTTATTATTATTATATTATTTTTTATCTTTTTATATTATTCTTACTCGCTGATATTTAAAGCAAATATATATCGGTCTCTTTTTATTATACCCGTATGACTATATAGTCAAAGGGTATAATAAATTTGACATTACGTTTGTGACGCAGAGAAGGAGCGGGGAGGTAGATATAGACTCAAGTGTATGGATGGGATCAGAATCGAAAAATAAATCGATTTAGCTATGTATGTCCGTCCGTCCGTCCACCCATCCGTCATCACGATAACTCAAAATATAAAGGAGCTAGGATTATGAAATTTTCACAAATTCGTTTTCATGGAAAAATTGGAATCGCTATTTAAATCCAGCCATTTTCGTCCACGGGTACGAGTATTTAACTTCTTCTAATTTTATTTTTATTATTACAACTTCTAATTTTATATGAGTATTACACTATACCTATGTAAGCTGGGGTGTCTGAAATTTTGCAAAAAATAGTTTCGTGTATTGGCCAAAGTTACTGCAAAATTTGGTTGGTCTACTGCAAAGAATTCGAGTAGTTGCCATACAACTCCTTCTTTTATATGAGCATTTCTCTACACCTAATAAAGCTGAATGTTTGAAATTTTGCCAAAAGTAATTAACCGGATGATATAATGTATATGTTACGGTCATGAGGGTATCCCAGAGTTGACACAGTCTACTCTACTACACTCTTCCTCGTTTTTCTGTTAAATTTTATGTGCGTCAAAATTACGATTGGTAGTAACTAGTACTAATAGTAGAATAGTAGAATAATATAGAAAAGATTATTTATAAAAGGGGCAGTACTATATCTCGATTTTAAAATTCTTGTAAATCATAATACAAATTTTTATACCATTATAAGTATAAGTGAAAAGGATATACCAAAATTGTTATTACGTTTGTGAGACAAAGAAAGAGGGAGGAAGGAGTAGATATTGACTCAAAGGTATGGATTGGATCAGAATCGAAAAGCAAATCAATCTAGCTAAATGTGTTCATCCATCGGTGCGTCCGTCCACACGATAACTCAAAAAGTAAAAGTCCTACGATTCTGAAATTTTTACAAATTCGATTTTCTGAAATCCAGGAATTTTTACGTTTTCGAATAGTTACCGTACAACTTCTTTTTATACCCGTGCATACATATATGACATTGGGTATATTAAAATTGTTCCTCCGTTTGTAACACATCGACTTAGACGAGCTAGATATAATGTCAAGGGTACGTATCGGATCAGCATCGAAAAGTAAAACAATCTAGCTATGTATTACTTTTTTATATTTTTTTTTTGTAATATTATATGGATAGTAAATGGAAATAAATAACGGTTTATTTGGTTGTATACATCATAGTTGGTATGAACGGGTATCTAAAAGTTGCCAAGGGTAACTATAATCTTCCTCGTTTTATATGAAAATAATTCCATACATGGCAAAGCTGGATATTTCCAATTTTGCCAAAAGTAGTTTAGTTTAATGGCAAAACTTTGTGCAAAACTAAATTAGGCTAGTGCGGTGGGTTCAATTAACTACCATACAGGTTTTTTTTTTTATGAGTTTTATTCTACCTATACACAATGAAGCTGGATGTCTGAAATTTTGTCAATAGTAGTTAACCTTAATGGCCAACGTCTGAATAATAAAGTTGGTGAAGTAGAAGAGGTTCGAAAGGTTGCCTTTCAACTTAAATTTTTTTTTGGACGATATATGAATTTCTAACCGTATAATATAATGTCGATATTACGGTCATACGGGTACTCTACTTAACTTTCCTCGATTTACTATGAAAAAAGTTTATGAAGCAAGGAATTTCGGAAAAAATATAATTGAAAATAAAAAGATATTAAGGATTTTGCCAATACTTAAAAAAACACTAGATTTTGATTTACAAGATTTTGAAAACCAAGATATCGTACCCCACCCATTTATCAAATAATATTTTTAAAAGCTATGGTATTCAATTGTTTCAAGGTAACGCTTCAATGTTTTCTACATAAAAAGTATATATGTATTATTTTACATATACATTCTAAGATAGAGTGTTTTGTTTGAGTTAAAACTTTTAATAAATTTAATATGGCTCATAGAATTGCGGAATGTCAGTAACAATTAATATAATAGGGATATAAAATTAAATTTTCGTATAGACATACAAAATTCCTCATTCTCATTATGTTAAAACTAGCAATGCTCACAATTCAAGTATGTAGTTCAGTTCAAGAACAGTTTTAAACTTCATGTATCATTCTTTAACTTAATCTTTTAACAGCTTACCGTAAATCTTGGACAGTATTTCTTGTTGCAAAATTATTATTGATAGAATGGGAGTGTTTGGAGTTCCTAGTTAAAGACGTTCCTTTTTAGACGCTATTAGAAAGTTAATTTTAGCGGTTCCCAAAATGAATTAGTTTCCATAAGAAGTTTGAGTCTCGAAGAAACTTATACAATGATAGTATTTTAAGTCTCCCTTAATATATTTAAATTGTTATGATAGAATCGTTTAAAAACCATTGCACTATTGATTATGCAATAGTAGAAAGTTTCGTTAATTAAAAGATATTGAGATAAAGGTTTCTGCCACAATACTGAAATAATAAAATAGAAACTCCTCCCGCAATACAGTAATAGAGATTACTAGAGCACTTGAATTTTAAAAATCTTGTATTTTATTTGATTCCAAAAAGGGTTGTCTACAAAATCCCAATTCTTGAAATCAAAAAGTCGCAAAATTAAAATAATTTTTATTTTCAAAAATTCATAAAATCCAAAACCAATTTGAACCAAACAGCACATAAGCCAAATACCACATAATCTGAATTCTCGTAATCCAAATACCACATATTACCAACACGACAAAATTTTAGCTCTCGTAGATCCAAATGTAAGACTGACTTTTGTAGTCACATAAATAATTATTTGGTATTGTTTAGTTGGTTAAAAAATTATGACTTTTTTTTTGTTTGGGATTATGTTGGGGAACCTCCTAAAAATAAAATTTTATTTATTTTTTTTTTCCTTTTCCACTCCTTTAAGGAGAATAGGGCATTCACCAAGTTTTTATTTTAAACTAGGCTTCAGTCTCTTTAATCATAATGTTCACTAAGCCGTTGATTACTCGGCTGTAGCTATTGTATAAGGTTATGAAATATTAATGCACGAATGTTAACTTTGTGCGCCATCTATATTCTTACACAAGAATTATTTATATATTTTTATTAAATCTTATTTTATATTACGATATAAACTATTACGATATAATTAAACAATTTTACGATATGATTTTATTGGATGTGATCTGACCGGGGTTTGAACACGAGACCTTCCACATGAAAGGCGGCGTCTTTATAACTACGCCATTGGTTAGATCCTAAAAATAAAATTATGTTTATAAATTATATTTTTAAATTTTTTTCGGTCATAGCTTTAAAATAGCGAAAGTTTACTATAGTCTATCAGAAGCAATTTTTAGGGATCATCAGTTATACTGCACATATCTCACGCCAAAGATTGCATAAATTCCACGTTTAAGATTGCATATATAACAATATTAAGATTGAATAAATAAGCTATAACATTACCCGAAAGCATGTTCGGCGATTTGCTTTAAATTTTTTTAATAATTTTATTTCACAAGGTTCCTTCGTTATTAACTATGTTTTGGATTGAATTCTTCACATTGTTTATTACATTTAATACAGGGGATATACAGTTATAATCATAATATATTTCATTAGTTAAAATTTAATAAAATTTTTTACTCGTATATTTTCTAAATTAAAAGATTTTTTCGTCCACAATCATTTTTATGATAAGTAATATTTAAAAAAATTTGTTTATTATAATAAAGTTAACGAAGCCTTTACTAACAAATCAGACAGGATACAAAAAATTTTTAATATTTAAAATAATCAGAAACTAAAAATCATTTCCATGTATGAACTTATATTCAAAAGGTATACTAAATTTGCTATACCGTTTCTAAAACTGTAAAAAAGAAGGGGTAGATGTAGACTCAATGGTATGGATCGAATCAAAATCGAAAAAATTAAGTTAATTTAGCTATGTGTGTGCGTCCGCCCGCCCATCCGCAATATAACTCAAAAACAAAAGCAGTTTAAGCTTTTAATTCCAGCAAGTTTCTTCAACGAACTCTATTAACTACCATACAATGTTTTAATATAAACATTACCCTTTACTTAATAAAGCTGGATGTTAAAAATTTTGTCAATTAGTTTTATAGCCAGAGCTGCGTGTTTAAAATTTTGTCAATTATTTTTATAGCCAAAGTCTGCGAAAAATTTCGATTACCAGATCTGACTAGCACTATAAAACTTTAGTTTTAGTACTAAAGTTACTTAATATATTATATGAAGCTGAGTATCTGAAATTTCGGTCAATAGTAGTCAACTTTATTTGCGAATATCTGCACAAAATATAGTTAATCTAGTGTAAGAAGTTTGAATAGCTTCCATAGAACTTTTATACGTAGCTCAAAGTTTAATAAGTTGGGTATTTAAAATTTTACCAAAAGTAATTAACCGGATGTTATAATGCTCGTATTACGTTCCTGCGGGTATCTTAGAGTTGGCTTAGTCTAAACTATACTCTTCTTCGTTTTTGTTTGTTTTTTAATGCTTTAATGCTTTTATGTTAAAATACCTAGAAATATGCAATATATATATTTTATACATAATTATAGCATTAAGTATATTTTTTAATCGTTCAAACTTTTACATAACAAAACAAAAAAAAAGGATTTACTTATAATTTTTTTTGTAATAGTATGAATGTTAAGATTTTCTAATGCTTTAATATTTTAAATATCCCTTTCTTCATAACGACTATATTATAAGAAGAAGACAATTATCCTTTAATTTTTTTTCTTATTTTTATGGTTTTTTTTTTTTTTTTTAATTTTTTAATGAAAAACTTTGTAAAATTTAAAAATTGACACAAGAACTAGTCGTGCGCCATGCCTATTCCATAAACATTTTTCTTAACTAAAACTCTTAACTTTCCTCTTGAGACTTTTTATGGTAAAATTTTATAAAATGTTTTTTTATTACTTTAAATTATTTTGAATTTGACAAAAAAAAAATGGTAGTTTTACTATGATTATTTGTATCCATGTTTATATACATTGTATAGGTACATAATATTATGTAAAAAGAGGTTTGTTTAAATACAATTTGTATATGTACACTCGTATATAGACAAAGTTTAAATTCTTATATTCTATTAAGGGATTTAAAAATTTAAATAAAAATAAAACCATAGGCCCCTTGTGTACATTTGACCTTCTCTTGAAATTATTATTATAAAATAACAGAAGTAACAGCTAGAATTATATAAAAATAAAGAGATACTTCTTCAAATATCTCAATTAAACCTCCCAAGATAAAAAAAATTCTCATAACATTTAAAAAAATTTTGCTTAAAATTTAAAAATTTGTTGAAGATATTTTGTACTTCTTATTAAATTGAAAATTAAATAATTTGTTTGTCTGCTTGAAGCGTCCCGTTGTCAAATAAAACATTTTAAGCCCGAATTCAAGAAAATCAAATTTGACGTTTAAACTAATTTTTCCGTTTGTTATACGTGATTTAGGATATCTAATCCCTACTTTTCAAAATTTCTATCCTAGTTCCTTTTCTCAACTATATCAAATATCCTAAACTGTAGTTTATATTGAAGGTTCAAGGACCCAAAGTCGTCTGTTACCAACTAAGTGAGTCATCTATTATCAACTGAGCGAAGGAATTCTTAATTCTCAAAACTCTTAGGCAGGAAAGTGATTGAAAAACTTTCTCGGAACGATAAAGTAAGCTTCAAAAGATGCCGCAAAATGTCTGCTATTCTAAGAATAGGTTGGAAATACTTCAAAACTCCTAATTTACTTTAAATATTTAAAACCTTTTTGCAGCCTAGAATTCCACTCAAATATCTAGAATTGCACAAAAATACCTACACTGCGCTTAACTATTTATATGAGATACAAAAACGAAATGATTGTATTATTTGTGAGTATGTCATAAGACCGTCGTGAAGTCATTATGGGTGTATGACACAGAGTCATATTAAAAGATTTCATAATTATATGACACAGATATACTGGAGTGAATCCTAAAGCCATTATGGTTTTATGACATAACACCTTATATCACGTTATCGAGTCACCGACAGTCACCGTTCAAATTTACGAAGCTATTTGTCTTTAATCTACTAAGTAATAAAACATTAAAACAATCACGGGATATAGAAGACATGTGATATAGGCAAAATTCAAGAAAGAAGTTAACTTATACTTTCTGGGTTTTGCATTTAAAGCCTTGATGAATTTTTTTCCTTAGTAACGCCTAGTAACAGAACCGTGCTCTTTAAATGCCAAAATTATGAGTTAATTTCTGCCAGAACTCATAGTAACAGAACCGTGCTCTTTAAATGCCAAAATTATGTATTAATTTCCGTCAGAGTTTGAATATACTGGTATTATAATTGCGATCAAAATATGTTTAACAGTTAGAAAAAAAAACATTTATTTAAAATATTTTTTAAAAAAAAAAAACTTTCTAATTAAGATTTATTTGTGGGGATATTACTTAAAATTTTGATTTTAAAATTATTTAAATATTGTTTTTGTAACAGAATATTCTGGAACTTTATTTCTTAGGAGGGTGAAAATATATCTACTAATGGGTGAATAATGTTAGTATATTTAATAGGATGTTATTTAATACGGGCAACAATTTGTTATTTATATATAGTATATATTTTTAAGTGTAGTCTTTTTATAATATAAGAATAAAGTATCTGTAGATGTTTTGTGGTTAAAAATAAATTTCTTGTGTACAAAGATGCAAAGAAAATCCGAGAAAGTTTAAACCTATGTTTTAATTTTATTTTAGTTTTTTCTTAATGGTAAATTGGTTATGCCAATCCTTTTTTCAAAAAATTTAGTTTAAAAATATATAAAATTTAATAAGGAAGAAAAGTTTTCTAAGCTTTTCTATAGAAGAAAATAGCAATATTTCCTTTTTAAAAAATAATGAATTTCCTTAATGAAATATTTTAATTTGGAAAAGGAAGGAAGATACAAAATTTTAAACTAAATTTAAATATTTAAATAATATTGATTGAACTACAATTTAATTGGGCAGAAAAGTATGTAAGTGTTTAAACTAAGAAGCAAATTAAGCTTAAATAACATATATATAAGGTTTTGTGGCCTTAAGTGGGTATAAACAGTGGGTGGGTATAAACACATTGCTTAATCACCGAGGGCATTCGAATTTGGTTCCCGAACAGATTATAAAATTTTTATTAACCTTCACAAACCCTCTTTGTGACTATATATATTTTAGTATAAAAATGTTAAAATAAATCCTAGATGGATTGTATAAGCTTCTCAGCTTGCTTAATATGATTTGTATTGTAAAGTCTGTAAAGTCTGTTCATATTTCTTGTAAAATTTAAATATTTCATATGGAAGTCTTTTGTCCGATCTTGCGATCCAATTCACTTGCGAAGTCGTTCTTTCTACCAAACTTCATTAAAATCGGTTGGATTTTTGGTGAGTGGGCACCCACTTAAAACCATTCTAATAAGCTCTGTTCCGGATTTGAATTCATTCCAACAGTTAGAACTATCGATTTCTCGAAAAGGTGTTTTTATATGGGACACTCTCGATCCCGTGGTTCGATCTGGCTCATCTGCAAGCTTAACCTTACTATTGACAAAGAAAGTATTCACATTCAATTTCATCAAAATCGTGCCCACAGTCACAAATGCAAGCACACAAACACACACTTACGGACACACAAGGAAATTCTCGAATTTACGCGTTTGTGACAAAAAGGAACAAATTTTGGTATGACAGAACATAGAGTTGGCATATGGAAACCAGTGTAAAATTTTTCGGGACATTAACCATTTATATACGAAAACTTCTTAGTTTCACAGTTCTATAATTCCATATGCCTCCGTAGTTGTTTCAAATCTAATATTTATTTTATTTCTATATTACATAAAGTTTGATCTAGCTCGGATATCAATTCGCAAAGATCCGATAAATTGAGCTACTTAGTTAGTTACATAGTTTTTGAAAATTATTTAGATTTTAAATTTAACTAGATCCGACCAGACAAGAATTGGTTACGACATCGGCCTTTCAATGAAAGGGTTTTGGATCCAAACCCATGCCAAATCATATAAAAAAGTATAATTTATAATTTATATCATAATATAAAAAATTTAGCTGTCCCACCTGAAAAAGAAAGTCTGTGTCACTCACTCACTAACTGTATATAAATAAATTAAACATGGCTTCACTTAAAAATGGTAATGAAAAAAATTGTGGAACAAACAATTCAATAAATGGTTTATCTAGATTTATGATTATAATGTTAAAAAATTTGTATCTTATATAAATAATCACAATTTTTCATGTTATTATTAACTAATTTTCAATCTTATACATAATATATATATGTTCAAGTAGGTGTAGATACCATAAAAATCTATAGATATTATTAAGATATTCTATATCAAAGAAACAATTAAAGTCGTTTGTTTAAAGTTTTTAAGTATAAAAAATAAATAAAATGCTATTAAATACTTTAGGGTCTCTTTTAAAAATTAGTTTTAATTTTTGATAAAAGCTTGTTAAACCCTTTTTTTTTGTATTCTATAGTAGCTTAACATTTTTATCATTAGTAAAACAAAAGATACCCAAAAAATTAATTGGATAACTAGAAATATAATTTCAAACTTATTATAAATCCTATAATACTTAAATTTGTAATTCTTTTGTTCAAAATTAATATAAAACCTAATATTTTGGAATTGATTATGTAAAAATAAGTTTTGTTTTTAATAAGCCAAAACTTGTATTAACTAGAATTGTTGTTGTTGTTTTTATTAACCATTGTAATTAGATAGTAAGAATTATCAAATAGATAGTAATATGTGAATTTTTGTTAAGATTTAAATGTGAAAATCAAGAGAAAAATTTTTAAATAAATTTATTGTCTATTAACCAATGGAATAGACGCAGCCTTCTCTTAAAGTTCTATAGTACTTCAAATGGAATTACGTACATTAAGTAAAGGCCGCGTTGCATTTAATCGGAAATCCAAAATTTTGTATTTGTACTCTAAACTTAACTGAAACTTGATTTACATTTGATTTAAGTATGCAATAGTACTTAATCTATATAAAAGCGAAAGTTGGTTTGTTTGATTGTTCGTATGTAGCAAATAGACTCCCAAACTGCTCAGCCGATTCTCAGGATATTTTTATATAGAGGTTTTTGGGTACGGAAAGAAATCGTGGGCCAAAAAGTTTTCTCTAACGGACCGCCAAGTTGGGGCTGAGGTGCAAAAATTTAAACTTTTTTCTTCTAAAATGAAAACGGTTTAACCGATTGACTCAAATTTTATATACGTGATGCTCCTTGAGAATTGAGCTGACACAATTAACCGTTTTGGAATTCGTTAACCCATGTCGGCCCGATTGTTGGTCAAAAAATATTTTGAAACCAAATTTTGTCGAATTTGGCGAAGTACTGCTTTGGCTAAAAATAAAGCCTCAAAAAAAAATTTTGTTGAGTTCCATTCCAGGTTTTTTCATTACTTTTATAGAAACGGTTCGGCCGATTGTTTTCAAATTTTGTATGCGCGTCCCTTTTTGAGAATTGAGTTGACTCTATTAACAGATTTGGATAAATACGCACCGGTATTAGCAAGTATACAACAATACTATACAATATTTTTAGCAGAGTATTTATATATTTATTTTATTCATGTGGTATCTCGTCAATTGAAAAGCCGCTTAATGGAACAAAAAATGCCGGCTAATGAAATACAGTCAAATCCGGCAAGTTGGATACCTTCAAAGTAACTAGAGGCTTATGATATTAATCCCTTTGTAGTAATCATATTATGAACCACAAGAAAAACAGTCGAGTTTACATTGTAAACCTTTGATGGAAGCAGTCCGAGTACATATACTGAAAACAAACCGCTATGAGCAGCTACTGTAAGTAGTGGTATCTCATTGAACAAATATTAATTAACTCCGCAATTAATTTGTTATGCTATTGAGTTCTATTATTTTTATTTTCACTTTAAACACATCTATAGCGATTGAAGTTAAAATTTAAATAACGAATTGGCATTTTAATAGAATCCATTTAAAGAATAATATAAATTATTTCTTCAAGAATTTTAATTTTTTAAATATAAGCTATTTAAAGAAAAACGACTTCCAAAACAAAATGTTTCTAATTTAGCCTTCCCTTTTTACAAATGTAATTTTGACTTGTAATAACATTGTATACACATTGACATTTTTAATTTATATCTTTAAAATTTATTTTTATATCTTAGGTACCTTTATAAAGACAGAACTTTCCACATGAAAATCAATTCTTTTACGAAAGAATTTTGTAATTTGACTTTTTATTTTAAAACTTTTTTGTTTAATTATACAGGAAAAACTTCCCCCGTTTTTTTTTTGTTTATTGAACTATAAATTCCGGAAATTATACTAATTTAAAATTTTCCATATAAAAATTGCTCGCGTAACAAAAATATTTTCAAGAAATAATATCAGGAAATGACTCGAATTCCTCGCAACAGTTTAATAAAAACATAAGAAAAAAAACACCAAAACCCAAAGAATATGATTTCAAAAATTACCACCAAACCTTATAAAATATTTTAACCAACAAAAAAATTAAAAATATCCAGTAAATCCTATACCACCCCTTTTATTTATTTACTTTTTATAAATCCTTTCTACCTGTTACAATATTACCTTCTTGATGTATTATATACCCAATATATACCTAATATTATGTACTATATTATACAGATTCAAATAATACCTTTATTGTTCTTTTTTATCTATGTAATCCTCTTCAGTTCACAATATTAAAAGATACTCTAAAGTGTCGCACTTTTTGAATATCTAACGGGGTTTAAAGATTTAAAAAAAAAATATGGAAGGTATTAAAGGGAACTAAAGTTAAAATTTATTCACAGTTTAATATTAAAAACAAAGTTGATCTGGGGGACAGTTGGGGGTGCCGGAAGTAACACATTCCATCTAGTCTAAAAAAATAACAAAAAATATTACTGTAAAACGAAGCAAGAGAATTTTCTTTCTATTAGAAAAAAACAGTATTAGTATATAAAAAAAGGAATTAAAAATCTGCAAAAGAATTTAAATTCTTACTTTTTGTAAAATCCCAAAAAACCAGAAAAAAATATCAAAAAAAAAAAATGGAATGTGACAAGTTTAGAAAAAACATTTCTGTGACAAAAAAAAAACCTAAATAAGAAAAATTTTAATTTTTTCTTAAATTGAATAAATATTTACTTACATAACCCCTTTTTTAAAAGAAAGATAACACTTCTGACTAAATAAAGGCGGAAGAAACAATACTGCAAAGAAGACACAACATATCTCAAGTCAAAGAAATAAAATTTACAAACGCTTAATACTACCATGAGATATTAAGGAAATACCGTTATTTTTTAAGTTTTCTATTAATTTTATATTTTATTCTCTTCTAAAAAATTTGTAACATTAAAATTTAAACGGTTGGCAACCTAATTCTTTAAAAGGATTGGGAGATTAGCTTTTCATAATATTTTAAAACACCACGAATCCAAATATCTTGCACAACGGTTTCCGATTAAAGCAGTTTAAATGGGTGAACAATGAATAGTTTTATACCAACAGTTATTTCTGGTGGAATAACAAGGCATAATATAATGATTATTCAAAGTCACCAACTGAGGAGCTAGTTTTGAAAGGCAATAGTTTGAGCTTCCAATTAGAATACTAACAGAAATAATAAATTTTTTTTTGGTTTAGGGTTCAGAACAAATCCAATTGTTCTAAGATTGAATAGAATTCAAGTAGAGTTCTTCACAAGTTGCGAAAATTGAAATAAAATTAAAAAACTTTAGTTTGTTAACCTTCCAATGCTCTGGTAGTTTTAAATGAAGCCCATTTTAGTTATTAAAATTTAAATAACCAGTGATTCCAAATCTAATAAAGATTTTGGATAGTTTTCAATATTTGATAATTCTGATAATTATACAATATCCAAAGTTGCTAAGAGATTAAATATCTTAGGCTAAAATAATTTTCTGAATTATTCAGATTAAGTTCATATAATTTTTATTAACTTTTTTTCTCGTAATTTTTCTTACGACTTCTAAAACTCTACTGACTTATAGTGCATATGGTGTTGGGATATCAAATGATTGTTTAAATTTTTAAAGCCTATACTTGAAATCTGATCATATAGCTTCATACCAGCAAAGTCTCAGGTAGCATAAGTTTTGTTGGATTAATTTGACTCCAATACATCGTGAACTGTTTTAGAGAAAACTGTTTCAAAAATATGTATATGTATTATATAATTTATATCAAATAACTATACTGAAGTTTTACTAAAACGTGATCTAAAATAATTAAAAAAATTCATTCCAAAATATATAATTTTGTAATCAGTAGTCTGTCCTCTCTCTCTCTTTCTCTCTCTGCTCTAAGTAATCCTTTTCTTTCACTATAATATTGATTTAATTAAAAACTTAAACGCATTTCTTTTATAAAAATACAAAAAACTTTAATTGAATTGAATTGAAATAACAAAAAATATCCCATAGCATTGAAAGTGCTTCTGTAAGAAATCTTTCAAGATTCTTTGATTGTTTAGGACAAAGAATGTTTCTGTAATTTTTTTTTTCTTAAGTTTTACGTGTTTCTTTATAAAAATTTTCTTAAGTTTTTCTTTTACTGTGGCTGTTTCGGTTGATTTCTGAGACGAAAGTTGTTTCAATGTTGTTTTTTTTTTATCTACAATTGCGTCTATTCCTCTTTTTTTTTGATTTTCTTATGTATTTTATTCTTCAGTTAAGTTTTACTTTTTTTTATTCAAAGTTGCTGTTAAATGTTGAAACATTTAACACGGGAAACCTCTGACTATATTTAACGTAATTATTAAGAGAAAATTGTAAAATTTATACATAATATCTTTTAAAAAATTCAGTATTATGAGAAAAAAAAAATTGTATGTCGTCTTCATCGTCATCACTCTGTTCATCAGTGAAGTAAAAACGGTGTATCGTTCCTGTATTCGTTTCCAAGGATTTTATCCATCCTGAATTCGTTATTTTTTTTATTTATATGAATACTTAAGAGAAAATACACAATGTGCTGTGATAAAAAATGTCGGTTTTTTTTTTTGAATATTTTATGGATAAACAAGTGATGAAAAAAGCAAGGGTTCTTTAATAAGTACTTCAGGAAAAATACAATAAAAGGGATCTCTGCAACTATTGACCTATTGCCATTACTTGGGCTCTTCCCAAAATAATAGAAAAACATTATCAACCAGAAGGTTTTAGAGTAATTATACTGCGGTGGTTTGCTTCATAATCAATAAAACATGTGCAGAGCCCGACCTTCAATGGGTGATCTCTTGAGCTAATTGAGTGAATTTTTTAGGTGTATACATTTATTAAGTTTATTAAAGCAGATTTTCTCATAAATAGAAATTTTCAGAACTTTGGAGGTCTCCGTAATTGACCAAATCAATACCGTCAGTAAATGTATTATTTTGTGTTTTCTTTTCCTAGGACTTCCACAAAGCTTTTGTATCCGAGGCTCTGTTTCCTTTTCGTTAATCGTTTGTTCACTAAGCTAAGATGATTCGTCTGCTTCCACATGATTTTAAATCTTACGCCTTGTGGAAAAGACGACGCCAAATGTCTCAGCAAGATGTAACTGCTTTTCCCAAGTTTTCCCGCAAGGTATCAATGCGATTTTGCATACTCCTATTCCTTGACGTAGAGAACAGATGTTTGTTGGGCTATATCATGTCGCATATGCATATGTTAATAAAGTTAATTTGACGGATGCATATATACTAAAGTTAATTTTTTATTTACTATTAAGCTATTGCTTATTTCGGGAACATGATTATAGGTAATATTTTTATTATTTTTTTGTTTATTAATTACTATTTTTCTATGTTTTAGACTATTAGATATTTAATTATAAGTTATTTTTATATATTTTTTTGTTATATTGCTATATACTATTTATTGAGTTTGCCCAGCCAGGGATGGAACCCGGGATCTTTCTCATGAAAAGCCGGCATCACAACCACAGCGTCATCGTCTGGATATGGAATGGAATGTGTTGTAAATACCCCAAACAGGCCGAAGAAATAACTCATTAAATTGAATAGGCATATTTTTTCCAGATTTTTTTGAAAATGTGCTTAAAAGAAAGCAAACACAAAAAACATATATTGGATATAATGCGACAAAAAGAGAAAGATATAGAGAAATAAAGAGAGACAAAGATTAAAGAAAGAAAAAAAAAAGACCATTTCCACTTCACAAAATATGTTACGCGTTACTTATGTACATATTTAGGTTCTGAAGAAGGTAGGTATATCGTAGGAACTATGAAAGGCAGAACTAAATTCAAAATGTATATTGCAGTGAAGAGAGTTGGGGTAGGTGCCACAATTTAAGTTAACTTAACTTAATTTAGGCTTTACATTTTTATTAAAATTTATATTTAAAGCAAAATAATATTGGTACAAAGATAATACTTTTTGATAATAGTGATGATAATGATGATAAGTACTTCCCTTGAAATGACTACGAGTACATAATATTTTTTTAAAAATTAAGATTTATACAGGTTGGGAAAAAGGTGGTTTAATGTTAATTTTTTTTTTTTTCTTTAATATTTTATTTTAATTTTATACAATTTATATATTATATTATTTAACAGTAACTCATCTAACTAATCCATTGTCATGGAAAATTTTAAATACACTGTAAATTTTTTTGTTGTTTTTACTTTGGTGAATTATGTTAAAAATTTGGAGCTAATTTATGGGTATATTAATGGAGTATTAAGAAACAGTCATAATTCTATCCAATGGAATATTAAAGTTAAAAAAATTTAATTTGAAAAACATTTCGACAATTTGAACAGTGTCTGCGTATTGTTTGATTTCGTTGCTATGGTTAGGTTCGCCTGTCAAAAGCGTCGGTTAATTTGCTTTCCAGCATATTATTCAAAAAATATATAGCTTTAATCAATTTGATCAAGTTTCAAATTGATCTATTGCAATCTTCTTCAGTCTACAAACTCTTATTTAGTTTCTGTAAATGTATCTTTCGGTATAAAAGAAGCAATCTTCAAGGGTCTGAGGAATACTTGTGTTGCTTTTGCAACAACCATTAGGTAAAATTCAATTAATCCTCAGTAGTCTGAGCAGGAATACTTTAGCTGCTCTTGCTACTTTTCAGATTTTAAATCTCAAAATGGACCGCCCATGTTTCAAAGCATGTGGGGGCAAACAACTACCAACTTTGATATCAATTAAAAGAACAAAACGAATAAACAGAAGGAAACTGCAGTGCGTAATCAGATATTTCAAAGTTTTCAAGGTATTGCTATACATTTGCTTTTATTAAATACCTGTAGTTTTTCATTTATTGCCAACCTTCGCCAACCCTACTTTGAATTTTAACTGTACTAATGCAATTGGGAATGAATTTGGGTATTATTAAGTACCTACCTCTGTAAATATAAATAAAGCTCAAAGGTATGTACGTATTAAAATTTTAAAACTTTTTTTTCTTTAAGAATTATGAGTTAAATTAAAATTATCTTTTTTACAATATGGGGAATGAAAAGGTAAATATTGGTTTAAAAACTTCTTTGAGAATATGAAATAATGAAAATATCTTAAGATAATTGTTTGTTACTTGTGCTCACCTTTAAACTTTAATTGTTTTGTAATTAAGTCATAATTTACAAAGTAAAATATCCTTTTACAATTTATTTAAAAAAGGAAACTGGAGAAATAATGATAATCTAATTTGGTTGTACACTAATTTAATTTAAAACCTTTGATTGGGCTTAAGCGGTATAAATTATTAATCAGACAAATAAATATCTTCTATCTTATATTCTATAGATTATTATTATATAGATATTCCTTAGGGCTAAAAACGTAACTTATGTTTTTGAAGGACGTTATCTCGAAATAATTTTCAGAGTTGAAGTGGCCTGCCTTCGATCTCACCAAACTATTACCTACTTTCTTGACCTTCGACTCAGCTTTCAAAAACCAATAAAACATAATAATGCTTTATATCTGTTAATTGTTAAAACATTATTAGCACCATGGGTTATGGGAATTTTCAATGGTAAATGAGAGCAATAGGAATAAATACAAAGGCCCTAACAAATTTAAATAAGAAATACTAAAATAGTAAAACCTTATTAATCTAAAATAATGTCGTCTATATTATATATTGCTGTCTAAGAGAGGAAAAAGCTTTTAAAAGGCATCTGAAAAACTAAATCTGCTGAAAGTTTAAGATTCTTACTCACTAAAAAGAACCTCCTCCCTTAGCCAGAGAAAGGGAATAAGCATCCAACCTGAGACATAATGGCCATCAAGGGTTGGAATGGAAAATCCGAAAGGAATAGGTTGACTTCTCTCTACATTTTTGTTAATATTAAGAATTGTTTCGTGATTGAGAAACACATAAGGTCCCAATGCGTTCCACAATTTGGAGATGCGATTTATAAAACAGTTATATATTTCAGAGAGATTAGGATCTAATGTAACAGATATATTGATCACTGCACCAAACTATTGATTCTCAGATTAATTTCCAACCTAACTAACTCTACAAGTATATACAAAATTGTCAAATTCAATTACATGTCCTTCAATATAACTACTTCATTCTATAATGTTCCATTAATATTATCTTAATGCACCTTATTACTAAGAACCCATTTAATCTTATCATTTTATATTAGAAATTATCAAATTTTAAAATGTCATAAACACAACGACATAATTTAAGTTTGAACTAAAATCTCTAAAGAATATTAGACCATTAATATCTACCAAAAGTATACGATTAAAAAAAAAAAACCCAATCAACATTATCGGTTTAATTGTTGTTCATTTTAGCTGCTATCACCATCTATTCTACGACCAAATTCAATTAAATTTCAATTTTCAGTATTAACCAATCAGATTATCACTATACTTTACACACAAACATTTTATGTATGGACCTAAATTAAAAATAAATTATACTATCATTCTAAAAACTTTTCAAATTGATAGAATATTGCTTACAGCCGCTTTCTTTTAAATTGCAATGTCTTTACCATCCCAGATATATATAGAATATTGATGATATATTGAATGGCATATTATTAAAACCAAAATGAAAGTACCATTCATATAGATACCTCTAAACATACTTAAAATTTAAAAAATAGAAAAAAATGCCGATATTACAAAACCCCTCAGTCATAAGTCCCCCATGGACTAGATATAAACTATAGGTATTTATGTACAAGTTAATTTACTTGCTATCTTTACATTTTATTCTTGTGCCCAAGGCAGCCTCATCTTGGGTACATCGAGGAAAAAAGCTTAATTCACAAGAAGTAAATAAAACAAGTTAATTTGTTGAGAAATGATTTTATTCTATCCTTACTAATTAATTACAGTTATATTTATATTAATATTAATGCCGAGTAAGCATTATTACAATTTCAATTAGAATAAGTTTTTACATTGGTTCCCACGGGAAAATTAAATAAAGTTTGTACAAAAATATAAAAAAAGGTTTAACTGAAATTTGATATTTTAATAACTAACGTTATGCGTTTAGTATTGTATTATGAAATTGTATTATTTGTATGGTGTTATAAAATTGATTGCAATTCGTGTGTTAACTTATATATGCGAGATTCTATACTAAAGAAAGCATATTAAAGTTGGTAAAAATATTAAGGTTCCAGTTAATTTATGAATTTAATGAAAAAAATCGCGAAAAATATCGAATTAAAGTCTTGTGGAAAAATCCTAAATGTTTCAATTTCTCATAAATTAACTCCTAAAAAAATTATAAAAATTAGTCCTAAATTATTTCAATTTATGAAAACCAAAAATACCGAATTTTTTATGTTTCCAAGAAATTATTTGAGAGTTGGATACAAAATCATATTATACACTTGATCTCCAGTATGTTTTCTAGAGAGAAAATAGTTTGGATTTCAATAATTTGTTTAGCGGAGAATTATTATAGTTGGTTTCAAAATCAGCGGCCACCTCCACTTTTATTAAACTTATATTGTTGAAACAAACATGTAAGCAAAAATAAACATTTTTTTTCGGGATTTTATTTCAAGACTTATATTGTTCGGCATTCTGATATTTTTGAGATTTTTTTTTTTCAAGATTATAATACATTCGGAATATTTTTTTTCAGTAAAGTGTCATAGATCATGGTTAAGCTATTATAAGTTCACACGGAACTATTGACCCCGGGACTTTTGTCACGTCGTTCTACTACACCAAAAAAAGCACACTAGATAGGTGATTATCTTAAAAATAAAAAAAAAATAACAACTCTGAACACCTATCAAATAAAATTGTCATCACCATATATAAATGATAAATTAAATTGAACAGTTGTTGAACATTCAATTTATTATGAGACAATAGAAAAAGCTCTTTTTTTTTAAATCGTTGTTTTAAACTTTTTTTTTTATTTGTATTATCATTTGGTTTTTTTTGGTATACATGCATACCACCACATTTTTATTTCTTACAAGTACAACTATTTATCTCAATAGAAAATGAATTTTCTAATTTTTTGCTTGTTATTGTTTTTGTTTGTCACCTATTTATTATATTATCTCTGCACTCGATTCTCTCTTCTCTTATTCTCTCTTCACTCTTTGTTTTTTTTTTTGTTATTATAAATATTCGATAGTTTCTCATTTAAAAGTCTTCAAATAAATAATCCTTGATCATTTTTCAAAAACACTAAACCGGTTATAGAACTATATTAAAAAAAAAAAAAAGGATGCTTGCATAGTCCTTAGAAAAAATAGCAAAAAAAAACTTGAATATGGAAAAAAAAAGGACACAAAACAAAGAACTTTGAAATTCTATTTATTAAAACAAAACAACAACTTTTTTTTTAAAGATGAAAAACAAACATTGAACAGAATAAACAGTCGTCGCATCCTTAATATTATTTGTTTTATCATTTTTTTTTTATCTCATTCTTTTTTTTTGCGTTAAATTCTCTGTAGAGTGAAAGAGATGGTAAGAATTTACGATGTCAAAAAAAAAAAAAATTCAAAACTTAAATAAAATCGATGAGCTATATAACAGATAAATTGCATATTCCGTTTAATATTTTTTTCGATTTTTTTTTTAGCTCTGCGTTAAGAATGTTCTAAAAAAAGTTAGCAGACGTAATAAAGCGTTTATATAACGGTAATAAATATGAATGAATTATCTAAATGCGACCGATTATAGTTTTCATTAACATAACTTACAGTTAAGAGTAATGTTTTAATATTTTCTGTATTTAAATTTTAAAAGTTCTAGAGTACCTACTGTTCTCAGAACCAAAGTGGCCTAACGCTCTTAAAAAAATGTTTGCTTCTTCTACATAAATTGCATAAGACTTAGATATGAAATCGGACTGTATACCTGAAAATGTCAATTTGAGGTTATATATGTGGTATTTTTTGTGCTTAAATCATTTTTCTTACTTTTTAGTACCAAAGTGGCGTAAGTCTTTTGTAGCTCTTTTCTAACTTTTTTATTTACCGATTAGCCAACTTTGGTTCAGAGATCTTCCGTTAATTTTTCTTTTAGTGGTTATTCTTTTCTACTAACTCTATGAAGGCAAAAGCTCTTTTAAAATTCAGTAAACGAGTTTGTGATGATAATCGTCAGGTACTGCCAATTGCGTGTGTTGCCAAAAATCAAATTGGCGAATCTAAAAAATAAATTGCCATGAAGGGGTACCTAAACCATGGGAAAAGTTATACATACAGTGTAATTAAGAAAGAGAGGCTTAAGAATGTAATTCAGTTGAATGAATTAGCAGCTCAAAATAAGAAAGGAATTTTTTAATAGCACTTCATATTATTTACTTTTGGAATAAGTTTTGAATTTATTATTAATCTATTTACTAAAAATATTTAAAATGAATAAAGCTGACTCGCCTGTTAAAGATTGCAAATGTGCCTCAAAAAAGCAACGAAGCTAAATAAATGCTAAATTCTACTGGTAAAACTGTCTACACGAATGGCCGAAAATGTAGTATAATGCAATGGAGTATGATGGGATATATTGATTTAGTGCAAAATAGAACTAATCGTTTTTTAAATGATACCAGTGTTACCTCAAAGCTCACACTCAAACAACGTCGTACAGTTGAATTACTGACCTGTTTTTGTAGAGATCTCGTAAGGACCAAACACGTGTTCTAAAGAAATTAAACAACTTATGCCTCCACTTAAAATTTTCCAACGGGAAGCAAGGAGAGCAACAGATGTTTATCCCTGCACACTTGATCTAACCAGGTGGCGTAATACGGCTTATCGAAAATAGTTTATCTTGCACTCATCACGTTTATGGAACCATATTCCACCAAATGTGTTCCCCAAAGTAGATACTGTATATATGTTCAATTTAGCCAAATTTAAGGAGAACATCAACATCCTTCTTCTAAATATCTCAATCGATTTTCCTCATCCCCCATAATCCAGAAATCCTAAATAACTTCCATCATAAACCGAAAATCCTTCCATATTCCCATCGCTGTAACCAAACTGTACATTTATATTATATTTTCCCTCCTAAAATTTGGTTGAAAAAGAGTGTTGTATGTTATAGTCGCTACAGCCGCTACAACTCAAAGAAACACCGCACAGTTTCAATGGGTGGCTTTCGAGCTTTCCGTTCCTTCGTTAAAAAAAGAAAACAAAGGCCAGATTTCCTTTTGTGATACTCATTTTCTTATAGCAAAGCCTGGTGTTTAGGAGGGATTTGAAAGTTCCTGAATTTTTTTCTAAAATTTGTCTTCAATAATGTCAATCCAAAAGTTTACAAAAACTTCAAACTTTAATATTGATTATTTAAAGCATTTATTTGGTTGAAGTTTCAATATCTCAATAAAGTTATAAGATACATTAAGTCTCAATTAATATCAATTTCATAAATGACATTTAAAAACGTATTAAACCGTTTTAAGATTTCATATTTCCAAGAAAATTACTTTTGAAGAGCAATATTGGATTTTTACTTTTTACTTTGTTTTTATCATTTTGACCGACCTTGCAATTTTATGTATTTAATGATTTTATTTGTAAAGGAAAGCCATAAAAAGACTTGTTTTTTTTTTTTAATTTTCTATAACTATGTTGAATAGAAAAATTGACAGGAAAGAGAAAGAAAATCCATTAAGGTCGCAAAAAAAAAAACATGGTATGGTATAAAGAACAAAAAAAAACTATAGCTATCATTTACTGTTAAAGTAAATAAATGATCTTGGTCCAAAAGGAGTCACAGAAGGTAATAAATGGTTACGGTCATAGAACTGTACTATGCTTTCATAAGAAGTAGAAATGAAAGAAAAAATATGTATGAATTTTTTTTTAACTTTTTTTTCTCTCTTTCATTCAAGGAAAAAAAACAAAAAAAAAAAACATTTTGGTTTTTATCAGAATTTTGCAGAAGAAATCCGCATTTTTATTTTGAGGGTTTTTTTTTAGCATGTTTTTTTTTTATTTGATTCCCTGTAAGACGACGAAAACCAACCAAACTATATAGAAAAAATATTAAAACATAAGAATATAAATGTATTTACCACCCACTTATGGTAAAAAACAAGGAACAAAAAAATGAAAAACGGAAACAAAAGATTGAAATAAATTTATTTTTAAAATAGTATATTATATATGGAAGTTGGGTTAACGAATCTTTGATTTAAAATAAACAGTTGTAAAGGAATAAACTTTTAAATTCACATTCAAGGGGAATTACAGTTATAATAAATAAAATTCTTATAAATTGTAATTTAATTTAATAAACTGTTGTGTTAGTATAGTCTTCTATCATATGTAATATATATTATATATAAATCAAAGGCTATAATTTATTAAAAATGTTGATTTGTTTTCCTTTAAGGAGTCTAGGGCATTTACCAAGTCTATTTAGACTAGGTTTCAGTTCTCTTAATTTTTATATATTCACGAAGCCGTCGATTGTTTGGCTGTAGGTATTGTATAAGAATATTAATAAACAAATGTTATTTTTGTGTGCCATCCTACACAAAAGCTTATTTATTTATTTATTTGTAGTACCAGACAATAGTAAATATTGCCTGATAATATTAATCTTTTGCCGATTTGACATTTGGATTTATTATTTAATTATTGTAATATACACTTTATTTGTTTTATTAAATATGATCCCACCACTACGCCATTTCTTAGATAATATTAAAATTTAAAACCTAATTAGCATAAGATACCTAATATGTTTGGCAATTCTTTAAGAGCAACAGAATTAATTTTGATTAACTGTAATCCTTTTCAGAAGAATTCGACTAGTGGTAAATAAACGGTGTAGATTTATCCCAAATTTTATTTCTTAATTTTGGTGAAGGTTTTAGTTAATTACAGTTGAACACCATCCAAAAGATTGCATCTCTTGATTACTTTGGATGTTGTCCAACCACATTTTAAATGTTATCTAAAAAAAACCACAAAATATAACATCTTAAATTTCCCACCTTCGATCTTTGGAAAATTGCATGGTTTAATAGATTTAATTTAAAATTTATTAAAATTTTTTAGAATCCCGCGTTATTATAAGAAAGTTCACTGCTTTAGCACTATAACTATTGTATCGATGAAAATTCTGGAGTATTATAATTTCCAGCTCAAATGAGTAAGCACTCTCAATATTTTACAAATTTACTACAAAAATGATTTGGAATAAATACACATTTTTAGTGAAGCCCTAGTTACAAATAAACGATTAATATCAAAGTTCATATGCACTTTTTTATCCCTAGAACTAAGTTGACAGTACTTTAGGCTTATCTGGTGGCTCTTGAAGATGTATAATGGGAGCTCTTGAATTTATACTATTGGGCTATTTTAGTTATTAATTATCATTAAGTTCAGAAAGTCTGTATTTTCTTCCGAACACTGAGATATTTGTATATTTATATTTGATCCAAAGACCTAACCAGGAAGCATTTAATGTATGCATTATATATTTTAGCTTGCATTAGTTATCTTAAACTGCACCATATGGTATGCTAAAAATTGTATATATTACGAAAATACACACAGTGGACTTACTTAACGGACTCAATATAAAAAAAAAACAATTTCTTACCTTTATAAGCTTAAAGGGCTCACATTTATTATTAAAAATTTTTAAAACTTTCACACAAAAAAAAATATCAAATAATAATTTAAAAGTAATATCTAAAATAAAATAAAATGTGATAAGTAATTTAAAAAACAAAAATTGATATAATTTAATTCTTTAAAGTCTCATTTGATTTTATTATAATACCCATTATCCAAAAAAAAAACAAATATACATACACATATATTCAATTACCTTGAAAATTTTCAAAATGCTTAATATTAGGTATCAATTTTATTTTTAAATCTTAAATACCTACTTAAAAATTTAGGCAACAATTTTTTTTATTACATACTTTTAATTGAACTTGCCTGTGTCTATGGCTTTATTTTTCATTCTTTCAGTTAGTGATACATTTATATTAGAAATCTGACCATAAATTTATAAGAATTGTATGGTTCAGTGGTTAGCAAAAAGGCTTAGGGTGTTAATAGATCTGAGTTCGATCCTCAGTTAAAGATGAAAATTTTTTTTGTTATTTTTTTTAAATTCAACAGAAATAATAAAAAAAATAATAAAAAATTGTACATATAACCAAAAATTTATGGTAGATCTTATGAATTTAAAAGTGTTTCAGTATAAAAGTAAATTTCTGAAATGGTGACAGTTCTTCTTTTAGATAGTCTTAATCCAGCAATTTACTTTTATATTAAAACACTTTTAACTGCAAAAGATCTACCATCAATTTTTGGTTAATGAAAATTTTCAACATTTTAAGCTTAAAAGTTTTCAAACTTTAAAAGAACTGTTTCTTATACCAGCAATTTATTTTTATATTAACACAGTAACAAATTCCCAAGATCTAAATTCAATTTTTTATTTCTACATTTTAGGGGGCTAGCACTACTTTAATAAAAGTATATATTGAAAAAAATATTTTTTTTTATTTTATTTTTTTATTTTAATATAGAATCGTATATCTCTTAATCTCTAAACGGCAATTCTTATTTTAGGATTCATACCTAAAATTTTTTTTCTTTTTATTTTTTATTTTGTATTTTTTCGTTTTTTGTTTTTTTTTTTAAATCAATTCTATTGTCTGATGTCTGCCAGCATTCGCAACGTTTTTTGCAATAAAATAAAAAAAAAAACAAAACAAAAAAAAAAAAAAATACAAGAAAACAGAATTACAGATTTTTATTAAAATTTTTATCAATTTTTCGACACTCGAATGAGTCTCAAGGGATAATAAAAACAATCAACAGTCAAATATAAGAGAGATATGAGATATAAAAGAAAAAGAGTAAAATAATGTAATGTAACGGAATAATAAAAATAAAAACTAAAGAAAATGAGAGTAAATGTCTAAATTTCATACTTTCTAAAACTCTAACCTAAAACTCAAATATAATTTTATATTAGAATTTTTTTCCAAAATCTAAAACGTTTTTTATTTTTTACAAAATAAAAACTTATTATTATTGTTCAGAGAGATGCTCCTGGTGCTCCTTGCACGCTTTTTTATATTATTTATTTGTTTTTTTTGGTTTATTTATTTACAACTTTTTTTTTTTCTAATTTCATATGATTCGAGGGGGAGAGGGGCGTCACAGACGTCGTCATTCGATTCTAATATAAAAATATGTAATTTGATTCGATTTCTTATGTCTTTTACCGGTTTTGTTTTTCTTAATATTGTTTTCATTTTCTTTCTCTCTCTCGCTCTCTCTCTTTGTCATAGAATCATGTATTTTTTGTTTCGTATATTTTTGCAATTTCATTTGTTTTTGTCTCTTTTCTTTAGTAAATTGTACTTTGTTTTTTTTTTTAACTCCTTTTATTTATATATTTAATTTTATTTTATATCTTTTGTTACCTTATTTATCTTTAGATTGTTTTTTTTTTTGCTATTTATAGTGAAATTTATCTTTAGGGACACAAGATGCTGCTTTTTTCGTTTTTTGGTGTTGATATGATATTTTTCACATATATTTTAAATGCATATGATGCCAACATATGTTAGAACACAGTTGGATGCAAAAGATAACATTTATAACATTGAAGAAGAATGTTTAAGAGAGTTTTATTTGAGAAGTACCGTAATTTTCGGAAATTTTTCTAGTTTCTTTAAGTTTCTTTTTATAAATTTTTGGAGTTGGTCTTAATTAAGTTAAGGTAGATTCTCCAAAGTTGTTCTTAATTATTAAATAGTTTGCTCGAATTAAGTTAAAAAGTGCACATATAAATTAGTTTCAAAAATCATTCAAAATATTCAATTTTTTGACATTTCCCCATTATCAGATATTAAAATTGCACAAGATTATGAGATCATTAGACATCCTAATTATTGTATTAACCATGAGATCTTAAGACATCTTACACAAAATAAAAAAATCATTTCACATCTTAATTGAATTAAACTATGTGGTCATTAGATACTGGCTTGGGGTCAAAATATAGGTTTAGTAAATTTCGTTTTCAGAAAATTTCGTTTAGAAAATTTCGTTGTAGAAAGTCTCTTTTTATTTTTATTATTCTGGAAAAAGTTCATATTTTTGATTTTGTATCCAAATTTTTAAAAACAGACAAAATTTAAAAAAAATGATTTCCTAAATCGAGATTTTGGAACGGTTACTTCAAACTTTAATTGTATAATTTATTCTTATGAGCATCGCGTAGTAAAAAGGTCATGTTCGGTTGCGAATTGATTTTAGAACGTAGTTTTAGCTGTCAAACATGTCAAAATGTAATCTTATTATAACAACTTAAACAACTTAACAGTTGTTTGATACGTCATTTTTATTAAAATTTCTACTGAAAATATAATAGCACATAATAAGTATAGCACATTCTAACACATAACCTCAAAAATGTCCTAACCTCCTAAATCTACTCTATTGTAGTGTGATTACTTTAAATAAGTTTCGAAACTTTAAAATTAAGATTTCATTAACCTGTCGTTTCATATTAACACATTATATTGATTCAGCAAATGTGTGGAATAAAGTTCAGCTCTCAGATGTCTAAGATATGTCAAGCACATGCTTGTAATATTAGGGTGTAGTACAACGGTCACATGTATTAGATATGTCAAATACATGCTTGTAACATCAGGATATTCTACAACTGTCAAATGTATTAGATATGTCAATAAATTTTGAATTTCAGGGTATTGTACAGCTTTCGCAAGTAGTAGGTATGTTAATATATTCTGAATATCTGAGCACTCATATTTGAAAATGGAATATCAGAGTATTGTACAACTGTCACATGTACGTGAATTAGATATGTCAACATATTCTGAATATTTTAGTATTGTACAGCTCTCACATACCTTAAAGGTATAAGGTATGTCAATATATTCTAAAAACTTTTATTTAATGGAAATAAAAAGTTTTTATATTTCATTATTTACTTTCTTAATTTATTGTAATGATTTTTCTGCCGGTAGGTTATTTTGTTGTGTGTGTGTGTGTGTGTAGAATTAAGTTATATTAAAGTTAAAACCAAAATACATAGATATAACATAACAATAACATTAAAAAAAAAAACCATAAGAAAACAATATGTCTTTCTTTTAATAAATGATTCTTTTCCATCAAAAGAAAATAAAAAAAAAAAAATAAAAATAAAAACAAGCCAAGAACCCCAAAAAATAATAAAAAAAAAAAATTAAATAAAAACAATGTGGGACCCAAAAAAAAAAAATAATGGTGAATTCTTGTGTAATAATTCATCAAATGTGAACTTTTCCTTTTATTATTATTTTCATTTTCAATGGATGTGTTCAAAATGAATCTGAACATTAAAGTGACTTACCAGGTTACAATAATTTTTATTTAAAGTTAGTTTCTAAGGGCGTGGGGGTTTTTTTTTTGGGAATGGTAAAAAAAAAAAAAACAAAAATGAATAAAAAAAAAAACATTTGCAGGATGTCTTGTCTCATGTACAAAAAAAAAAAAAACTTTTGGTAAAAAGTTAAGATTGAATGAATAAAGCATTGTAAGTCTTTTGAAGTTAATGTTAGATATTAAATACATATCTATTTATATACACATACATACACATACACACACATATTACTTGCTAAAAATAAAATTTGATTTAAAGAAAATTGAATTTTACTTGTCTTAAGACACTGGAGAGCTGCTCCATTTTTACATTTATATTTATATATATATATATCCATTAAAAAAATGGGACGGAAGCTACGATTTAAAAATGGATTATTGATTGAAAATATATCTTTCATATAAAAAAAAGCAAATTTTCAGATAAAAATTCGTCTTTTATTATTCTTATAGGTTTCATTTTCATTTTTCTTTTTTCCCCAATTGATAGCATCTATTTTAACAAGTGAAATTATATAGTTCATTGATCTGGGGGTTTGTTTTCTAAATGAAAAATATATGCACACATATAATATGTTTTTAAATGTTAGATATAATATCTTTATATAATATTTTTATTTTTTTTAAATTGTTCAATTGCGATAAAACAAAAGTAAAAAAAAATAACCTTAAAATTGATTGAAATAAGATTAAAGTAAAATGACTATTTTTAGAATTTATTTATCACACGGTTAGTGATTTTGGATTATAATTTAATTTTATTTAATTTAATTTTAGACATGTCTCAAGGTAATTTAACTATATATATAGATACCTAGATACTAAAAATTTAAGATATTATAAAATAAAAATTGATTAAGATGTTGGTAATTCAGAACTTTGTAACAATTTGATTGGAAAAAATATAGTATGACATTTTTTTTAGCTTGATATCTCATTTTTATAAAATATCAGTAAATTATTTTAATTTAATACCTATAAACTATTAGGAAATTAGTTAAAGAGTCGGCTTTATTTTATTTTATTATTTTATAGAAAATTTGTAATACACGGTCTTATAATATTCTTATTTGATGTGTTCAGATCCGAATTCAAAAAAATAAAGACCGTATACTTGGAAGTTCTACTTAAATAAATAAATGTAAATTACCTACCAATTTAATTGGAAATATTTTTTTAACAATATCAGTGAACCCCAAAATACCTTTTACAAAGTGGCACGATAGAAATGTACATGAGAATTTACTGTTATATCCTTTGGTGGTTATATCCTATGCAGAAATTCATTTGGTGTTAACAATATCATAAGCGTTAAGGAACAATATTATGCAGAAAAATATGCATCGCTGGCGCAAAAAACGCATCAATCAATGGAACACTTTAAGCAAATATAATTCAAATAAAGGCTTAACTACAAAAAAAGTACTGCCAAATCTAGTGGAAATTCATTTAATGTGCACAATATCATAAACCGAAACCTAACAATATCTACTTTGCAAAAACGCATGCATATTTACTGTAAAAATGCACCAGTCTGTGGAATACGTTACATTTTTATTTGTTATTTTTCGTTACATTTTTAAATATTTGTCAAGTTTTAAATTTCTGAATCTAGTCATACATAAATCTTAAGTAATTTTAACAAAGTTTAAAAAAATATAAATATTTTTTAATAAAATTTAAAAATTTATATGTTAAGCAGGATATAAATGCATACAACGAGTATTAAAATTTTTAAATAGAGAATTTTAATTCGTAATATAGAACGAATTTTAAAATTTTTAAATAGAGAATTTTAATTCGTAATATAGAACAGATTAAATATACCAGCACAACTGAAAAGGCAAGGCTGCGACTTACTCACTTAACACATTCTATGTGGTTGTGGGCCTTATTTTAATAAACACGTAAAACTATCATAGTTGGGTTTAATATTTGTTTAGTTTTTAAGGTGTTTTAAACAATTTTAACCAAATATGACAAGTTGTCTTAAAATATCATAATAAGTGCTAACTTTTTAAGTGCTAACTTTTCAACTGTTAGGCTAATAAGCCTGTTTATACCATAGGTGCATGTTGGAACAGGAGGTCATATTATATTCATATTATTAGAATTGATCTTAATGAATTCCACATATAATTTAAACATGGAGAAGGCCTTATAACATGTAGAAACGTCTTAGATTTTCAATAAATATAATTCTATTTTTATTTATATTGTAATATTTTGTATTTGATTTATATTGTATTCTATATCTGTGAGTTATATTATTAAATTAAATTATTTGTTAATATTTTGCATTTGTTTTTATTGTTTTATTAATTGATTTTTATTAAAGATATATAATTATTAATTATTGATTATGACATTAATTTGAACCCAATATTGATTGGCAGTTAAGTCGAGTATAACAACTGATAAAAGCTGTTTCAATTTCACCTTGGCCTTTTACAAGAAAAGTCGGCACTCTAACCACTGTGCCTCCCAGCCGTTTGAACCAGTTTATGTTATTTGGTATCTAAATGTATTCCCAAGTTATGTTACTAAGTAATTAACATATAAATAAAATTGAAGTCTTCAATATTATTAAAACTTAAAAAAACAAGGCGCGTGTAATGATTAGAAGTGATAATCTGTCTTATATTTTTACTTTAGTTATTTTTTGTGTTTATTTTCAAATATGTAGGTAAATTATAGCAAATTTATTTTTAAATTTTAACATAAATGTAATTTGTATCTTAGTAAATAAATTAAATTGAAAAAAATAAAATTAATCTTAACTACATACGGATAATTCCTTCTTGTTTCCTTTTTTGTTTTTTAACTGTGAATTTCTTAAGAAAAATTAATTTAATTTAAAGATACATACGAGTACATAAATCTCAATATAAAAAAACCCAATTTTTTTGTTTTTTAAGATATTTTAATTACTAAATAACAGCCTTGGGAAAAAGATTTATTAAATTAATTGCACAGTTTAAAATAATTTTCACAGTAACAAGCACGATTTTATAACTTTTATTTTTATTTAGTTAGTTATTTTTGTATACAAATCTAACCCTCATTTCAATTTTTATTTATTTATTAACATCAATGTCATGTTCTGTTGTAATTGTTTCATATAAAAAAACATTTAAAATATAAGAAAAATTTGTTAATTAAAATATATAGTCATCGGTTTTATATTAATTCACCTTGAGCGCCTAATTAGTTTTTTTTTATTTAATTATAAGGGAAATTGTAATAGGCCTGACTATAGACAATATGGTGTATGGAAATCCTGCACAATTCGAATAATTTAAAATCTTGAAGATGACACATGAAGAACCTGGTGCAATTTGTCATCAAGTCTGGGGATTTACTAATACTAATAGTTCAGCCTTTATTAGCAACTGGGAAAAGCTGGATTCAATTTAGCAATATACTGTCATCATATAAAAATCTCAAGAACCATGTTGCTTTTAAATTCTTCCATTAAATCACAGCGATAAATTCAATTTTATTTAGTTTTACTATGTTTTGTTTTGTCCTCTTGTCTCTTTATTGAATTTTTAAAATAAATTTTTAAATTCATATTATAATTAAATTTTAATAAAATATTTTTAAAATTGTATAAAATATTTTGATGTACATGGGTGCGATACATATAAAAATCTATAATATAAATCTTTCCTAACTTTCGGACATTCTAAAATTAATCAACATGGCATCAGAATATATAGGATAGGGTAAAGTATGAGAGCCGTTTATGAGTATAGACTTATTATATTGTTGTTTTTATTAAGGAACTAAATAATAATGGGTTGGCCATTCAGTCCCAAATACAAATACCAAAAACCCAAAATACCAATATCACAAACTTATAAAATTCCAAAATTCCAAATACCAAAATCCCAAAATTCTAAATATACATTTTCTGTAATAAAGAAGTTCCAAAACTTACAATAAAGCATTTAAAATCCCCATACCGATTTCCTTCAAATTTTCTATACGTGACGATCCTTGACAACTGAGTTGAAAATATTAATAAACTTGGAAATTGTTAGCCCACCCCGTTCCGACCATTAATGGAAAAACAATTTGGAATCAAATTACCTTCAATTTTGTGAAATATTACTTTGGCCAAAAAGACTACAAAATTTGTGTACTCGAAGGTCTTTGCAAAACAAAAACTTAAACAGTTTGAACGATTAACTTTAAATTTCCTATTCGTGGTGCTCCTTGACAGTGGAGTATGTTGAGGATGGAGGGATTTCTGACAAATAATATGACCTGAATTATCTCTTCTGCACCTCTATTATTAATCATAAAACAAGTGAAATTTGATAAATTCGTTAAAAAATGGCTACTAATATCCTAGAAAAATCGTTTTAAAAAAATTACTTCAATACCTACATACTTAAACTAACATTTACACCATCGGTAATTTTTGTGTTCAATAACAACTTAAATTAAACCCGCATTGAGAGTAGTAGCACCGCGCACTGGTTATTAGCTAGTGTGGAATAAAATACATGACATCATCTAAATCTTAAACTTTTATAATGTTACAATCTTATGTAACAGAAATTTTAGTAAATCATAATATAAAGTAAATTTAATTTGCTATTAATATATTTCTCAGGATTGTACTTTGATAGATTATTAAATAATGTACGTAGGAGCTACGTAGGAGAAGAACAATTGTAGAGCAAAGCACAAAGTTTTTCAATTATAATTATAAATTGTTTTTTTTTTAAATCAAAATTTAAAAACTTTAATATTTATAAAATATTGTGTAGATTCCTACGCAAATTTTCTTTACTTTCATATTAAAACTTTTTGTTAGGTTAAACACCTCTTTACATTCTGATATTGTACTTATAGTTAGGAATTTCTATGACGTGTTTCAAGAATTAATTTTCTTATTAATATTTAATGCAAAACGAGGAAGAGTGTAGTAGAGTAGACTGTGTCAACTCCGGGCTATCCGTATGATCGTAATATTGTATGTCTAAAATTTAAATCCTTTTGGCTAAGTTTTAGACATACAACTTATAAGAGGTTCAGTCCAAATGAAAATATAAGTTGAAAAACAGCTCTTCGAACCTCTTTCACTATACGGACTAAATTGTATTCATACGTTTGCCATTAAAGATAACTACTACTGACAAAATTTCAGATGTCCAGCTTTATTAGGTATATAGTAATGCTCATATAAATTAAGAAGTTGTATACCAGCTCCTCGAACCCATTGCAGTACACCAACCAAATCTTTCACAATTTTTGGTTATAAAACTAAACTATTTTTAGCAATATTTAAGAAACTAAGCTTAATTAGGTATAGAATGGTGGTCATATAAATAAAAGAGCTGTATGACAACTACTCGAACGCACTACAGTAAAACTACAAAGTTTTACATAAACTTAGAGATACTTATCTTGAATAGGTGTAGAGTAATGCTCATATAAAATAAGCTAGTGTAGCAGTTTGACCAAACTAGCTAAATTTCGATTGCAAAGGCGTCCCTTGTATAAAAACCATTTTGTGAAAATTTCAGAATCCTAGCAACTTTAGTTTTTCTGTTATTGCAGGGAAAGACGAGCCCAGAGACGGACAGAGCTAAATCGTTTCATTTTCAATTCTGAAATGGTTCTGTTCCTTATTATTTGTATTGGTGTTTTTGTAGTCCCGATTCGACCTTTAAAACAGGAAAAATAATAATTTCGATGACGTATATTATATAATATCACTTCAAAAATCGATCCTAGCTGTTTCCAAATTGTAATTTTTTTTAATTTGAGTAATTAATGATAAAAAATGTATCACTTATGTTTGAATATCAATTAGCTTTAAATTAAAAAAAAAATCAAATTCCGATTATAGACTCCTCTTAAATAACAATATAATCAATGTGTTTTATTTATTAAAAAATAACCAAATCATCATATAATTGTACAGATATGTTATCACGTGTTAATATTAGAAAATAATAATTTTGAAAATGTTTTTATATTCCAAAAATATCTAATAAAATGATATTTTTTAGTTTATAATATTTTTACTTCAATTTCCGATTTAATTTTGAAAAATAATATTCTTTTTTATCTGAATATTAAATTACCATATTTGAATTCAAAATTTTCAATTTTATTTTCGAACAGAACACGTATAAAGTATAAGTACGTACTATAAAATAGATTAACATTTAATTTAAAAATTGTTTTTTTTTTCTAACTAAATATTTGAGGTGACAGGTATGGTTTTCCTATTTTCAGAACAATTTATTCTACGAATTATAAAATTTTGTATCAACTCGTGTATTTGTGTGTCAAACTATTGATTAACTTGATCTTTAATGAACTTTGAATAAAAATAAATTAGCTCAAAATTATTATGAAATCGGTAAGTCACCTGACTAATTAAAATCGTGAGATAGTTAAGCCAAACAGAACAAAAATCGTGTAATATTTTAAGTCGAACTAGTTAAATCAGCGGAGTACTGAACTAAAACCCTATTTTTTCCGAGGAAATTAAAAAAAATCATAATTACTAAGAGTTTTGAAATTGATAAATTACAGTTCAACTGAACATTGCTTTTGGTACCTAAATCGAATATTGCTTTGAAAAAAATGGTTTTAAAATAATTCGTAATAATTCATTAAGATACAAAGGTCTTTGAATTTTCTAACACCTAAGAAGAAGCAATAAATTTTACATTTTTAAAAAGACTCCTCTGTGAAGGATGTAGGGTGGGACATTACCAAAATTATACCAATTTATAAACCTAAATTTAGGTAAAGCCTGCTAATACAAGAAATATAAAGTTTGAAGACGAAGATTACAAAAAAACGTTAGTCTAACTTAGACATCGATTAATAGTAAAGAATAAGTTTTAAGTGAATGTTCTAAAGAAGCCTTTTTATACAAGAAATGCAAAGTATGAAGACGGTGATTATTTTCTTATGCCACATTAGGTAACATAAAAATCGAACTTATCTAAGCTATGTGTTATACGTTATTTTGGCAATTTGAGATAGTGTGCAATTAATTAATTGTATCCCTAATTGTTCTAAATTCGAAAATTATCAATTATCATGAATATTAAACTTAATAATAGAGGAGCTTTGAATCATAGTGACCTAATCTACAAACAAATTAAAAGAAAAGCCGCAAGAGTGGAAGGGAGGCCACTTTTGCACGAACAAAAATAACAAAAAGGGTTTAGGAAAAAAAAAAAATATCACAGATGCAACCCTAAATTCACTTTTTCGAACACACATCCCGATTTTAAATCTAATTCTTATGAAATATAAAAAAAAAATAAATAATTTTGAAATACTTTGTTTCTGAGCCCCTATATTTAACTACTAATTCAGATTTGTACTTTCATTTATAACTGATAAATTAATTCAAATACTTCACTGTATAATAACTCGTATAATATAGTTATGTGCGTCGATTTATTGAATAACATTAAATCGAATTAAAAATGTTGAACGAAAGAATGTTGAGTTCAAAAAATGTTAAACAAAAAATCCTGTTACAAAAATATGAATTTAAAATATTATATATTTTTTTTTTTAATATACAGCTACACCTACTTTTATATTATGCATAATTTGCATATATGTTTCCTTAAAATCTTTACTAGTTTAGAATCTAACGTACACTTATATATAAATATTATATAAAACGTGAATAACCCTAAATTGGTAACCAACTCAAAAGTTGCTTTTAATTGGAATTTTCCTTGTACACGTATACCTACATAATTCTTAAAAAAACCTAATAGCCTTATGTAGAATCTAACACTAGGATTCCTTCTAATTAATATTTTTATTACGTATATACATAACAACAAAGGATTATAGAAAAATGTTCAATCCCTTCCACTTCAAATCATCCTTGTTCTAGTCCCCAATTACGCATTAAGCCTACCATTGAAACTTTTATATTTTAGGAGCATATTTTTCGGATGACAAAAGACAGATCAATTTTAACTACCTCTAAATTTTATTACTTTAAAAAAATTTCGAAAAATGCATTATAAAACATTGAAATTCAACATTTTGTTTTTCGACAAAAAGACTATCCCCCTATCATACTCGTAATCAAATTTAGGAAGTATCCTTTTTTGAATCCCTTACCACAATTACTAATTTATTTTTATTTCATTATTATTACTACAATATTTTTTTTATTATTATTAGAATTTTATTAAAACTTTATTTTTGATATTCTAGTTTTTTATTTTTTTATTATTTTTTTAGCAATTTTATAACGGATACTCTTCAAAAAATCAACAAAATAAAAAAAAAAAAAAATTTATGAACCGTCCAAAAAAAATAAAAACTATTTTTGAACCACCAGATTGCATAAAAATTTTTCTTTCATTCTAATTTTTCAATTTTTTGTTTTTGTTTTTGTGAATTTAAATCACGAATTTTTCAACATCTTTATTAAATTATTTTCATATTTATGTATATGTATACTTGGTATAGGTATTAATATAATCTAATATATATATATATATATATATATATTTATATATATTAACTTTTTTGTAGATTAATATAATAGTAAAAAGTAACAACAAAAAAAACACTGTGTTTTTTGAGGTAAACAGATCCATAATATTTGCATAAAAAAGATTCTGTGATTCATAAAAAAATCAAAAGAAAAAAAAAAACAAAAAATTCAGATTTCATTTATTTTCTAACGGTTTTATTTGTAACAGAAATACGTTTTCAATAAAAATAGAAAGAAAAATAAAAACCGCAAAAATTTACATTAAAATCCTTTTATAAAAAAAAACGAAATTTTTATTTTAGTTTCCGTTATGATTTTTTTTTTTAATTTTGAATTTTTGTAAAATAACAAAAGGACTATATATTACCTATTGTCAAATTGGCGTTATATCCCAAAAATTGTTAAAGCTTTCTTCGGCTGTGTATGTGCATTCCATAAACGGTGGAACAGTTTTTTAACTTGGACATGTTACGCGGACATGTTAACAAACCATACCACACACATATCCAACTTCAATATCAAAAGTATCTGACAATTTACAACAATTTTGAATTTGAATTTTTAAGAGTTTTTATTTAAATATATAGTTCTACCTATTTAACTTTTTTCTTCTAAAATTTTGATATTTAATATTTTTTTTATATGTTAAAATATTTTCTAACTTAATTTTATAATTATTTCAAATTATTTACTTAAATTTTTGTTATTTTATTCATTATAGTTTTCTAATTTTTCAAATCGGAATCGGATCTCAACATATCAAAAAATGAAAAAAAGAAAAAAAAAAAAAGAAAAGAAAATGACATTTAAGTTGATTAACTTATTCATACGCGATACAACTCATAATGCAAACCAAAGACTCCACCCACACAAATTAAAATTCTTTGATTTTCTTCCAGCCAATTTTTCAAACTTCAAAATGGTCTTTCAACTTGCATATATACCATTCAACTTCGCAAGTACGCGTACCAAGTTGAGAATCTGTGGGTTAAAGATTCAACGTTACCAAACCAACTATTTTAAATATTTTTGATTTAAAAAATATTAAAATTTTGAATATTTTGGAAACTTTTAAAATTAGATGAAATTTTAACTGTATATTTTATAATAAACAGGGCTTTACGTCAGTAACATATGTTATAGAACAAGGGACTATTTGAAAGTTTAACTTAATGAAAAAATTGTTTTGATGATGGATCCGATTCTGATCCAAAAAGTTAGTTATTTTTAGTTTCAAGCTGTGATATAATTTGGCTCTAATATATAGAATTTAGTTGACAAAGTTTAAGAAAGGATATTTGCCAAGTCCTTAAATTTTATACATAAATCTATTTTATATATTAAGTGATTCTGAATTTCTAGACATCAAACACAAAACAAAATTTAAAAGGTTAAATCTGACAAGCTAATGAGAATCGGGCTCACTCCAAAACTATTTTTTGTTTGTTTTGGATCCTAAAATAATACATAGTTTCCTGGTTAGGCTAATAACGAAACACCCAGTTTATAATTTTACAAAATATATTTAATTTATCTATAATACTGCGAATGTTCTTTGGAGTAGTTGACAGCGGCAGTTCCTAGATTTTATATTTTTAGAAATTAAACAACAATAAAATTTTATGATGTCTTGTCCGTGTTGCGATTGTCGTATGATTCAGAGGTTAAAAGTGTCATTTGAAGGATGCTTCTATATTTGGAGGTATTTAAATACCTCATAAAATTCTATCTAACATATATCTCGCGCCAAAGCGTCTAATGACCTATTAAAGACCTTCCAAAAATATGTTAGTAATATACAAGTTTAACTCATTTGAGTACTTGTTAGATGAATTTATTTTTTTACTTTTTGAATATAACGATTAAAAATATTTAGAGAACCGTGCTACGAAATTTTTAATTTTGCACCATTCTTCAAAATAAGAGTCCTATTTATATACTATTCTAAAGTGGCTGAAGAAGGATGATTTAAAGTGGAAGGGGTTGAAAAGATATCCCATACCTTAAAAAACTATTTTTGAGTCTTACCCAACTTTTTTTAGTATTCTTTAAATTATAAAATTAATTTTCTAACAGATCAGTGAAATAGAATGAAATTTATTCATGCCTTGTGATATGAAAACGACACTTTCCTGACTCTCACTCTATATGAATGCACTTGTATCGTGTAACTGATGCAATACTCATTAAAAGTCAAATGGTAATACGAGCATTTTTTTGTGTAGTGTGTTTTCTTTTTTTTTGAAATTTGAATCTTTACTTTGAATCTTTTGAATCTCTTAATTACAAAACAAATTTCCTAATTTGTAATTTTTAATTTCAAAAATTCGATTTTGTTTCACCCAGTCTTTAGAAGAGAAAAAAATAAGGTATTAAAAAAAATATTCAACTCGATTTACCAAAAGAATGGAATATTTTTACAAATAATAATCGTACCTTTTCTAAAACAAACAATTCACAAAAAAAAGTACCTATCTATAGATATTTGTTCTTCTTTTGAATAGACATATTTTTGAATGCTAGTATATATTCTTATATTATATAAAATGATATTAAATTGTATATCTATATTATATTTATTATATTTTTTATGAATTTTTTTCTAATTTAAAAATAAAAGTGGAATGAAAGTTTTTTTTTAACTTTTAATACTTTATTTTTCGCGAAAGAAAACGTGCCAAAATGGACTACCAACTAAAATTGAGTTCTTATATTATGGTGGTAGGTACATCAAAATGAAATTTAAGCTTATAATATAGAAGGATATACAATTACTAACTTCAGAATGCAGTCATATTTTTACTAAATATGTATTATTAATAAATCATTAATATTTCAGAAGCTATTGAAACAGCTTCTTTTACTTTGGCTGAATTAATCTTATATTAAGTTATTAGAAACATTCAGAAACTTCTTCATAATGGCCAATTTTTTTTTCATATGCAGAAAGGCAAATCCTTTATTCGGATCCGATCAAATAATGAAGCAATATTACAATAATTATTCTTATTAGGTTTTAACAAATTGTTCTAAAAATGCATGCCATACAATTTTAACATCCAAAAGCATCTTGACTACCTGCCTAATTACACACCTCTGTACAATGCGATGCATTGAACATTCATAAAACAAAATTTTACCAATTTTTAAATAAAAATTTGGGTACAAATAGGCTTTTAATACAGGAAGTATAAAGTTTTTTTTAAAAGAGATTACAACAAAAGAAAATTAATTTAACTTTGTATAGAATTCAGATGCGATGCAATCCGATACCCAATAATTTGCTCCCACATATAAACTTTTAAAACTATTCTAACATTATTTTACATAATTAATAGGTACCCGTTTTATTAATATCATCTTATTTCCTGATTTAATTTTCCAAGAATCTCTAAAAGATTGTAAAAATTATGCACGAAGGTGATTGGTAAGAGAAATCTTCCAAAATGGAAGATTATACCTTCGTATAATAAAAAATATCCGAAACAAACTTGGGCAACCAATAACTAAGTACTACTTCCTGTACTATACCTAATATTATTTATTTATAAGTACCTATAATATTGACTTTAAAACCAAGGCTATTGCGTACAAATTTTGGAATTAACTATCATCCTTTTATTATGTTAAAATTCAAATACCAGTACGATTACAAGATTGAATACTTGGTAATCATTACTTCCTTATTAACATTAAAAAATTTTAGTAATGGTACTTTGAAATTAAATTACATGTAAAAAGAATTAAATATTTACTTGATAATTCCTAAAAAGTAATTACATTTGGATGTCAATTACTTTTGTAATTATTTTTAGGAAGTAATAATTACCAAGTAATGAAACTTAACAGAGCATTTAAGTACTATTTAAATCAGAATATTTCAGTTCTGGGTCAAATAATTTTAAGTTCCATTAACATTTTTTTGGAAAAAAATCTGCATCCTAGAGTAACCAACTGTAGTTATTAAATTAAAAAAATGAGATACTTTTTAAATATTTTTTGAAAAAAGAAAAAAATTAGATTTAAAATTTATAAAAATAACATTATTTGATCTATAAGGTTGAGTGATTAACCCAGAATTTTATCTTATTATAATAATATTATATTTTGGCTTTGATATTTTGATTCTTCTAAAAGTTTCAATTTAAATGTTGATAGCACAGTTAAAAAAGAATGAAGATGATGCTAGCAAGAGTAGGTAGGTATTTAATATAATAAGAAGCGTGACGAGTAAATAATAATAATAAAAAAACAGAAAATAAGTACTTTATTGTAATTTTTACTCCCGCTAAAACTTTTCCAATCAAAGAAAGTTCAATAACAAAGTTCGATTTTATTTTTTAAGTTTCTCAATTCTTTTTTTGTTTTTTTTTTGTAAACTTTTATGATCTTTATTATTTAGATCTATACGTATACACGCATACATTCAAATATACACATACAATTAAAAACAAAAGAGTCTAAATCAACATAAATTGTTTCTATACTTTTTAGCACATTTTTAATAAAGTTTCATTTTGACCGTCGATCTGTCTGACTATCTGACTGTCTATTTTATAAAGTTATATGTATCATTTGAATGAATTAATTTTAAGCAATAAACTACCCCTGTAACCTACCCCTACCCACTGGCGTGCTGCAGGACCTCAAAGTTAGAAAAAATCTTCTATATAAAATGCTATAACACCAGTAATAAGCGGTATTTTGGGATTTAGAAATTTTAACAGGAATTCGAGACTAGGTATAAGATTAAGGGTAAGGGAAAAATTAAAAATCATCTGTAACTGGTACCCTAAGCTTAATTTTAAGGACAAAACTTATGAAAAATTTGGTTTTACTGGAATTTATTTTTTAGTAGTAATCACGAATTAAAGCTAGAATTGTTCTAAAACGCTTCTAAAGACTTCAAAAACGAGTTAAAAGTTTTGATATAAAAAAAATTAAGCACTAATGCACGCCACTCTAAATATTTTTCCGGAATTTTCCAATTTTCATTCAAAATTTTCCAATCTTCATTTTCAGCAATGTAATATTATAATTACAATCCGATTATTTATCCTCCTTCATTCTTAAATTTTGAGGTGGAGGCAGATACTAAAGTATTGCTTAATTTTCGAAATGAGCTTTTTCAAAAATCCATTAGATTTTTCAACTACTTGTTTTTATTTTTTTGTTAACTTTTAAACATTTTTTATTATATTTTTTTTATTTTTAACTCAACTTAAAGGAATTAGAATTCAATTTTGTCAGTAAAAAAGATAAAACCAATAAAATAATAAAAATATTTATTTTTTTTTTTGATATTAATTTTTCAACCATTCAATTTGCTGAATTTAGATTTGTAGCTGATTTTTTTATGTTCCATGTATTCCCCATGTATTTTTATATAATACATTTTTCATATTTTGTAATCCCCTTATAATTTGAATACGAAGTTTATTTTGAAATTCTTTGAATATTAGAAAATACATATTTTCAAAATACATGAAATAGTTTTCCTGTTTATTTTCCAGGATATAATATATCGCACTATGCATTCTAGTATATTGTAAGTGTACTTACGATATAATAGAATGATTTGACCATTTGAAAGATAATTACAAGGGCCATCTTCTGTCAAAATTTCATATCAATACGATATGTCCTTCAAAAGTTATGACAAAAAAATGACATACAATATTCAGTTAATTTTCAAAATCTCCATTCTTTTTTATTATAAGTATACTTACAATATATTAGAACGTATATTTCTAACTCTACTCAATTGTATGTACATTTACGATATAAATGATCGGAAATACTTCAATCACATAGTTCTGTATGTATACTTACGATACAATATGACTGATTTTTTTTTTTTTTTTGCTATTGTATGTGTATGTTACAATATTTTATCTCGTAGCAAAACTTCAAATTCAATGTTGTATGTGATACTTACAATAAGTACGTTTGGATAATTTAACAAAAAATAGATAACGGTTTCTTATATCATTATTGATCATATTTTTTGTAAAAAGTGCATTATTTTAACTTTTTTATAATAGTTAAATAGAAGTAAAAAAATTAAGTGATATAATAATTTATTAAAAATAATGTATCGTGGAATTTTAATGGTGAATGAAGTTTTAAAAAAAAAAGGTAAATTTTACATAATTATTATTTATATTATAAGTCAGAAATTTCTTTACTTACAACTAAATTTGTTTTATAGAAAATTTAATTTCTGCAAGAAAGAAACTTGAATACAATATTGTGTTGCAAAAAGAACCAAGTGATAATTCAAATCAAGAAAATAATAGTGCTAATGATTCCTTAATTTTAACAAAACCATCAACTTCTGGATTTCAACAGCTAAATACAGGTATGTAGGTATATTATATAATTTAAATGCTATGAGTGGAAGTTATACATCTATTTGTATTTTTAATTATTAAATAAATTTTAGAAGATGTACCTGCCGAGCACGATCAACTTTCGTTATCATCTAGTTCTTGTAAGTTTTTTTTTATAAACAAATTAATTTCAAAATTTTATTTCAATCTGAATTGGTTTTTTTACATTTAACTTTTAAGTTGAAGACTTTACTGTTAGTGGAAGTGATTATCAACCGTTATCACACTCTAGCTCTAGCGACATAAGCACACCTACAGGAAGTCCGTTCACGCCCAAAATAAGAAAATCAACGCTTTATGAAAATGATAATACACAATTGGAAAAAGAAAATTCACCTAAACAAAAAACAAGAAAACGTATTAAAAACCCTAAAACTTGGAAAAAAAATATAAATAAAATTGCGAGAATCCGCGGATTAAGTTACAGCTCAAGTATAACCTGCAAAACCGTTCCTGCAAAAGAAATGAAGCAGTCATGTTTTTTTCACTGCAGGCAAAAATGTTTTGAGCGAACTAGTGAAGCAGATAGAAATCAGAATTTTTCTAAGTTTTATAGTTTAGAAAACAACATCCTGCAGTGGAAATATATTCTGAATCATGTGGAAAAACATGATAAAAAACTGACTAAAATTGTGTCAGGTAACAGTCGCCGCTCATGTACAAATGTATACTTTTTATCATCTTTCAATAACGATAACATTGTTAAAGTGAAGGTATGCAATAAAATGTTCTTGAACACACTGAGTATAAGTAGTCAAATGGTAGAGACTGCATTTACTAAATTAATGCCTGAGAGTGGAAATATTCTAGGAGATAAACGAGGTAAACACATAAGGGAAGTATCTGAAATAGATAAAAAACGAAAACAAAACGTTAAAGACCACATAAACTCATTTGCGCCAATTGAGTCTCACTACTTGCGCATGCAAACAACACGACAATATATCGATAATGATTTAAGCATTGCAAAGATGCACAGACTCTACGAAGTATCGTGTAAGGAACGTAACGATACCGGGAATGTTGTAATTTTAAGGCAATATCGAGATGTCTTTAACAACTGTTTTAATATAGGGTTCTATATTCCTAAAAAGGATCAATGTAATGCATGTAGTAAATATAATAATATGACGCAAGAAGAAAAATCGAATAATGAAGATGAATACAATATGCATATATTTTCTAAGAAGAAAGCCCGTATTTTAAAAGATGAAAATAAAGCAAGAGCTATTGAAGATGACACCGTTATAATTGCGACGTTTGATTTTCAAAAAATCTTAAACATTCCATGTGAAAAGACTAGCGTATTTTATTATAAAAGAAAGTTCTGCATTTTTAATTTCACTATTTTCGAAATTGCTAGTCTCCAAGGTTTTGTTTCGTATGGGACGAAGCCATTGCAAAAGAGGCGCAAACGAAGTTTCAAGTTGCCTATTTCAATATATAGAAAAAACTCAGCAGGGTATAAAATATTTTAATTTTTACTCTGATAACTGCCCAGGGCAAAACAAGAATAAGTGTTTATTTGTCTTTTACGCATGGGTTTCAAAAATGTTAGACATTGATATTAAACATGTATTTCTTGAAAAAGGTCACACTCAAAATGAGGGTGATAATACGCACTCTTTAATAGAGAAAGATAAAAAACATAGAAAACTTTACGTGCCTTCTCAATTGTATTCCTGTATTCGAAATTGTAAAATAACTGACCCACGCTATGATGTCACTGAAATGACGAAAAATAATTTTTTAAACTTTTCAAGTTTTATAAATATGGTACAAGTAGACAAAAACGATGAAAATGTTAAAGTGAAATGGAATAATATAAGAATTACAAAGACTGATAAAAATTATCCGAATAAGTTGTTGTATAAGTATTCATTTGAATCAGAAAGATTTTCTTCGATCATTTTATATAATCAAACTATAGATAGTCGTAGAAGACGTAAAAAAAAACTAGAAATGCCTAATGAAAAGCCACCTGTTTTATATAAAGAGCCTTTAAATATCTCTTCAGAAAAATATAAAGATTTGTTGGAACTTGCAAATTATTTACCGCCAAGTTATCGGAGCTTTTATAAAAATTTGCCTCACACGAACGAAACTCCAAAGGAAACTGAAGATTTTGAAGAAGCTTCAGAGCAGAATATAAGTTGAAAATTACTTCTTTCAAGAATTTCTTTATTGTTTTTATAATATATTACATTTTTTCTTTTATGAATTCGTTTATTTTTTTTATTTATAACATATTAAAATCAATAAAAATCAATAATAAAACGTTTTTGGATGGGTTTGTTAATATTTTAATTTCTATTCAATACCTATTGTAAGTATCTTATAAGTAGTAAAAAAGTTAGCACCTCCAAACTTAATTATTGTAAGTAGTACTTACAACATAAAATACAAAAAAATGTCCGCCTGTTAATATTGTAAGTATACTTACCACATTCAATTTAGTACATTTTTTTTAAATTATAATGATAAGTTAACATACAATATGAGAATTTTTAAATTGTCCGCTCTATTATATAATTTTTATAAATATCTCGTTTGGACAAACTTATTCTAATTTAGTGAATAATATTATTTAATGAGAGTCGAAAACTCTATCATTTTCCATAAAAAGCAAACTTCTATCATGTATACAAGAGACAAACGAAGCTTTAAAAGTTTTGAAATTTTTAAATAGCTCTACTGAAAACTTCAATTTTCTACTTATCATATACTAGAATGGACAGTGCGATATGTATGTACATGTAAAGTATTAACGTATGTTTATGGAACACATGAACACCAATTAAAGTTTGAACAAAATAAAACAAACTAATATTTTTTTTTTATCGAATACGGAAGTTATTACTATTTATTACATAGATTTTCTGTCCTTTTGTTTTTTTTTTTTAAATATAAATAATTTTAATAAAAATTCTTATATTCGTAGGTGGGTATTATGATTTTGTTATTCCGTGATAAATGTTATATTTAATTAATAAAGTCAGAAATCAAAACTTCAATATTCGATGAAAAATCAATATTTAAAATCGCATTTCTCGCGAAATTTAAAGAAAAACATTTAAAAATAAAATACCTGAAAGCTCTTTGATTGAACACGATCATACTGTCTAGTGTCTACTGAAATTAAGTACACAATTGGCTCCAGAGAATAAGAATTACAAATGATTTTTAATAATTCAAAGATGAAGTGACTCTTAATCTCATTAATTAACATTCTGTTCTATAAGCGCAAATTTCACAGTTATAACCATAAGTTTATCATTTGTTACCTTAAACGGCAACACTAGCAAAAATAATTTTTTAAGCTTACTCTTTTAAATAAAAATTTGAAAATGATTTTGACTGGGAACTTAACAATTAATCATATTATACCACATTAGATAATCAAACGATTTACGAAACATGTTTATGTCGCGTAAAAAGAGAATTCTGTGTTATTTGTCTAAGCTGCTTGATTAGGGGTTGTCCAATACTTTCTTCTAAACCTATTACAGGTTTTCCCGTTCAAAATTACTTTTTGTAGATAAATGAGTTTGTCCAAATAACTATACATAATAAACTGTAGCTATTTGTCAAACTTATAAGTTATAATGTTCAATATATAACTTTTAAATGATACATGATTCTATTTTACTTATTTTTTTTTACATTTATTTGAAAAATATAGCTTTCAACGTCACATCCGGTTAACGGAAATGGATATACTAGTAAACTTCTAAAAAAAAATCATATTTTTTTACTATCCTTGTACTTACTCATTGAATTTTATTAGTTTCAAGTTTTGACTTTAAATAAAATTCAAAAAATTATTATAACCATGTTTTAAAATAATATTTCGAATTTAATTTAAAATATTTTTATAACTAAATTTTTATAATTCAAATAAAAATTAAATTTCAGTTTAATAAAAATTATATGAAATTTAATGAATTGGAAAGGTTGACAATACTTTCGTATTAAACTTAAAATTAAATCTAAATGTATTTCTATTAAATTAAGGCCTATGAGATACTTTTTGTAGTAGATTACAAATTCTTCGATTTTAATTCCGACACGAAGGACAACTTTTCAGTTTCAAGTTGAAATGTATCTAATTACGATTCACAGCCGGACCGAGATAAGAATGCACGTCGTATATTTCTGTTGAATGTAAAATGATGTATACAAATGTGTCAAAAAACGTTCGATCGCTTTCGATAAGTCGATTTTCAAAATTTCTCGACACAACGAATTTTTTAATTTCATCAGTGCAATAATTGTTTGAGGTTAAGTTTTCTGTTAAAATTAATTTCTTATCAAATTTTAAAAAAACAAGTTATAATTTAAAACAAAAGACTACAAAAGTTCTTACCATTACACTTCGCTTAAAATATTAATAGTGTTACTAGACCAAATGAATTTTTTTAACATCGAATACATAACTGTTATAAATTAAAATTTTTGAAATTTTCAAAAGTTTTATAGTTTTTCATCAGCTTTTCAACTTAACGGAAACGTATCAAAATCCCAAAACATAAAAACGCCAAAGTGACTAAATCCCAAAGTTGCCAAAGTTTATTTAATTTATTAATTTAGACATTTATTAAGGAAAAATACTAAATTTTTTAAAAATTTTAAAGCTTTTATATGAAGAAAATCAATTTTGATAATTAATATAATAGCACATAAATAGATCGGTTCACATTTCGATGCTGATCCGATAAATACCTTTGACACTATATTTAGCGCGTCTAGATCGATACGTTAGAAACGAAGGAGTAATTTTAATATATCCGTGGCCTTATCTATATGCACGAGTATAAAAACTTTCGACTTGAATTAAAAAGGTATAAAATCAACAAAACATTTACTGTATACCCCTAAAAGTATGCAATTATACTATAAATTTCCTTTTCTACATAATCACATTAGCAGAATAGGAAATAAAATAAAATTTGTAAGTCATTAACAGTTAAATGTAACATCAGAGCTTTTATAGTAATGGAATATCTTTTATATTAGTTCTTATTCTAAAACTTATTTAAAATTATTATTTTAATAAGAGTTTAAAACTTTTACTAATAAATAAAATAGTGAACATGACATGGATTCACAAATTATTACAAATTAAATTATATAATCAATAACTTTTGTTAATTCCTCAACATAATTATCTATAATTTTGCTCAAAAATATTTCAAAAATTAAGAATAAAATATATATTTATTTATTTTCAAGACAATTTAATTTCTTTTACATAATTAAATATTAATTTTTTCAACTTTAATTTTCTATATAATAATATCCGTTTCCTTTAAAAACTTATTTATATAATAATAATATTTAAAATAACCATAAGTATTATTAAAAACTTTTATAGTTGTACATTTTATACATTTAAATTTTAATTAACATAATAAAAACTTTAGTAATTTACTTTTTTTCTCATGTTTTGTTATTTTGTGGTTAATTTAACTTTTAATACTTCAATATAATAATATTATGTATTAAAGATGTTTTTTAAATGAAACTAATCAAAATCTATGCCATTATGTAATTAAAAAATATATTTGTATTTTGCTACAAAATTATGTTCTCCATGTTTTTACAATCGATCATAAAATTTGTTATTTTCTTATTTTAATTGTCTATTTAATTTTTAAAATCTAAATCTATTTTAGTTTTTATATATTATTTAATAATATTATAAACTTAAACTTAGAATATGAGAAAAGGACTGCGGTTTCCTTTTATATATTAGGGGTATATAATAAAATTATCTAAAGATACATATACATGGTATATACCAATGTTAAAAAAAATTTTTTGCATCATAAAAACAAACATAACTATTATAAAATAAAATTTATTGGACATTTTATACATCTAAAAATATATATATACAAATATCATAGTTCTATAATTTTAGTCGTATGTAACTTTTTAACATTGATATTACTCTTAAAACTATTATATAACTACTTTAATACTAATAGTGAAGGGTGTAAATATGTATGTATGTATTTTTAAAACAAACTTAAGAAGATTTTCTATTTATCAAACCCAATATTAATACTTTTTTTTGCTTTTGTGTAATTCCTCTCGTATCCCTAATTATACTAAACCATAACCACACTTTACTATAGAAAATGGTCCATTTAATTCGCTATTTTAAAAGATAATTTTAAATAAAAAAACAAAAAAAAAAAAAAAATTCATATGCTATTGTAAATTTTGTGGGAGAATAAAAGATTAAATTTGATAATGTCAACTATAGGATTGGTGCTAGTATTTAAAAGCGGCAAAACTTCCGGAAAGGGGTTCTGAGCTATCAAGATGACGTCATCACATAACGGTACTAAATATCTCAAAGTTTCCGAATATATATACCATTAGTGGCGATGGCGCCATCTAGTGGTCGAAAAATGCATTACAAAATGTTCCTAAGATTTTGTAGCATTTTTATTAAAATGTTATATTTTTCCTGTAAGACAATAAACTGGAACCAACATCTTACAATATTGTAGGGCATGATATTGTATTTCATAAACATCTTGTTTCATCTGGATCGGTGCTACCATTTTTGAGACATTGCAATTTAAAGTGAAAATTTAAAAAAAAAAAAAAAATCAAACTTTCAAAAAAACTACTATAACTGTGAAATTTTCAAAAACACCCTGTATTATTATACCATTAGAAAGGTCTCTTCAAACTCTTTCCAACAATATATAATAAGTATGGCATATGTAGACAAGTAGCCCCACCAGAGAACATAAATGCAAAAATGACACAACAATTTTATCAAAAAATACATTTTCATACTTTATTTCTCATAAATTTATTTTGGCTTTTTGTTTTCCAGTTGAAATATGTATGTAAAAAAGTAAGTAGGATGCACTTAAGAGTTGGATACAATATTGAGTTGGGTTTTGGTAATTTGTTTGGAGAGATTTTGGAGGTGACAACCTCATAGTTTTAAAATTTTTTTTATTTAAATATGTATGTAAAAATATAATTAGAAAGGACCTTAGAGTTAGCTACAAAATCAGAATTATTCGCTTTTTCCAGAATATTTAAAAACATATATACACACAAGAACCTGAATCAGGAGGGATTTTAGAGTTGAATTCTTAATCAGGATTACCGCTTTTTCCAGAATATTTATAATATATTGTATATGTATATCCAATATTAGAAGAGATTTTAGAGTTGGATTCTAAATCAGGATTGCTGATTTTTTCATAATATTTAAAAATATATATGAATATGTCAGATTCTGAATTAGAAAAGATTTTAGAGTTTGATTCAACTATTAGAGCTGGACTAATATATTCATTATTTATTTATATGTTTCCTTATTTTTAATTCTTTTATGCATCTTTATATATTAATATACAAATGAACGTAATTATTTATATATTTTAATTATATACTGAATAATGCTTACACATTTATGTGCATAATCTATAATTATATTTTAGTAGTTTTTTTTTCAGACACTTCGTATTACGACATTCCGCTAAGTTTTGAATACAAGTACATGCTTTTAATCTTTAATTAAAATAATGAAATAAAAATATAATCCTTATCTGCTATCACAAATTTTAAACTAATTATAAAATCTGGAAAAAGCGGCAATCTGGAATAAATATTCAGGAAAAAGCGGAAATCCTGATTTAGAATCCAACTCTAAAATCTCTTCTAATATTGGATATACATATACATATATAAATATTCTGGAAAAAGCGGCAATCCTGAATTTAAATGCAACTCTAAAATCCTCCTAATTCAGATTCTTATAATCTGATAAAGCGCATAATTCTGATTTTGTAGCCTAAGGGCCTTTCTAATTATATTTTTACATACATATTTAAATAAAAAAAATTTTAAAACTTTAAGGTTGTCACCTCCAAAATCCCTCAAAACAAATTGCCAGAACCAAACTCAATATTGTATCCAAACCTAAAATGCATTCTTACATTTTTAAATTTGCTAAAAAGGCAAAATAAATTTATGACAAAAAAAGTATGAAAATGTATTTTTTAATAGATTGTTGTGTCATTTTTGCATTTATGTTCTCTGGTGGGGTTATTTGTCAACATATGCCATACTTATTATATAACGTTGGAAAGAATTTTAAGAGACCTTTCTAATGGTATAATAATAATATAGGGTGTTTTTGAAAATTTCACAGTTAAAGTAGTTTTTTTGAAAGTTTGATTTTTTTTTTTTTTTTTTTTTAAATTTTCACTTTAAATTGGAATATCTCAAAAATGGTAGCACCGATTCAGATGAAACCAGATTCATATGAAAGGCAATAACATGCTCTACAATATTATATGATGCTGGTTCTAGTTTATGGTCTTACAGGAAAAATATAGCATTTTAATTAAAATGCTACAAAATCTTAGGAAATTTTTGTAATGCATTTTTCGACCACTAGATGGCGCCATCGCCACTAATGGTATATATATTCGGAAACTTTGAGATATTTAGTACCGTTATGTGATGACGTCATCTTGATAGCCCACAACCCTTTTCCGGAAGTTTCACCTTAAAAACTTATTAGTTCTAATTAAAATTGGCTCATATTGTACATCCGGCATTTGTAATTTAAAATTTGGATTGAAATCAGCCAGTTAGCAATGCTAGTAAATGCATAAATAAAAGATTAACAACTTTTAAAAGTTGACATTTACTTGTCAACTTTCAAGTTATGTAAATTATGTCAAATATCAACCACTTTTAATTTGACACCAGTCAGTTGGCAATGCAAGTCCCTTCTAAGGAAAAGATAAACAACTTTCCAAAGTTGACGTTTAATTGTCAACTTTTTAATTTTAGTAAATTTTGTCAACTTTTTCGAAGTGTATCAGTTTTGACATTTTCTTAAATCTGTCAAATTCCATCAATATAAATAACTTTTAATTTCAAATTAAATTATTGTTCAAAATTTTTCAAAAATAGTTTTATTTGAATGAAAAAAAGTATAAAACAAGATTCAATCATTTCAAATTTATATTAAATCAAAATTCTGCAATGTACTTAAACCTAGTATCTTCAAATATTAGAAGGAATATCTTCAGAAAGTTAGAGATTGAAAATCTTAGTGTATTAAGTAAATACAAGGCATATAGTTTTAAGCGGATATAAAATTCCCAAATTTTCAAAGCTGGAAACATAATGCACCGATCTTAAATGATAGATAATATAACAGAGGTTAACAAATACTAACAACTCTTAGAAGGTTTGTGAGCTTTAAATGACTTTTTCAAAGAATGGTACCTATTTATTTATTTTTAATCTAGTATTACTAAAATAAATTATAATAACATCAGTAAGACCCTCAGCTACAAAGGCCATTTTGGGCCGGGAGAATGATATCTGTTGAATTCCTCACATTTACTTGAATAAAATATTTTAGAGAATATTAAATTTGGGTGTTCATTATTTGTGACAAACGTCTTATATAACGAATGTATCTACTTAGACATCTTAGATAAAAGATAAAAGACGGTATATAAGCTTACTATCTACGAGAGTTAAAATCAATGGTATCAGTCAAATAATTATTATTGAATGTAAGTTTTTAATTTAACCGAAGATTTTTTGCTTTAATAAAAGTCATTATTTTAAGTGAAGTATTTAGTGTAAGATAATTATAATACAAGGATTACAAGATTATTAAATGTATCGTACCTTTCCTCTAATTTTAAAATGTAGCTTTGACATAGATTGAATTGGTAGCTTGGAAATTTGACAATTGACGACACGAGTTGATAAAAGTGTTATGAAGCATTTTGACATATTCGTGTTTATTACCATAAATGTACAAAAACAACCCTGAATTTACGAAATGTGAATAGTTTTCGATATCTGGAAATAATGAAGATTTTATAGTACATTACTGTTCATGTGTAATTATGGAAAAAGGTAATTTGGCAACTCAAATGCTGTTAGCACCTTTTTCACAAAATATTATGTTCGTCCCAAAATTAAATATAATAAAAGTGTTATGTGTAGACTCTTATATTGACACCATTTCTCTAACAAAAAATCGATTAATAACAGCGTTATGTGTAGAACATAACTCCCCTTTTTATTTAAAATCCATCATTGAATCCAAATTTCGTGTACAACATCTTCTTTCACAACCAAATTAATACCGTTTCTCTATTTCTATCGGGGAAATGCACTTCACGTCATCAGTCTTTAATGAATACAATAGTATGATCTCTCACTACCATTTTAACATTGTAGAGGGCTAGGAACAGGAAAAATTCTGTGGTAAAAAATTTTTTAGCTCAATTTACTCCAAACTATGACTTACACCTATGATACACCTTCACCTACTAGTTAGTCTTCAATTATATCAAAAACTTAAATAAGCATATTTAGTAAATAGTAGTGTATTGTAAACGTTATGGCAGCTTAGTTTAGCATTCATTTAAAAAAAATATGTTTACTTATTTTTAAGTATATGTTTGAGTTTAATGGTCCTTCTTATTTTCAAATTCTAAATTATATCATTTTATCTTTTACACAATATAGATTTAACTATATACATGTATAATATGTACATTTATATAGTAGATATATTAATAAGTATTCATATGTATATATATATATAAATAATATTGGTATATGATATGGTATTTAGAAAAACGCTTTTGTCGTAATCTTAAGACGGAAATTAATTGTGGTTTCATATTCAAAAACATTAATCTTGATAGGCTTTTTAAGAGAAAATCTTCTTCAAATCCATTTCAAAATTTATTGCGGTTTTACATTAGGAAGTTGGATATTTTTATTTTATATATACATATATATAGCTTTAAGACTTTTTCATACTATATATACATATACATACATAATACAATATATTACTTTAGCTTTATTTTGCACAACAGTAAAGATACATACCATATACCATGTATTAAGTATAAAAGTATCTAAAGATATAATTTCATTTTAAATAATAGTCCTAAAAAAAAGGATATTTTTGGTTTGACAACAATTTTCTAGAAATAACAAAAAAAAAAAAGAAAACAAAAAAATAACTTAAAACAATTATGAAAAATTATATCTTTATTTGATTAAGAGAATTTTACAGATTTTATAATCCGTATCTCTTCAAAAAATTAAATTTAGATATATTATAAATAATAATTTAAGTGATGGAATAAGTATATAGGATATTTTTGTATAAAATAAAGTTTTTTATTGTTGTATTTGTATTTTTTTTTTTTTGGTTAAAAAAATAAGGATTAAAAATGTTAAATACACCTGATAAATTTTTAATATAGTAAATAAAATTCTTAACTAAGTGTAGTATTGTGTATTTTACATCAATATTTAAATATTGTAAATCAAGATAATTTTAAATTAAACATTAACTTATATTATATAATAAAATATAATAAACTGTTAGTGTTTGTATTGTTATTAAAATATTTACTATATTTTGCAAAATTAATTAAAATAAATTAAATAAATAAAATAATAAATAGTAGTATAGGTATTTTATAGATTATTTAAGTAAAAAACAAATAATTTAAATCAAATAAAATTAACTAGAATTGTCATATTAATTTTAATGACATTATTTATACTTAAAATTTATATTTTAAAATTTTACAAAATTTAAACTTAAAGTTTTTTAAGCAAATAAAATTAATGAAATGGTATACATACAAGTATTTAGAACTTATTTATATTTGTTATAACTTATGAGGTTATAATAAAATATATTTGAATTTAAATATTTATTTATAACGGATACAAAACGAAGTCAAGATATCTTTTATGAAAAAAATAAGCTTTAAGTCTTTAAAGTCATATTAGTTTCAGTAGTTTAATATTAACTGGGACTGTGAATTATATTTTACAAATTTATGATATTCAAATACTTTTATGCAGTATTGTATACACCAGACACCAGTGCTTCAATTAAATGGAGCTATATATTGCTTTTTATATTTTTTTTGAGGATTCAGCCGACGTTTGAGATTTATTAAGATTGAAACCTTTGTCAAGAAATTTACATATTTTCCATATTATAATAAATTTGCCATTACGTTTGTGACACAGAGAAGGATGGGGGTAGATATAGACTCAAGTGTATTGATCGGATCAGAATCGAAAAATAAATCAATTTAGCTATGTATGGCCGGCCGTCCGTCCGTCCGCACGATAACTCAAAAACTAAAGGGGCTATAGGATCTTGAAATTTTCGCAAATTCGTTTTTTGCAATAGCCGTCATCGCTATTTAAATCCAGCCATTCGGTTCCATGGGTTCGGGTAGCTGCCATACAACTTCTTTTTTTAAATGAGTATTACGTACCTATTACAGCTGCATGTCTGAAATGTTGCCAAAAATAGTTTAGTGTAATGGCCAAAGTTACAGCAAAATTTGGTTGGTCTACTGCAGAGGGTTCAAGTAGCTGCCATACAACTCCTTCTTTTATATGAGTATTCCACTACACTTAATAAACATGTAAGTTTGAAATTTTGCCAAAAGTAATTAACCGGATGATATAATGTATATGTTACGATCATACGAGTATCCCAGAGTTGACACAGTCTACTCTACTACACTCTACCTCGTTTTTTAAAGTTTTGATAAATTTTTATGTATAATTCTATTTCTAGATTACGATTTACGAATGAAAATTACGTTTCTATGGAAACAAGAATTCAATATATTCTTTATGAACCATAAATTTTTGACAAAAAATTAAAACAATTCGGTAAGAAGTATAGAAACTTTTTAATAATTGAAACTTCCCAGTTATCAATATTCGAAAATACGAAAAGGTAAAAAATAAGATTCAAAAATTAGAAATACATATATCAAAACTTTTACATTTTTAAAAGTTATGTCACACAAGCGTCAAACAATTACATAAAGAAGCTTCGTTCCTAAAATTTTGTAAAAATGTTTTCATTTTATAGCTTTGGAGTTCTAAAACGTCAAAAGATTAAGAATTGATCTTTTCTTAGATGGAATCGATGAAGAGAATTAGTAGATATTAAGCTATGCTCAAATAAAAAAGAAGTTGCATGACAGTTGCATGACTCGAACCCGTTAAGTAAGGTAACTCAATTCCAATAATAAAGATGACTTTTGCAAATAAACGTAAAGCTCCTTTTGTTTTTGAATTACTGTAAAGACGAATGAACGCTATTGATAGAACTTTTCGATTCTGATCCGATCAATAATTTGTAAACTTAAGTCTCTTATCGTTCTTCTTATAGGCGTCTATTATAATGGTAGATCGTAGTTTCCTAAGTAACTTTATTAGATTACTAATTAGATAATATCTGTAAAAGGTTTTATTCAATTATATTTAATTGAATGATATTTAATTTAGGACTTTTGTTTAATATTTTGAATTTTACTGAATATTAATATATAGTTGTATTTAATGCTTATAGATTTAAAGTTATTCTGTTACTATAGGCATTCTATTCAATATCTTCTATTAATTTTGAATATAAATAATTAAGAACATTCGAATCTTAATATCACAAATAAATTCCAGGGTGAACTTTTAAACGAATTTTGTCAAATTTATAATAAATTACTCTAACCATTACATATTATAAGAAATGCTTCAAAAATTTTACGAAAAATGCTGATTCTTCTGATTCTTCTGAATCATCGAATTAATTAATTATAAATTTTTATTCGGATTTTTTTTATTGACTTTACTATACCTACATCCTTTACATTGAATTATTAATTCCTCGAATTCGATTCCTTTCATTCAAGATATTATAAAAATAACTTTAGTTACGTTGAACTTGCTATTATCTAAAAGTTAGTAGGTATTACATTAATTTTTTCTACTGTCAATAAATGACTTTAGATCTAAAATAGATTTCATATCTAATCTTATATTCGTAGAAAAATCATTACATCTACACATACTAATCTAATGAATCACTATGTTATCCTTAAAGTCATCTATTATTAAATATCTTTGTATGGTTAAACCTAAATGTTGAATAATTTGGTTAGAATATGCGATATATCAAAGAAATGTAGGTATTTATAGAATTGCTGATCTTGATAAATTTTCTTTAATTAATAATACAGTAATCATTAGTAAAATAATAAAAGGTGTTCAATAACCTCAGGAATAAATAGGCAGTGAAATTAATCACTATTTAATTTTTTCTTCTTTTTGTTTTTGTTTTTTTTATTTTCTTATTAAATTGAAGACCAAGGAATATATTTAATATGTTTTTAGATAAATGGTAATAGGTTAAAGTCTTTTATATGAAATTTTGTTTTTGTTGTGTGTATTTAGCTTTGAAGGATTAATGCCATTTGTATTAAAATAATGTCATTGTATTATTTATATTATATTACGATTCTTTGGAAGTCTAATTTTTCCATTTAATATGGTATTTCTTAAATTAGTTTGTATTTATATATAAATTTATGTTATATTTAAATTTAAATTATAAGAAGCTTTAATTTTAAAATTTAGTTTCAGTGTTTATTTTATAAATTATAATTTTGTAAATTTAAAAGTAAATTTTGATTTGTAGAAATTATAATTTATTTATTTCTTATACGCTTTTAATTTGATCTCACTATTATTATTTAAATTTATATTACATCTTTTTTTTTTTAATCCTTTTTCCACTCCTTTAAGGCTATCACCATTCAGTTTCTTTAACCGTTATATTCACTAAGCCGATGATTATTGGGCTGTAGCTAATGTATAAAATTTTGAACTCACGAATGTTAATTTTGTGCGCCATCTATTATCCTACACAATGTTATTTTTACATTTACAGTTATTAAATCTTATATATATTTATACTACGATATTAACTATTACGATATAACTATACAATTTTACGATATTTTTTTATTAGATATGAACTGACCGGGTTTTGAGCCAGAGACTTTCCTCATAAATGACGGCGTTTTTATTACTAAGTTATTGGTCAGAGATACATTATTATATCTTACTTTTCTTTACTTTATTTATACAAACTTTATAAATTATATTTTATTTAACTGCTATTGTAAATAATCAAGAAACAAGAGAGAGTTTTACCACATTTGTTTGTCTTATATGGGAGTCTAACCGGAAGATTTCGAAGATAAGACGGTTTTACATGTTATAAGGCCTAGTTCTTTCACATGTTTAATTGTGGATTGCATTGTAGAATATATTGTAGAATTAATCATATGTTATATGTTCTTACCACCAACAAAATTCTGTCATTTGATGCTTTATATATCAATTAGTTGACGCGTTAAATATCAATTGGATATGGATATATTGGATGACTTAAATGAAAATATTTTACAAAATTAATTAAAGTTATATATTAAATTGGTAAAAAAGTTAAAGATTTAGCGTTATATTTAGCCCTACTATCTCTGTTAGCTTAATGACATTACAACGTTTGCAGGGTAAGATTGAAAAAGGGAGGTATGTTTAATTTTGATCGATGATAGAATCGATAATTTGAAACTTAAATTCTTTAAAGTTAATGTGTAAGTTACATTTTAGGACATTTTAATTAAAACGAATTAAGAACCATTAAAAACAAGTGAAATGCATTATTATGACTTACGAAGGGCCATTCCTTTTTCAATTACATTCTGTAATTAGTTACGTAATTTAAATTACAATTAAAAGTAATTTGTAATTAACAATTTTTTGATTATAAAAATTTCAATGTAATTTAAACAAATTAATTGAGATTAAGGCAATTATAAAATGAGTGATAAAACAAACCAAGCTTTTTAAGAAGCCAACTATAATTATTAATTAGTTTTCATTCGTGATTTTATTAAAGTATATATATTTGTAATTGCAAATTATACTTTAGAGTTAATATGATTTTCGATTCCAGTAGTATTGGAGTTTATAAATGAAAATATTTGCAAATTACTTGAATACTTGAAAAATAATTGAATTCTTAATACTTAAGTATTTATGGGTACTTAATTACCTGAAAATTCTTAAGTACCAAAAAATAATTACAAAAATAATTAAACCCAAAATTTATTTACTTTTTGAGAATTGCAAGTATTTTTACTTGATTCTTGTAATTATACTTTCAATTTTGTTAGTATCGAAATCTAAGTAATACTGCTACTTGACAAAGTAACGAGTACCAAGTAATGGTATTTACACCTGCACTTAAGTACCATTTTACTCTGTATTATACAGGTCTTGGTAACATATACAGCAATTGGAAATTTTTAAGTCCTAATAGTTCATGAAAGAGGAAGGTTCCCAAATTTGTACTAACCATACCTTGAGAATTAATTGTTGCAAACACTACCTTAATTTCCAAAATTTTAAACTAACTTACAAGCTTTGAACTGAACTAACGATGAATTCAGCTTCAAAAAAAACTTCAAATTTCTTAACTAGAAGATTATTTCTCGAAAGGAGTTATTTTTGGCTAAATCACTTCTTCGGCTAAGTAATTGTCAATTTATTACATTTCATTTGTATTATATTATAAAAATTTTAATTATCAAATAAAGAAATATTTTCTAACTTTCATCTATAAATTTTTTCTTAACTTGCTTAAAAATCACAAAAACTAACCAGCAACAAATTGTAAAAAAGTTGGAGAAATAAAAAATTTAAAAAAAATTAAATTATCACAATTGCAAAATAGCACTTTAAAAAAATTTTAAAAACCAAAATCATGTGCTATATTTCTTATATCTTCTAAATTTTGATCTTAATTGCACCCCGAAAAACAACAGTCTAACAAAAACCAAAAAAAAATAATAAAAAGGATAACAAGAAGAAAAAAGAACATTCTAAAAAGCTGTAGCAAGCCAAAATATTTTTTTGTATCCTTTCATTTTTTTTTTTGCATATGTATTTTTTTTTTTGTGTATTTTGAAATGCATAAAAACACATTCATTTAATTTGTTGATTCTAATTTCATATCCCTACACAATAATATAAATACACATATGTACATTTATGTTAACATTTTAATATAGTTGGAAGTAGAACCAAGAGAGCAAAAATACGTTGATGAAAATTTTTAGATAATTTCATTTTTAAAAGTCATTTAAAAAAAAACAAAACAAGAAGAAGAAAAATAACAAAAAAAAACACAAAATAAATAGAGAGAAAAAAATAATAAAATGGCGCCAACTTAAATTGAAGCAGTCGTTTTCACAATTAGCCATTTTCTCATTAATGTACTGTACGGTTATTTGGGTAACTGCAATGTACAATTTATATATAATATATTTTTGTATATATATTACAAATTATAGCAGTTTAAAATTTTTGAAAAAGATACAGTATACTGCAAAAATAATGGGACAGTAAAATATTTTAAAATTAATTTTATAATAAATTTTTATTACTTTTGGAAATACATTAAATTCTAAACATATTTAAATTATTTGAATTTAATAATCCATCTAATCTGATTAATTATCCAGGATGCCGAGAATTAAAGGTGACCAAAAAATTATTCTGGAGAAAAGTGGGTCTATTTCCACCGGTTCCGAGTGAAAGAGTCTATTTCCTCATAAAAAAATATCAACATCTTAGCTTCTTTACAACATAGAAGACTCGTTTTAGCGTCACCAGCTACCTAAAGCTATGGACTAAATAATGGAAAGTTATGAAATATATGAGGAAAATGTGAGCACTTAAATCTTAGTTGAGAAATAGGTTACTTTCAAAATGAAATAAAACTGTTTCATTAATAACGATATTTTATGCAAAAATTACAGTATTTAATAACAATAGTTGAAAATATCAATATAATTTGGGTTTAATAAGTCCCCTTGTGACTCTTAAAATTAGATTATCTATCACCTCCGTTCTTTGCCACCTTTGAGTTTTAGACAATCTGTATAATTAATCGAATTTGCTTGATTATCAGATATTCTAAGTTTCGTAAAAAAGTACGTTGAACTCCGTAAATGCAAGATTCTGGGGATCCCAAACTTTTTTAAGGGCTAATTTTATATATTCATTCATAATTATGAAACCAATTGAAATGTATGCAAATCAGATTAATAGATAATATTGTCAAAGTTGTAAATATTTAACAGTTAATTCATAAATTTAAATGCACACTCTTTTTTATAATCTGTGCCTTATTTCATAAAAATTGATAATCCGACAATTCGCAGGTGAAAAGTTCTAAAACCTACAATTTAATTAAAATTAAGAGTAATTAATGGTTTTTAAAAATAATCAGTCTATTGTGACAACTTTGTCAAATTTTTCTGTACCAATATTATTCCAGTGGAGCCATTGCAATGTGCGATTTTTACCGTCACAAACGTAAATCCATTATCTCTTCATTTTTTCTGAATTTTTCCATACATTATGTCTTCATTTGATAAGAGGTTAATATGTTTAAATAAATAAATCTGCTACCTTTAATTCTTATTCTTTTTAATGATCTTAAATTTTTAACGTTAGCTCCTACAAATCAATTTAAAAAATTACAATTTAACCCATTAATTAAACCAAAGTAAGAGTAATATATCTTTGAATGAATAAATAACTTCACCATTTTCCTTCAATTTAGTTCAATAGAACTAAAAACCATTCTTAGATTACTTCAGAACAAAAAATCGCCAGTCATAAAACTACGATAAATCCTACTTTAAACAACACTAATATGAAAATAATTAAATTTTATGAAATTTTAATATATAAAAATGATTTTAAAATTAAATAAGAATATTTACAATATAAAATATGTTTCCTTATTTTTGCCGTCTACTGTACAACATGTACAATATACGATCGTTTTTTTTTTTTTTGTTCTTTTCTACATTGGCAACCACTTTTAAATAACACAGTATGAAACCTATTTCAGTTCATTGGTGTCCTTATTTTATTGTTGTTTACAGGAAACTCATAAGGACTCATTATACACACTCTGACTCATTATATAATGTAAGTACTTTTTCATCGTAGTAATCGTTGAGTAAAAGTATTATATTTGTATTCCACAGTTATTTAATACTATAATATGTAGGTATGTATAGTACAGTGTATGATTGTTAAATATTAATATATATGTAATGTATATATATATATATATAAGACAATAGAATGAAATGTAAAACTGTTATAATTTTTCCGTTGTTATTTGCTGTAGTTGTTGTAATTCTATAAAATTTATTATTTGAAAATAATTAATTTTAATGTTGCCATTTTGTTTTAATTATTGTAATTGTGTTTAATTTAACCTAAATATTGTTATAATTTTTAATTTTTTTTGTTTTTTAATTTTTGTAATTTTTACTAACTAAGTACAAGTCTGTAGTTGTTTGTATATATATTTATATAATTATATATGTATATATATTGTGAAATTGTAGTTAGTTAATTGTATTTAGTAAATTTTAATGGAAACAATGTTATGTAGTATAAAATTATAAAATATTTAAATACTATATAATTTTATTTATTGTCTAATGACCGCCATACCATTACTAAAAAAAACGAATTCTCCACAAGTTACAAATTATGTAAAATATTTAAAATAGTTTTTTTTTTTTTAAATTATTTTAAGTAGTTTCAATTTAAAGGGCAATAATTTTTGTTCCAGTTTCATTTTATTTCAATTATTGTGTATTTTTAATTGTTTTAAGAACAATAATATAAAATAAAAATAGATATAATAAAACGCGTTTTAATTTCATTTATATGTACGTATAGTAATAATATTAGAAATTAAAATTTTAGAATTTTTAAAGTTTCTAAATTAAAATTTTACATTATAAAAATGTATAATGAAATGAACTAGGTAATAAATTTGAGTTTTATATTATAAACCTAGTTTCAATATTTTCTTCAATAAATTTGTGTGAATTTATTTTTGTTTTTAATTAGATAGCTAAATTAAAAAATTTAATTACTGTAATTTTGATATTTTATTGTAACTAATAATTAAATATTTTTGTTTTTTGGAATATTGGTAGGTATATTGGGGTTGTTTGTGCAAAATATTTAAATTTTTAAAATTTTATAATACGAATTTGTATTAAGAAAATTTGAATAAATAGGATGGATTAAAATATGCTAGTTGTTTTCTATACGGATATTTGTATAAGAATATTTTAAAATCTCTTTTTTTTTCTAAATACAAATTATAAAACGGAAGTTGAATTAAAAGTTAACTCAAGTATTACTCTTCATTCTAGAAGAACACCAAAGAAAATTAGTTAACAATCCTTTAACCCGTTTGGGCGCGAGAGCTTAAAAAAGTTTTCAATTTTTTTGTAGTCCAACTTAAATCACTTGATAAAATGAATTGAAATGAAAATTTGTACAAGTGTTGCCCTATTGTCTAAAATTTTACTTATCTAATTTGTCCTTGGTATATTAAGCCGATTAGATTTTAGTCTTTTTAGAAGAAGTTTAAGTTTTAGTTTTCTTTTACTTTGCATTAATGATCGATTAAGTTCAAAATTTACAGAGAGCTTCATATGGCTAAGACGCTTTGTTATTTGGTTGCAATAAATTAACTTATTCCTGCCGATTAAAAATATAAATTTTTATTATATTATTTTTTTTGCCGGCACCTCTACGTGCTAACTGTTCACTGTTAAAAGCTAAAAGGAAATATATTCATATTATTGCAACTGATCAAATGAATTTCACATACAATTTAAACATGCGATAGTACTACGCCTTATAACAAGTAGAAATGTCTTAGATGTTCAATAGATACAGTTCTATTTTGTTTATATTGTAATAATTTTGTAATGGAGTTATAAGGTATTCTATATCTGTGAGTTATATTATTCAATTGAATTATTTGTTTATATTAATATATTATTGCATTTATATTGTTAAATTAATTATTAATTAAACCATAAATATGAGCCCAACGGGGAATGGTCGAAGCTGAATCGAGTCGAAAATCAGATAAAAGTTATTTTTATCACTTTCACTAAGATTCGAGCCCGGGCCTGCTACCGGACTCTTACCATGTGCCACCCAGGCTTAAATTATTATATTTAAATTAAAATTCTAACAACTTTCACGTTCTCTGGGAATGGCCGATTAACCTGCTAGGATCTTATAAAGTTAATAAAAACTTTTATTATTTTATTTTGCATTAAATTCCTATGAAAAATAACTTATGGATTTAAATTTAATTTTTTCAAGGTTTCATTATTTGTTTTAAAAAAAAAAAGCAATTTCCTATTATCTGTCTTTAGTCGTCTTACAGAATTCAAAAATGTATCTATCTCTCAAATGATCCAGAATTTTAGTATTTAAGGAAAAATAAGGTAATTAAAATTTAAAAAAAAAACATTTTAAATAGAATTTCTTAAATATAACTTCCGAAGTATTTTAATTTAGGTCAAAACAGAATACAAAGTCCGCAAATCAAAGAAATAACTATTAAAAGAAATTCCATTAAAAGGGAAAATATATTTTTACCAGAAATTCTTTGATTGAAATGTGTAATACTAGGTATAATGAAAGTTATAGACAAACATTTCCTTTTTTAAAACATGTACCTCTTCCTTAATATTTGTAAAGTTGTCCTTTCTTTTTAAAAATATTTCATTTAAATTAAAGTCCAAATAGAATCAAAATGTATCTTAAGAATTTCATTAATGTCCTTTCAAAAAAAAAACAATAAATAATATCAAAGAATTAAAAAAAATTCCTCTATTTTTCCAGTGTTTAACAGTGTTAGTAATTCACCAAATTTTATTCAAAAATATCGAAACAACCTTCTCTTTTAGCAAATCCATGCGAATATATAGATGTAGAGGCGTTTGATATGTAGAAAATGCGAGAAATATAAAATTAGAATGTTACGATCTCTATTATCTAGACGATTCCATTTACAAAACGTTTCAAACATTTTTTTTTCAAAAATATTGTGTTGCTATGACGACGACTCTTTTTTAATGTTCCACCTTTTTAAATACTGTAGTTTTTGATTTATATTGTTGAACAATTAAACAACTAACAATAGACTTGAGACCATGTACTTAATACTCGTTCGGCTTGATTGTTTCACACTGAACTGTCGATGTTTGAAGAAAAGAACTTTTTAAGAAACAGCTTCAGCTTTCAGCTTCATTAGATCAAACTTTTTAAACAAAATTTATTTTACAAGTATCTTGTAGTTGACAGTTATGAAATACGTATTCTAAGAATATTTTTCTTCTTACAGTTATTTTCAATTTATTTTAATTATTGAGATATAGATACAATTTTTTAATACAAAAGAAAAACAAAAACCAACAACAAAAAAGTTGAAAATCAAAAAAGCACGAGAGATATTTATAACATATGGATGCCAAATAGATATAAATATAAGTACCTATATTAGGAAAAAGATTGAAAATAAAATTAAAGACAAATATTTTATACTTTCAATTTACAGAGAAAAATTAAAATTAAGAGCTTATAAGATGCACCAAAATTCAAGTAATTGTAAAATGTAACAGTAGTAGTTTTTTAATTACATTAGCTTTCTTATAACTTAGGTCTTGATCATTAATTTGCATATGAAAAAATTTGCAAAAGTTTTTAGTGTATTTATAATCATATAGGTACAACAACTACAGCCCCTAATTTTTTTTTTTTAAAGCTCTAACTGTTCAACTGTTAGACTAATAAGCCTGCCTATACCGTAGGTACATGTTGCAACAGAGGGTGATATTATAAACGTATTATTAAAATTATTTTAATGAATTTCACATACAATTTAAACAATCGTCTTTGATTTTCAATAGATACAATTCTATTTTTATTTCTATTGTAATATTTTGTACTTGAGTTATATGGTATTCTATATCTGTGAGTTATATTATTCAATTAAATTATTTGTTTATATTTTGCATTTGTTTATATTGTTTTATTAATTTGTTTTTTTATGAGAGATATATAATTATTAATTATTGATTAAGCCAATAATTTGATCCCAATGGCGAATGGTAGCTGAGTCGAGTCGAAAACTATATAAGTTTTTTCACTGATTCCAATGTTTGTAAAATAATATCGATTCTAGCATGACAAATATGGACTCAAGTGTATGTAATCGGATAATCTTAAAAAATTCGATCAACAGAGCTATATGTGTTCATCCGTCTGTCTATCAGTACAGAGATGTAACAGAGGTAAACTTTTGAATTTTAAGCAAAGGGTTATGTTTAGAACGATATTTTCCAAGTATTCCCTGGTCAGACAATATAAAAACTAAACAAAAAAAAAATTTTTCCAAATAAAAATATTGGACAAAGGGCTTAAAATAGAAAATCATATCCTGATAATCAATCACCTTACATAATAATATTACATATTAATATTAAAACAACAATGTCAAGTTTAGTTCTTTTGTTACATTTTGAGTTTTGAAATGTGTTGATACTAATAATTGCACAAGTATATCTACATTATCTCAGTGCCTACACAATTTTATACACAATTAAATGTCAACACTTATGAAAAATGTATATTAAGTATAAGTTATTTTTGACATTTGGAAAAAAAAGGATTCTAGGCTTGGGCAGACAACAGGATAATAAACATCATTAAAAAAAAAATCTAGAACAAATCAAATATCTATGTTCAAAGGAAAAACCAACAACAATAAAAAAAAAATTAAAATAAAAAAAAAAAATCACTCACTCTTTTTCCTTTTATTGTCAAAAAAAAAAAAAACAAAAAGATCTTAAAAATTTTTCTGAGTGAATTTTTTAAATCGTAATAAAATAGAAAATTTTCAATTGTTGTTGTTGGTTTTTTTTTTTAACTTTTAAATAACATTTTTTTTCCTTCTTCAAAAGAAAATTGTTTTGATTTGTTGTTTTGTTTTTTTTTTTTTTATTTTTTTAATATCTATTTTTTTTTGAATTTTTTCTTATACTTGTGTACATTTAAAAAAAAAAAAAGAAAACCTTTTTATAACATTTATTTTTGCCTTTTTTATTATAACTTTAAAAGTTAAATCAATTGTCACTAATATGACAAAATATATAAAAAAAAAAAACAAAAATAAAATAATAAAAATTTTTCCGACCAAAACCTTTTCTTTTCTTGTATTTTTCAGCTTCATTTGCTAAAATTTTTGTTCATCTCTATCTCTCTATTATTTATGAGTATCCAGTGGGAACTGATTTTCTTTTGTACTTCTTTAGGCATGGGGAATTTCATATATCCAAACATACATTATTATTAAAATGATGTGTCAATTTGATAGAAGAGTTTTTTATTTTCTGAATACAAAAAAAAAACGAAATTACTTCTTTTATTTAGAGCGTTATTAAATATTAAAATAATTTTCACATTTTTATTTCTTATTTTATATTTTATATTTTTAAATTTAATTTTTAAGTTAAAAGAATGAATTTGCAAAAAAAATAGAATGAAAACGTGTTCTCATATCAAAATTATTAATATTATTTAACCCATTTTCTACGAATATACTATTGACAGTACAGCAAAATTAATGTAACATATTCAGACGCTTACTGTAAGCTGCTGTAAAATTTCTAATTTTAATCATAACAAAATGAAGTTAGAAAACATATAAATAACACTACTGTATGGTAATACTGATTTGTCATCATTTAAGTGTCATTTTTTTGATAACTAGAAAATACAGTTATTCTATTCTTATAAAAAGTAGAGTTGTTAACGCATTATAATTTAAAGAAATTTAAATAATTATTGTTGCTTTTAAAATCAAAATAAATTTCTTCAAATAAAGATAAAAAACACCTATGTAAGTATTATTTAAAATTAATAAATTTATTTTGATAGTTTTTTCTGGAAATAAAATCTGACAATCGGATAGTATGTATACAAAACTTTTTATATTTTAAAACATGAACAATAAAGATACAATTTGGAAAAAACTAATTCAAAAGCCTTGAAATGCCAGTTGGATGTTTTATTGAAAAAGAATAGGAAAAACACCTTTGTAAAAATTTGTATATTTTATGTTTATGTCAAGTTATAGCTTTAATAATTTTTAAGATAAGCTTTTGGAGCTTAAATGCTTCAAGGATCCCCACTCATGGTCTGATTCCGCCCATTTTATATCCTGCCGTACTTTTATGATTAGTAACCTAAGGTAAAAATTTCATCAAGATAACATTATTATTTTTTGAGTGATTGTGTTAACGAATGAACGGGCATCACTAAATCGACACAGGAGGTGATCTCTATATCTAATTTGCATCCTTATGGCGAATATAAATATTTTACCAAAGTTAAAATTTCTTTATACTATAATTGCTATGATTGTTTCTAGAAATATCATAAATAATATTAAAGTGTATACTATAAAATTTGTGCTTTTGTTCTAGATGAAAATTAGAAATTTTATCCCCAAACTCCGAGTGTACTATTTAAAGTAAGGGCTTTATTTGCCATATGCCTTGGCCATATACCTTTATATTTTTTAATCCAGCCTAAAAACAAAATGGGTGTAAAAAAAAAGTGTCGAACTTGCCCTACGGAAATTGATATTCGAAGGGAATGGGTTAAGAAAGTTGTAAGGAAATATAATACCATAAATTTGGTTAAATAGATTCTATAAGAATTTCTTTTGAAAGAGAATTTATAATTTTTTTTAAATTACTTCCAATTTTCTTTTACATATTCACTAGTTATTTAAAATAGTTTAAATTAAAATAGCACTGAAGAACAATATTTTTTAAAAAATAAGAATATAATTTTGAGAATCTTCTATATATATAAAAGCGAAAGTTTGTTTATTTGTTTGTTTGTTTGTTTGTATGTTTGTTTGTTTGTTTGTTTGTTTGTTTGTTTGTAGCGAATAGACTCCTAAACTGCCCAGCCGATTTTCATGAAAATTTGTATGTAGCGGTTTTTGGGTACGGAAAGAAATCGTGGCCCAAAAATTTTGCTCTAACGGACCGCCAAGTTGAGGCTGTGGTGCAAGTATTTAAACTTCTTTGTTCTAAAATGAAAACGGTTTGACCGATTGACTTCAAATTTTGTATACGTGATGCTCTTTGAGAATTGAGTAGACACTATTAATTGTTTTGGAATTTGTTAACCCATGTCGGGCCGACGGGTGGTTAAAAAAAATTTTGGGCCCAAATTTTGTCCGATTTTACGAAATTCTGCTTTGGGTTAAAAGAAAGCCCCAAAAAAAATTTTGTTGAGTTCCATTAACCCATTGCGGCCCAACAGCTTTTTATAGGTTTTTTCAATACTTTATTCTAAATTCGAAACGGTTTAACCAATTGACTTCAAATTTTGTATACGTGATGCTCCTTGAGAATTGAGTTGACAATATAAACAGTTTTGGAATTTGTTAACCCATGTTGAGCCGACGGGTGGTAAAAAAAAATTTTGGGTCCAAATTTTGTCCGATTTTACGAAATTCTGCTTTAGCTTTAAAGAAAGCCCCAAAAAAAATTTTATTGTATTGCATTAACCCATTGGGGCCCAACAGCTTTTTATAGGTTTTTTCAATACTTAACTCTAAATTAAAAACGGTTTGACCGATTTTCTTCAAATTTTGTATACGTGCTCCGCTATGAGAATTGAGTTGACACTATTAACAGATTTGGAATTTGTTAACCCATGTCGGCCCGACGGTTGGTCAAAATAATTTTGGAAGCTAATATTGTCAAAATTTGCGAAGTACTGCTTTGGCTAAAAACAAAGCCTCAAAAAAATTTTGTTGAGTGATTTGGAAGCAAATTACGTCCAATTTTGCGCAATACTGCCCAAAGAGAAAGTGTAGTTCCGTTAACCCAGTGGGGCACAGTGGCTTTTAATAGATTTTTGCGTTACTCAAATTTTATATGTGTGAAGCAACTTGAAAATGGAGTTGAGACTGTTAACAGTCGGTCCTACGATTGGTCAAAAAAATTTTTTTGGAAATAAATTACGTCAAATTTTTGAAAAGTAGTTTGTACTGCTTTGAATTACAGAAAGTTTCAAAAAATCTCAGGATAATCCTAGAAAAATCGTTTTAAAAAGATTGCTTTCATACATTTTAAAATTTACACGTGTAAACCGTGTGTAATTTTTGTGTTAACTTTTTGCAGTAACATCAACTTCAATTAAACCTCCATTGAGAGGCGCAGCAACGCGCACCGGGTACTAGCTAGTATAATAATAATTTTGTCAGCCCAAATTTAACGGATTTATTAAATTTATTGCACTAAATGTATGGTCCACCTAAAAAGAAGTTTTTTACGTTTTGTGAAATCAAAATCATGTCTTTAAAATTAAATATATAAATTTTATACATTTATAAATTAATTATTTTAAAATTAAGTTTAAAATTTTTATCTCCGTTGTTTGGTCAACCAAATAAAACACAAAATAATAATATCATAAAATATACGCCTACAAGTATGCAACACGTCCTTTAAATTATATTATGTCATATTTGATTCATTTTTAGATTCACTGCCAATAAATTGTGTTATTTTTAAAACCAAAAATGATTATCTATTAAAAGGATAAAAATAAAATTGCATATTCTATATTTAAAATAAAATAAAAATAATTATATTAAATAATCTAAATATAGGTGATTTTCAATACACATATTTGGTAAATGGGTTTAATGAGAATACACTTTTTTTCTTAAAGGCATTTTTTAGGTGATTAAAAATTTAGTAGAAGATATAATTAAAAATATCTTTGACTGTCTATATAAATAAATATTTTTTTGACTGTCAAACTGTACAACAGATTAAGCTAAATGTTCGATTTAATTGTTTTTAATTATGAGAGAAAAAAGTCTGGCAAAAAGAAAAAAGTATCATATTATATGTTGGATCTGGTAAAATGTTTTATAATAGTCAATTTAACTGTCAAAGAAGGAGCACGTAACGTGTACAAATTTTACTCTTGTCATAATATAATAAATTACATTACTAAAAATGAAAAGTCTATTTCATGATCCGGAAAACTATGAAATAGGTTTCATAAGAATTGATTAAACCCTACAATTAATAGTAAACATACTATTAGGTCTTAGCAAATTAATTGTCACACAAATTCTATAAAATTTCAACAAAAAAATGATGACTTAAAATTAACCCGTTCACGACTAACCGTCAAAATGGTGTCACATGCGATCACCACCCCAAACTAACTATCACTTAATTGTCTCATACTATAATAGAGCAATAAATTAAATAGCCTTTAGCTTTATTTAAATGCTTTTCTGCTAATTTATGAAAATAAGTTAGGATGGATACAAGTTTTGTTTTCAAAACCAGGAATATAATAAATATCAGGAACAGGAATCTAATCGGAGGTTTAGGAGAAACAGCTATCATTATATTAAATGCTGCAATTGGGATAGAAAAAACCCATTATATTAAACGCTTTATTTATTAATATTTTTAGGACTGGATTAAAAACTGTTTACAAAATCAGAAATCTAATAATTTGTTTACAGGGGCTTTAGGGGCCACTGACTCCATTATATTAAATTCTATAAAAGCAACTAGAAACGATAAATTTTTTTATATTTTCTGGAAAAAGCGATACTCTAAGTATTGCTAAAAACCATTTTTACAACTACAACTAAACCTCTTGTAGAAAAATTAAAAGAATACCGACACCCAACTGCTCTAACTGTAAAATACCCTAAAAAATACTTTCCAAGTCCCCAATTTCACATAATTCTAAAAATCCCAAAAATATAATTTTTTAAAGGTCATAAATATAACGGAAAAGTAACCAAATTAGATTTTGTGATTTTATGACGTATATCAACTGCAGCCTTGATAACGATTAAATAACTTCCATTTTCCGTTATAATAAAATTTTATTATTGTTTATTATTTAAATTTTGTATATTCCTATTTTACATAATAAATTTAAGGTATTAGAGATTCCATTATATTTTTCTTCTTAATAATTTTATTATATACATATATTATTATATACAGACTAAGTACATAATGACTATTTAATGTATATATATGTAATATAATGTAGGTACATAATAATAATATGATTGAAATGATGAAGTATTTTTTTTTTACTCATATTAATATTATTGAAATCAATTCAATGAAAGTACTTATTTCATGTATATATATATATATATAAATGTTATATATACATATATTTCATTTTAATAATATTTTGATTTTTTATTTTTAAGCTTTCAATCACTATTTAAGTGATATTAGTGTTTTTTTTTTGATTTTTATATTACTTATATTTTTCCCTGAAAATCCTGTTATAAACAAAAATGAAAAAATGAGGAATTGTTTTTTCCTTTAATGCTACTCTTTATGTATTTTAATATTCAATCAATAATGATTTTCATATATTATATTATATTATATTGATGTGAATAAAACTTTAGTTGTTTTTGGTTTTTTTTTTTTATCCTGAAATAGAATCACAAAAAACCAATAAAAAACCAGGAAGAGTGTAGGAGAGTAGACTGTGTCAACTCTGGGATACCCGCATGACCGTAACATATACATTATATAATCAGGTTAATTACTTTTGGCAAAATTTCAAACATTCAGCTTTATTAGGTATAGAGTAATGCTCATATAAGAGAAGGAGTTGCATGGCAACTACTCAAACCGCAGCTTCCATAGGTATAGAGTAATGCTCATATAAAATTAGAAGTTGTATGACAGGCACTCGAACCCGTGGACCAAAATGGCTGGATTTAAATAGCGATTCCGATTTTTGCATAAAAACGAATTTGTGAAAATTTCATAATCCTGCTCCTTTACTTTTTGAGTTATCGTGATGACGGACGGACGGACGGACGGACATACATAGTTAAATCGATTTATTTTTCGATTCTGATCCGATCCATACACTTGAGTCTATAACTACCACCCTCCTTCTTTGCGTCACAAACGTAATGGCAAATTTTTATTATACCCTTTGACTATATAGTCATACTGGTATAAAAAGGGATCAGGAGTCCAGTGGAAACGATTAAAATAAAAATATTTGTATCTATTGTTACTTATTTGAAATGCTTTTGGTAATTTATCTATTGTTTAAATAAGATTTAAATTTTATTTCCTAAAATGTTATTAAAATATCGTCTATTATTAAAATATTTTTAAAAATTAAATCAATCATAATATAAATATAGCATTAACTATTTTTAGTTATTATTTATAATTATTTTAATTTAAAACTGCTTTTAAATAACATAAGAAAATTTAGAATGAATAGAAATTTTGTTAAGCTGTTTTTAATCAGATTTATTTGTAATACTTTTATTTATTTATTTTATTCATTTAATAAATTGCATTAAAATTAATAAATCGTAAATTTTTTAAAAGATTTATTTAAAAAAAAAGTACCAGAAAGATTTAAAAAAAATATTAATAATATATTGTGTAAAACTTATTATCAATCTAAGTAATTGGGTATTAATTATTTTTATTCAATATTTGATTTTTCAAATATTTATTTTTTTTAATTATTTATTTTATCATTATAAAATATTGTACCTAGCTTCTTATTTGGTCCTAATTTTAACCTAAAAGAGAGGGACAATAATAAAGTCGGTGCTATAACTACGTAACCTGTTAATCCATATGTGTAACGGTTACTCGAACCTCATAAAACAAGTACAACTAAAGTTTACATAAGTTCTTACCATAATACTTTAGTACTTCTTCAATAACTGCATAGACCTAAAATAATTCTGAGATCCTACATTTTGTAGTTGTATTACAGTTATGCGAACAAAGCTTGTTACCCTCATCTAACAATTTTTGGCACAAGTCATAGGCATATAGCTTTTTTTCATTTCGCAGACAGAGTTACCGACAACCAATTTTATTAGACTACGATTTATGTATATATAGCTTTTGTGCTAGATTAATTGTTTTTTGAATTCGGTGGACTTTACTACTTTTGTAAAACTTTCAGATTTTTTTTCTATTCCTTTTCAAACCTCGGTCAGATCATATGTAATAAAAGTATAGGGCATTCATCAAGTTTATTTTAAACTAGGTTTCAGTTTCTTTAATCATAATATTCACTAAGCGGTTGATTACTCGGCTGTAGCTATTGTATAAGGTTATGAAATATGAATACACAAATGTTAACTTTGTGTGCCATCTATAATCTTACACAAGAATTATTTATATATTTTTATTAAATCTTATTTTATATTACGATATAATTATACAATTTTACGATATTTTTTTATTAGATATGATCTGACCAGGGTTTGAACCCGAGATCTTCTATCTGAAAGACGGCGTCTTTACCACTACGCCATTGGTCAGATAAAAAAGACTTTCAGATACCAAGCTTTATTAGATCAAAAACGAAGGACTAATAAAAGAAGGCGTAGGTTGGATACATAATATACTTCATACAATCCATTTTCGATACTGATTAAATCCATTACACCTGACTCTAAATTTTTTCGTCTCTGAGATTATACAGGGAAGCACTGCGATTATAAATATTAGCGAGATTTTAGAGAACCCTTAGGAAATGGTTCTTTTGGGTATAAAAGTAGATTTTACTTAGAAAACCTTTATTCATTGGTTTAATAGATACTAATATTGAAAAACTTTTAAAGAATATTAAATTTAATAAATAATTTAAAAAATTAATTTAATTAAGAAATTAACCAAAAACAGTTTTAATAAAGGAATTAAATTTAAAGAACCAAAGATTAGAATTTAACTTGGTAACCTAGATATTTATTACCGTCAAAAAGTTCTAATTCAGAGAAAGTATTAAAATTTTTAAATTAATTTATACCAAAATTTAAATAAATTAAAAAATAATTTATCTATTTAAATTAGAAATTGACTTGCCAAATAATGTTCTGCAAATACTTAAACTACCTTCATTATAAGTTGTGTCCTTTCATTAATATTAACACTTACCTGAAAAAAGTGAAAAAAAAAATATTTAATTATATATATAATTTTTTTTTTAATTATAATTTTAAAATTTAATAAATTTATTTTAAAGATTTTTAACCCAACACCTAAAGTATTCAGAAGACTTTCAAAGTAAACAAATTTAGATAGATTTACATAACTCATAGACTTTTAATATAATTTTATCATCCCCTTTTTAAATGTAAAATCTATTTTAAATTTATATGAAAAATCACTTAAAAACCGGAAATGGTTTTATACCATACCGAAACCTTATAAAAATCACATCTTATAAAATATATATTTTAACAATCCATTCTTATTCATTTTATTAAATTTTTTTTTTTTGTGTGTAATTTTTAAACTAATATGACTTTTACAACATGACATTTTAAGTACACTGTAATGGATAATATCCAAACACATTAAGGAAACGCAAAGTCATACATTTTTTTTACTCTGTATATCACAGATAAACTGTTACATAAGTACCTATACAAAATTTAAAAAAAAAAAAACAAAAAAAAAAAATTTAAAAGTCACTGTAACTGCAATCATTTTTTTTTTTCAAGATTCTTTTAAGTAAAAACACTTTTGGTTCTGATAACAGTTATTTATTGAAATTTTTTTATTATAATCTTTTAAATTGATGAAATTTAAGGACATTTTGAATCACTGATGAAACAAAAAATGGAAGAAATTTGAATATTGAAAAAAAAAATTAAAATATATTGCGAATTAATTTAATTAAGTTATTTATGCAGGGTACTGCTTTTAACTCTTATAGGCTATGTGCATGTTGGAGCAGGGAGGAAATATTATATTCTTGTTATTAGAACTGATCTTAATGAATTCCACACACAATTTAAACAAGCGATAGTACTAGGCTTTATAACATGTAGAAATGTCTAAGATTTTCAATAGATACAATTCTACTTTTGTATAATATTGTAATAATTTTGTATTTAAGTTATATGCTATTCTATATATGTGAGTTATATTATTCAATTAATGTATTTGTTTATATATATAGTTTTATTAATATACTAGCTAATACCCGGTGCACGTTGCTGCGCCTCTCAATGGAGGTTTAATTGAATTTGATGTTACTGCAAAAAGTTAACACAAAACTTACAAAACTTACTTACCAAAACTGTTAATAGTGTCAACTCAATTCTCAAGAAGCATCATGTATACAAAATTTAAAGTCAATTGGTCAAACCGTTTCGAATTTAGAGTAAAGTATTGAAAAAACCTATAAAAAGCTTTTGGGCCGCAATGGGTTAATGGAACTCAATAACATTTTTTTTGGGGACTTCTTTAAAGCTAAAGCAGAATTTCGTAAAATCGGACAAAATTTGGACCCAAAATTTTTTTGACCACCCGTCGGCCCGACATGGGTTAACAAATTCCAAAACTGTTAATAGTGTCAACTCAATTCTCAAGGAGAATCACGTATACAAAATTTGAAGTCAATTGGTCAAACCGTTTCGAATTTAGAGTAAAGTATTGAAAAAACCTATAAAAAGCTTTTGGGCCGCAATGGGTTAATGGAACTCAACAAAAATTTTTTTGGGGATTTCTTTAAAGCTAAAGCAGAATTTCGTAAAATCGGACAAAATTTGGACCCAAAATTTTTGACCACCCGTCGGCCCGACATGGGTTAACAAATTCCAAAACTGTTAATAGTGTCAACTTAATTCTCAAGGAGAATCACGTATACAAAATTTGAAGTCAATTGGTCAAACCGTTTCGAATATAGAGTAAAATATTGAAAAAACCTATAAAAAGCTGTTGGGCCGCAATGAGTTAATGGAACTCACCAAAATTTTTTTTGGGGCTTTATTTTAAGCCAAAGCAGATTTTCGTAAAATCGGACAAAATTTGGAGTCAAAATTTTTTTGACCACCCGTCGGTCCGACATGGGTTAACAAATTCCAAAACTGTCAATAGTGTCTACTCAATTCTCAAAGAGCATCACGTATACAAAATTTGAAGTCAATCGGTCAAACCGTTTTCATTTTAGAACAAAGAAGTTTAAATAATTGCACCACAGCCCCAACTTGGCGGTCCGTTAGAGCAAAATGTTTGCGCCACGATTTCTTTCCGTACCCAAAAACCCCTATATACAAATTTTCATGAAAATCGGCTGGGCAGTTTAGGAGTCTATTCGCTACATACAAACAAACAAACAAACAAACAAACATACAAACAAACTTTCCCTTTTATATATATAGATTTTTTATTAAAGATATATAGTTATTAGTTATTTATGCAAGGTTGTCTAAAAGCTATTTTTAATAATTGTTTCACCAAAAATAAGGATGGTATCTACTTTCAAAAAAGTGCTACAGAAATTTTTTTATAAAAAGGTCAACCGACGAAACAATACTTTAGTTTAAAATTACTAAATCGATGTAAGAAAAACGGTTTTAGGGACAACAAAAGTAGTCACCACCTAAACTTTATTTTCAAACTACACAGAAAGTTTTTTTTTTGCCTTTTTTTAATAATAAAAAATTTTTTAGATTGAAAAATTCATCAAAATTATCATTTGAAATAATTTATACATCTTTCATTATTTCGAATAAAGATTATAAAAATTTTTAAGATAACACAAGAATTAGACAAATTTGACTAATAACAAAACACATAAAATATCTAAAGATATAAAATATTCAGGCCAATTGTAAGTGTCACTTATTCAATATGTTATAATTTTCAAAAATTTTTACTTCCCTCATCGCCAGTGTCAAATGCACGAAAAATTTCATAACTTTGGTGTTTTTAATCAAATGTCATGTGATAATTTGGTATCGCGAATGTTTTGTTTAAAAAATGGACTTCCTTAAAAAACTCCTTTAAACTTTATAGACTTCATCATTTAACTCCATCGTTAGCTCAAACTTATCAGCAACTCTTCACGATATGATTTTTGATAAATTTTATCAGTTATCACATTTGTGACACTCGCGATAAGTATAGAAATTAGGATAAACTTCCGAAAAGGGGTTGTGAGCTATCAAGATGGCGTCATCACATAACGGTACTAAATATCTCAAAGTTTCTGAATATATAAATTATTAGTGGCGATGGCGCCATCTAGTGGTCGAAAAATGCATTACAAAATTTTCCTAAGATTTTGTAGCATTTTTATTAAAATGTTATATTTTTCTTGTAAGGCAATAAACTGGAACCAATATCTTAAAATATTGTAAGGCATGATTGTTACATCTGAATCGGCGCTACCGTTTTTGAGATATTACAATTTCAAGTGGAAATTTATAATAAAAAAAAAAAAAAATGTTAACTTTCAAAAAAACCACTATAAGTATGAAATTTTTAAAAACACCCTGTATTTTTTATGATACTGATAGAAAGGTCTTTTGACACTCCAATTTTATATCAATATTTCGATCTTAATGAGAAATCAATGTTTTAATTCGAACAAAAGTTAATATAAATATCTTAAATCAATTCAGTACATGAAATCTGTAATCAACTTAATACTAATACTAAAATTTTATTTACTAAATAAATAAAAGAATAAATTAAATTTTACTAATAACACTATCTTATTGTATTAATATAGAAAAAGAGTTTTTAATTAGGTAATAAAATAAATGCAAAATTTCTTTTAAAATAAACAAAAACCAATTTAAAAACAAAACAAATCAAATACCCAAATAACCTTTCAATTATGTCTGTCACAAAAGTAACGGAAAAAGCCTAAGGATTTTTAGAATATCTAATTTGTATAATTAAAAAGTTTCATTCGTTTTATTCTCTCAGATTTTAAATATTATTATCTAAAAGACACACAAAATAAAAAACTTATTTTTATTGCAGTTTTCCTATTTCAAATAAAAAAAAAGAACAAAGAACAGTTAAATTCAAGATGGAGGCATTACAAAATACAAAAAAAAAAAATTTCATAAATGTCAAAAAACTTTATGATCTTTTAAAAAGAAAAATTTCAAACCATTATTTAAAACTTAAATTATTCTCAATTTTTTATGTCTTCCTTTCCAAAGAAAGAAAAAAATAACAAAAAAAAAAACAAAATACCGGATAGATAAAAGTGGGTAGAGAGTGAGAGAGACAAAACGAGAAGAAGAAAAAAAAAAACATTTTATAATGCTTTTTGTTGCTTAAAATTGCATAAAAATTTCTCCCATTTTTTTTTTGTTTTAATTTTTTTTTATTTTATTTGAATAAAAATCGCTTGGCTGCTTTTGTATTTGAACAATGGTAGCAAAAGCACAAAATAACGGGATGAAAAAGAAAAAATCCGTCTGAAATTACAAAAAAAAACCAAAACAACAATAACAAAAATAAAATAATAAGGATTCACAATATTAAAAATTAGTCCTTAACCTCATTTAACTTTGCATATTTAACTTAATTTAAGTGCGTTAAGTATTAGTCCTGTTATCCTCTTTTTTTTTTTTTAATTGTTGTTTTTGTTTTTTTTTTTATTTTTTTTGTAAATTGCACTATAAAATTGTATTTTATATTCTAACTTTTTCAACACACAAACACTCAAACATATATACAAAGTTAAACTTTAAATGGTAATTGAGAAAAGTTCCATTTTAAATTCCAACAACAAATAAAAAAAAAACGCTTTTGTATTAGAAATTGAAAAATGACAAAAAAAAAAAAAACAAAAAGGAAGGTTATAGAAATAAAAAATTAATAAAAAACAATTTTATGAGAAATTAAAAAAAAAAAAAACAAAACAACAGAAGAAAAATAAAAAAAAACAAGTAAATAAAAAAAAAAAGGTTTAGTGAATTTTTCTTATTTTGAATTGTATTTTGTTTTTGTTTTTTTTTTTTTTAATTTATCTTTTGTCATTAAAAAAATAGGGTTAGAAAGCAGAACACAATATAATAAAAATAATAGGGACACTTTATTCTGGAAACTGGGGAAAAGGAAGGAAATCAAAGCATACTAAATAAAATTACAAAAATATAATATTATAAACTTGAAACTAAGGAAGTTTGATGATAACAAATTCTCGCTAATTTTTATTTTTAATTTGTTAATTTGTTTTTATTATTTTTTTTTTTTTTTTTTTTGTGTTTTCGTCCTTTTCCTTTTTTTTTTTTCTTATGTGTCAACATTTTTTTTTTTTTTTTTAATTTTGATGTGGACACTTGGACTGAATGTTTAAACTACGATTGTAGAATAAATTGCCTGTTTCAGACTTACCGTTTTTTAAAACTGTCAGATGAGATTTGGAAAATATTAAAAAGAAATTGTGATATAATACTAATTTAGTTGCTTAAAAATATGTTTATATTAGAAGACTCATTACGTTGGCCGAGGGAAGGTGAATACTTATAGTTACGATAATTAATAAAATCCGTTATTCAGTCAATTTGTTAATTCATCATCAGAGATTGAGTCATTTTGTAAGTAAGTCTGTATTTCATAATAATATAGGGAAGTTTTTGAAATTTTTATGGCTCTGTATGTTAAATTTATGCACTTGAGACTCTCATGCTTTGTCAGAATATTGAAATTTTTTTTTGAATATTTTTTTAATTATAAATGATCTTACGTTTGCTATTTATACTTTTTTAACTAAAATAATAGGCAACCATAACTGTTATAAATACATACTTTCCACAAAAACTTTTCCTAACTTGAACGAATTGGTCATTCAATCCAAATACAGTTATGTATTAGCACTGATTAGTTTCAATCAAAAAAGACAAGTATTTTAGTACTTAGATTAAATTGATATTAAAACCTTCGGATATTCGTTCTAACGTCTTACTTATAATATATTATTTCAAAGTAATTTTATTTTGGAGTAACCAGCTGTTTGATACCACTTCATTCACCACATTTTTGGATTTTAAAATATTGTTAAATAATCGTACTTTGTTTTGTAATAACAAAATTATTTAATAAATCTCTTATGGTCTTACAATTTATATGCATTGGCCCAGTTTCACATTTATAATAAAAATTATGTATTTGTTAACTTTAAATGATTTAAATTCCTCTTAAATCTGAAACTCATGAAATTAAAGTAGTTTTCGCACTATATTATTATTTTATTAAAATATTTCTAAAGGTGCGTTTATGTTGGAGTTACGATAAGTGATAAGAGTATCGATAAGAGAATAGCGTAGAAAACTATATACATGATTTAAATAGAGGTGTTTATATTGGACCATCTCTTTTATCATCGATAAACAATATAACTTTTCTACCGACGCCCTTATCACTTATCGCAGCTCCAACGCAAACGCACCTTAATGGCCAAAGTCTTTTAGGATTTTAAAAAAATCTTGCAAAAAATTGGCACAATATTTTAATCTGTCCAAAATTACATTATATAAACTGACATTCTAATTAATTCAAATTTTAGTAATGAAGTAATTGTGTTTTTAAAATTCTAAATTAAAAATGTTTAGCTATAGGCAATTCATAGTATTTTAGTGCACACAACCCTGTACAACCCTGTATTTATGTTTTATATTAAATTTTTAATCAATGAGTGACACCTTTAATAGTGCTATCTGTAATACCTCTGGTAAATATACTTTTTGAAATTTTGCCATCACTGCATTGAGTTGAATAGGTTTTTGACATTTTGACAGCTCTGTATTCTGTTTTGAACCATTTATTGACATTTGTAAAATATGAATGACATATGTTATATTTACAAGTAACTGATTTGTTTGTTCAAGAAAAATCATTTAAGACTTACAGTTAATCAATTTTTAATTTTTTGAATTTTAATATTTAAGAATTATTAAAAAAAAAAATTAATATAATTAACTTTAATTATTTTATTTAACTCGAATTGAGTTTTTTTAATATAAAGAGTTAGACTAACGCTTAAATTAAAAAACTACTTATGTAAATGAAAAATAAAATTAAATATATGTATATATATATATATATATATATATATATATATTTTTAATATAACTAATTTGTTAAAAAACAAAAAAAATTTAAATTAAAATTTTTTTTTATTAAGAAAACAAACAAAAAATAAAAATCAAAAATGGGGTTGACAGAAAAATTTACTAATTCTCTTTAAACAAAATCAGTTCATTAACTTGATTGCAGTTATGAGATTTATTTTTATTTTTTATTTTTTTTGTTTTTTTTTTTTTTGTACTTAATGGATTTATTATTTTCATTAGTCTTTTTAGATACAAAAGAATTTCTGAAAAATTAAAATAAACTTTTCTTTTAAAATTTTTTTAATCCGTTTTTCTTTTCCCCGTTTTTTGTTTTTTTTTTTTTTTTGTTTTTTTGATGATTTTTAATGGAAAGCTGCTTAAATTTCAAACAAACAGTTAATGATTCTATACTTAATCATTTTCATTTTATTTATTCCGGAAAATAAGATTAAAAGTTAATTTATTTTAAAATTATATAAAAAGTATAAATTGAGCTAAAATCAGTTTTAATAAATTTAGGTTAAATATAGTTGCAATATCTAGCGATGATATTATAATAAGATTATATTATAATTACAAAATATTTTTGTAAGATTTAATAAGAAAATTGAATTTAGTGCTGTTTTAACCTTATTAACTTTGTAAGCTTTATGTTAATAAATTGGTAACATAATAATATTGAATAATAAATTTAGGAAAAACTTACAAAGTTTTCGGAGAGTGGTGATATTTAGAAGATCATTCACTAAACTCTATCTTTTACGAATTTTTAATTCGAATTACTTTGACCCCGCAAAAGAATACTGGGTACTATTAGTACAATTCCAGAAAAATAGATCTGGAAAATCCCGAAAGTTGCATTAAGTTTTAAACCCTCATAGCGCAATTATGTTTACTTTAAAAATATAGGAGAGAGCAATTAACAAGTTATCCCACTTAAAATTTTTTTCATCCACGATGGAAAGCATTAAAATTGAGTGAATGGAAACCATCAGCAATTATTCAAAATCTGCTGTAAAAGGTTTCTGTCGGAACTGATAAACTAAATTGCAATTAGACTTTTCTTTAGGATAAGAATTTTAAGGAAGATTGGGTCAAAATATTATTTTTAAAATTATATTATCAAATTCATTGCTCTGTGAAAATCTTATATGATCAAAATCTCAATTGACTTATAATTTATATTAACTTTACAATTTTGGGTTCAGTAGTAAAAAATGGAATGTTAAAGTGTGACTTCGGCAATTTAAATTTCCATTCCGACATATCGAAATTCCACCAATTGAAAGTTCTAACTTAGATTTTATTAACTTATGGCTTTAAAAATCTGACACCCTGATTTTGTGACAAAAAATATAATACCTCTTCATTATTTTGCAATAATGTTGGGCACAGAGAGGAATCTTTGATATTTTTCAGAAAAGATTTTTAAAAGTCGGGGTATGATGGACCTTTCCAAATGTATTCCCAAAGTTGATAATGTATATATGTACGATTTAGCCAAATTTAATAAGAACATAAACATCTTTCTTCTAAATATCCCATTTAATATTCCCCATCCCCTATAATCCAGAAATCCCAGATAACTTCTACCATAATCTCATACTTTCATATCCCCATCCCAGTAACCAAACTGTACATTTTCATCAAAGGTTCTCTTCTAAAGTTTGGCTCAAAAACGACGCACATTTTCATTGCGTGGCTTTTAAGCTTTTCATTCCATCGTAAAAGAAAAAAAAATAAAATATTAGGAATAGACTACAATATACAGTGTCAACACTAGGATACCCACATGAATTTAATGTAAACATTATATAATCTGATTCACTCCTTTTGATAAAATGAATGTCCAGAACTTATTAGAAAGAAATTGTATGGTAACTAGGAGTTTTTTGGTATACGAACAGACGAGCCGCTACATAGACTTACTATTTGATTCTGATTCGATCTATAAATTGAGTCTATATCTTTTCCCTCATTTTTACAGCCGCACAAACGGTATTGCAGATTTAGTATACCCTTTGATATAATAAAATTAAAATAATTAGATTTGGTCACGTTATTCTTCAGTACCTAGTATCAGTCCTTTAAGGATAGGGTTCAGCACAGAAAGGTGAATAAATAATCGGAAATAAATTTTAATCGAGTTAAATTTTGAAAGTATTATCTTTCTTTCGGGATTTTATCCCTATTTTCAATTGAACAATTAAAAATTTAGAAGAAACTAAAATTAAACTAAAAAATAATAAATAATATAAAATAGAAAAAATTAGAACAAATAAAAAAAAAAAAAATCAATTACCAAATGGACCTGGAAGAAACTTAAAGTATTTTTAAAAAATAACACAGAACTGTTGTAAATTTAAAAATTTTATACGAAAAAAAAAGCAAAAACATTCACTTGTCAGCGACAAGTATATTTATGTATAAACCTGTTATAAACAATTTTTTTTTTTTCAAAATCTATTTGTTTTAAAATATATTGACTTTTCCACGCCATTTCCATTTACTAATTTTTTACATTTTCAAATGTTTTTTTTTATACCCGTATGACTATATAGTCCAAGGGTATAATAAATTTGCCATTACGTTTGTGACGCAGAGAAGGAGGGGGGGTAGATATAGACTCAAGTGTATGGATCGGATCAGAATCGAAAAATAAATCGATTTAGCTATGTATGTCCGTCCGTCCGTCCGTCCGTCCGTCCGTCAGTCCGTCCGTCCGTCAGTCCGTCCGTCCGTCATCACGATAACTCAAAAAGTAAAAGAGCTAGGATTATGAAATTTTCACAAATTCGTTTTTATGCAAAAAACGTAATCGAGTTTTAAATTCAGCCATTTTGGTCCACGGGTTCGAGTACCTGCCATACAACTTCTAATTTTATATGAGCATTACTCTATACCTATAGAAGCTGGGTGTCTGAAATTTTGCCAAAAGTAGTTTAATATAATGGCCAAAGTTACTGCAAAATTTAGTTGGTCTACTGCTGAGGGTTCGAGTAGCTGCCATACAACTCCTTCTTTTATATGAGGATTACACTACACCAAATGAAGCTGGGTGTCTGAAATTTTGCCAAAAATAGTTTAGTGTAATGGCCAAAGTTACTGCAAAATTTGGTTGGTCTACTGCAAAGAGTTCGAGTAGCTGCCATACAACTCCTTCTTTTATATGAGCATTACTCTACAGTCTACACCTAATAAAGCTGAATGTTTTAAATTTTGCCAAAAGTAATTAACCGGATGATATAATGTATATGTTACGGTCATACGGGTATCCCAGAGTTGACACAGTCTACTCTACTACACTCTTCCTCGTTTTACATATTTTTTGTTTTAGAATACAAAACAATGGATTGCATATGTATTTTGACTGCTGCAGTGGTATTTTGACTACATGTGTATTTTTGTATCCTAAGGGTTATCGAGCCCGAAAAAATATACTAAATAAATTCGAATAGGTAACTTTCACTAAAATGGTTTTATTTAAGAGTTCTGTTAAATAAAATAAAAGTTAAATGTTAAAATAAAAAAAAATTTTTTAAACAATTCATTTTATAAATTTAAAAAAATTTTTTTTTCAGTTGAATTTCAAAGGTAATTGAAGCGTGAAAATTGCAAAAGTTTTTAGTAAATTGTACATAAAAGTGCCTGAAAGTATATAATGAATATAATGTAAACGGGAATTGTACAATTGAAATTAAAACTTTGTTTTTTTTTTAACTTGTTTTTTTATTTCTATGTTTAATATATTTAGTTGTTATCATGTTTGTTTTTATGAAATTAAATAGTTTTTCCTGTTTTTTAACAGTATTAATTACTTTATGTTTGTGTTAGGATCAAGTTGTTGAACCCGAATCTTATAGTTTGTTTTCCAACTTAAATTCGTTGGAATATTGATAGCTTTCTATTGGATATCAATGTCGGAATGATAGTGCTGAGCTATTTAATAATAATAACTTACCAGTTTAACGAAATTTGTTGATTACGCAGATCAAGTAGTGTAAAATAAAATAATTATCAAATAAGATTTTTGGGGAGTAACATTAGGGGTTCGAACATGGTAAAATAAAACCTAATGAAATAAATAATGTTTTTTTTTTTAAATGGCAACTGTTAAACTAACTAGACTTTATATAATACTCCTATGTGTTGGAATAGAACTAGGATAGTGGAAGTAATATGTTGTTATAATTGGAATTAATCAGAATGAACTTCATTTACAAAAACCACATGACATTTTTGTTAAAGTTTTTATTTCTTCTAGCATTTATACTGTCATTGTTTCTTTATTCATTTAATTTCTTTCCCCTTATTTTCGAATTTCTATTTTGTTTCACTCTAATTTTATTCACTTCTTTAATCATGAATAAAATAAATTTAAAGGTACGAGTATTGCCATCATTATTTAGTGTGTGGAGTATTTATAATAATTCAAGATGTGAAATATTTATTTTATATGTTGACAAGGTCTCACCAACTCTTGTGTATTATTTTTATGATATACATAATGTTTCTTATACATTGTGTCTTTAAGCATGCGTTATCTCTGCTCCTGTGAGTATTAAATTGTTAAACAGTGAAGGGGATAATAACTTATTAATAAATTAAAAAACTTCTGGGTGATCATAGATTTAAATGACGTCATCATATATTTTCACCTATTTTTATATCTCCGAGTTTCCTAATAATATGTCATTTGTATCGCTGCCACTATCTATTTTAATTAAACCGTTATATTTGTATCGTTGGATAATAAACTGGAACCGTAACCGACATGGTTAGATAAATATTGTAGATTTTATACTTATCCGGTTGGCTAAACATAGTAGATTTTATTCATTTCTTAAAATCGACTATGGTAGGGGTATAATATTTCAAAATTATTTTTAAAATCAATACCATAAGAATGTGTAAGCTTTAGAAATAATTTGGGTTAAGATCAGAATCGACTTAATTATTGTTAATAAAACCAATATTATGGTTTTGAAATCAGGCTTGGCAGCGAAAAAAGTCGCATACGCTTTCGGAGTCAGAATCGGTAATTTTGATGCCCGACTTCAGAGTTCTGATTCTAGTTAATTTCATATAGCTGTTTAAAAATTTAATTTACTATATATTTTTTTATTAAATATTATTATCAAACAAATTAAATAAAATGAACGTTAAGAATATTAAATAATTATTTAAATATAGCTTTAAAAATATTTCAAATAACCATAAACTTAAAGAACTGAAATACATGTACTTATAAAACATAGCATAAGATATAATATAAGATGAATTACTTCAAACACCAAACTAATTTTAACTCATATTCCCACCAGACCTAATCATATCTCCATTAAAATACTTGCTTTGTTTTTTCTTAAGAATATCAATTCAAAAAAGTGTTTATCAAAACAAACAAACTAAACTTTATTTTAAAAGTCTAAATAAAGTTAAACTTTCTTTTATTAATTTCTAAAAGAAATAATAATATGTATGTGTATAATATTTTGATGAAAATTTTGAAAAGAAAATGTTATGAGAAAAAGTTAAGAATAGAATCATAAATGAACAGAAACTTTATTTTTAACATAATGAATTTATATTTTTTCACCATAGCAGCTCCCTTGTGGGATGTTACCCCATAAAAATAAATGAAACTTTACTTTATTCTTAATTTCAATTGTGTGTTATACTATACCTACATAGTTTTTAAAAATAAATTTATTTTTGAACACAATATTATTAATTGTATGTTGTACAAGCTGCTATGCAATTCGAAGTTTTATTAAAAGTTTTTGAAAGAATTTTATCTGTTTGTTTTAGAAGTTTAAGATAAAACAGAACTAGTTCAGCGTGTAAAGTCGGGTAAGAGATCAACACAGATAATATCAAGCCCATGAGAACAAATAACATCAATGCAGTTACAATCAATATAAAAGATCCAACAGTCAAATATTTTGAAAGATTCTCCTACCTCGGTAACACACTGACAAAAAATCGAACAGATGTTAACAACAGACTACGTATAGCCAGAACCGCTTTTTATGAATTAAATTCATGAAAAAGCGGTCAACTAATCAGGAAAACCAAACTTAAAATATAGTGTAATATCTACAAAGCATGTCTAATGCCCACACTTTTATCTAGCAGCGAACTTGGCTTTAAATAACATTAGACAAAAGTTGCAAGTATTTACAAGCAGGTGTCAAAGAATAATATATAGAATATTCTGGCCGAACATTATAATTTACAAAGACCTATGGGAATTTATAGTCGAAAAAGCAGTAGCGAGCCAGATAAAACGAAGAAACTTTAGATGGATAGACCACACTCTGAAAAATGAAGCAACAAATATAATCCGAATAGTCGTAGAAGGAATAATCGAGATCAGTGAAGGAGGCAAGTTGATGACCTATGTTACCATTATATATGTTGGATTTACTATGGAGTAAGAGGAACAAAAAAACAAAAACACCTAATTTAAGTCCAGAGATTTTAATCTAACTTTATTCTTAAATATAAGAGATAGGCAGTACGTTATGTCAGCATATGCAAGCATTATGGAAACGAAAGTAGTTTTTTTTCTAATTTGAACTTAATTATCTCCACAGCTACCTACTTCCACTGACTCGTTAAAATATGTAAATACTATATTGATATTAGAATATTATAAGGAAGTTTTTAAATGTCCTTTCCGTCTTTAAATGATAAGCCACTTCAAAAAAAAAATTCTTTAAAAGTACAGCCCCGACTATACCAAGTGTATATGTAATAACACTCAAAAATATAAAATGCCTTACAACTTCATAACTGCAGCACCCATTATGATCTGTAAGCACATTTATCAATGATAGGGCAATTGTAATGACTCCAGCACATCCTCTTTTAAATCAAAATTTTTCATCTTCAAAATAGGAAAATAAGAAAAAATTTTCTCATGTAAACTATACTAAAAATATAAAGGAATAAAAAACAATTTTCCAAAACTATTAACAAAAGAAAAAACTAACACAAAAATAGTACAATAACAACCAAATATTAAAATAAAAATGTTATGATTAATTTTTTTATGTTATTTCGTCTTTAATTTATCCGAACACAATCGTTATATTTTCTCCAAATTCTTATTTTACTATTCTTTTATATAATAAGAATAGTACCTATATATAAATATTTCTTAACAATATATCCTTCATATTTACAGTTAGGTATCTCCCGTTTATTTTTACTGTTATTTTTATATTTTATGTCCTTTTTTTTGGCAATATATATAACACAATATTAAATTCAATAAACTTTGATATATTATGTATATTACATATGTATCTATAAATTTTATGTCTATTTATAACACAAACTTTTCACAAAAGTTTTTAAAGGTTCATCATAATTTATGTTATAAACTTTTCTTCAAAACAAGAATAACAATCCGAAAAAAAAAATAAACAGTTTTTATCTTTAAATTTATAAAATAAACTACCAAACTTAACTTTGTTAATGAATTGGTAATTTTAATTTTATTACTTTTATATGTTGTGGGTTTTTTTGTTCGTTTTTTTTTGTTTTTGAAAAATAAATTGATAACCGTTAATAATAACTGTAAATTTTTGATTCATTGACTGAAAAACTTTAATATTGTATTCACTAAGGAGTTATTTTTAAATACAATAGACGGTTTACATGAACGAATTTGGTTAAGTGAAAGTTTAATTAGATATTCTACTCCGTTTGGAGAATTTAATTTAATAGGGGTTCCTTCTGTGGGGAATACAATATATTTCTCTTATAGTGCACTGCTGTCTAGGACTATTGTAATTTATTGAATATAATATTGTATTACATATCTTTCTTGCATTCTCTTTAAAATTTTAATAAATTGCTTAGTATTTAAATAAACCTTGGAAATTTTTTTTATAATCTGAATTAAGGCTTCGATACTCGGATATAAGGAATTGATAGTTGGATCGCTAAAATCTGAAATTTCCAAGGATAAAATTTGAAGATTTAAAGATTTTGTAAGCCAAAATTGTAGTAAGCCAAAATTTTGTCATAGTCAAAATGACCAAATTTCCCAAAGTCTTTTAGAAAATATTTATAGATTTAATTAAATGCGAAGTTCTGAATAAGAAAAATTTTAATAGTTGGTTATAAGATCAGAGTCTTGCACTCTTTTGGGAATATTTATATAATATGCATATAATATATTCGACTACGAATTGAGAATAGAGAAATGTTATTGTTGACTACAAATTCGGAGTTTGAATTAGTTTTTGATGATTTGGTTTTTCGGGATTTTAAATTTGGAGATTGTGGCATTAGATCCAAATCCTAATTTAGATATTAAAAAATTTTTTAATAAATTTGCATTTTTGTCTTATGAACTCAGTGGTGCAATAGGTAAGTTCATGGTTAGTAATGTAAGAAGCTGCAAGGTTTAATCCCTTAGATATTGGTCAAAAGAATTATGAATTGGAATTAATAAAACGTTTTTGACAACATTTCAATTGTGTATTGGGGTAAACAACAAGCCGTACGTCTTTTATATGTTAGCACACCATTAAAATAAGACATTTTCTCCACAAAACAACAACAGTTACATCACTATACAGTTAATCATTGTTTGAATTAAATACTTCATACCATTGTTTTTGCATAGTTAGGCCTATTCTGCTTGACTAGGGTTTTTTTTATGTGTTTATATTATAAACCACCTACGGCTTACCGAATGCCTCTTAATCGAAATTTCCTAGAAAAATCCAATATAGAGGAGTTTCGCGGGATTATTTAAGTTTTCATGTTACATTAGCAATTCTCATCAAAAAAAAACTTATACAATTGGTAAATTTAATTTCTAAGGCAAAGCAGATATCCAAAATACAACAAGTTCAGATTTTAAATTGAGAAAGATTTTCTGCATCTGTGACTCAAACTTCACTACCTTCTTGTGATTTATATCTCAGTTTTCTATATTAAATTCTTATTTTTGTATTATTTCTTTTAAATTGAAAGCTTCGAAAGCCACTAATCGGCAGTGTGTGGTGTTGATTTGGGTACTGTACGGGCACCAAAATCAAACTTTTGAAAGGGACTCGTGATACACATGCACTGAATAGTTATTAGAATAGGAATTTGGAACGCGATTTGGATTAAGGATGCTTAGTACTGATTCCTGTTAATGGAAATTTTGATTTCCTTCACTTTTTGATTAACAGAAGTCTTACTATTTAATACATTATCTCATTTCAAACTTCTTAAAACTAATCAAAGCTTATGTTAACTTAATTTTAAATTTTCGAAATTTTATTTTATTATTATATAATAATAACAACACGATACCTTTTTATGATAAAATTTTTTGTCAATTAACAATCTGTTTCTTTTAATAAAAAGTTGTACAAAATCTATTCTTCTATAATTAATCTGAATAGTAGTGAATAAGATCTTAATTTATATAAGTTTATGTTTTCTTGTTTTAATAAATTAATTCTTACACCTCATACTATTAATATTTCATTTTTAAAACGTATATCTATAGATTATAAAAGATCAAATATCAAAATTCATAGCATCAGTAAAAAAAAAAAATTGAATTAAACGTAATTATAATAATCATGAAAGAAAATACTGAAAAAATAAGAAATCGTGTAATTTTCATATTCTGTAATCCTTTCTTTCTTAATATATGTTACATTGATACATATTACTATATATTTTGATATTTATTCATTGTGTTAACTTTCTTAATTCTAATCATGAAATTCTTTGTATCTTCTTCAATCATTTTAGCAGCTTCAAATGTTTTTCTTTCTCTTACTTTTTTGATTTTCTTCAGTTTTTCTTTTATATTCTTCTTGGAATTCAAATAAATCAATCTGTAAACTGACGACTAACTACAACACACAATAGAATTTAATATAAAACATATAGTAGTAGGTTGTAAATTATGTATCATTTTTATATAATGTTATGTGTAACATTTATGATTTGTGAAAGTAATATTCAATAGAAACAAGTCTAGTAATAATGTATTTACATGTACAAAATAAATTTTAACCTTAAAACACAATGCCTGACTTATCCATTTACATTTTTTCTTTTCAATGTTAAGGTGAAATATACTTTCTTATATTTCTTTTTCACAGGAAATATCTCCCACATCTTCTGTCAAGAAATAATTCAACTAAAATACATGTCGGTGTTGGGTAAACGATAGCAGATATTATTTGACACAAATATTAAAGTCATATATGTAGTTTTCTAATCTATGCTCTTATCGAAGCTCCTATCACTTATTGTAGCTCTAATAAAAAACGCATCCTTAAACTGAGATTGACGTATGTTGTAAATCGAAGAACAAGCATTTCGATAAGAAAACAAAGGCTTAGAACGACATTAGTACGATCCTTACGATTCATCACTAGAAAATGTATTTCAGAACAATCTATGATTTCCAAAACATTGTTCATTGGGAAAGAAAAAGAAGAAAAAAAATGGAGAAATCATGTGTTGAAATAATATATGCGTCGAGACTTTGTAGGATTTTAGGTAATGGACAACCCATGAAGCTAGTGACAACATGAATGTCCTCTAAAAGGATGGAAAAGTTCTATATCTGAGCATCACAAGAAACAAGTTAATAAACATCATATCAAACCGGATATAATCCTATAACAAGAAGACTCAGTTGTCTTTTAAATAATTTTAAGCTGTGTTTTGTGAAGACACTTTATATTTTTGCTACTGTCCTATAGAAGGTAAAATTACTTCACACAATTTGTATAATTTTTGTGTACAATACCGCATGACAGAAAATTTCTGCATTCAAATTAAGATCTGCTACACGTTTTCTAAAAATCATGCCGAAAAATATTTAAAAAAACATTTATAGAACTAAAGATACAAAGAAATGCCTAATCAGAAGTTTTTGTATCCAATGCATATTTGCATTGCAATCATAAATTGACTCGACTGCTACATACTAGCAACTGATCATCTTATTTTTTGATTTATTATTTTTTTTTTTTCAATATCTGTACAAAAAGCTTAAAACCATTTGCATTTATATATATATATATATTATATTTTATATTACGAAATTTTAAATACATTAAAGACTAAAGTAGAGACAAACGGACTTAATTAGAACATGAATACAATCTAGTTTATTACATATCAAGAAATATGAAAGGAGATCAAAAATCCTTAAAATAAAAGAACTACGAAGCCTACCAAATAGATTAAGGTAAAAGGAGGTTTCTGGAATGATACATATATATATACATACATGAGTGTATGTATAAAAAGGATAAGATACTAAAAAATTGTGCATATGCCGAAAATTATTCACGTTCTTGCCGTTTTGCTGTTCATTTTATTGTTTTCTTTTCTACATTCTTTGTGGAAAATGTGAAAAATCTTGGCGTGTAAAAGATATTTAACCCTGATCTTACCAGGTTTTTTTTTCATGATATTATTTTATTTTATTTTTTTGTTGTTGTTACTTTCTATCTTCTTTCTTGTCCCAGGGTTAAAAAGTTGTTGAAATCCAAAAATTTTGTTACAAAGAACGAATTGAAAGAATAAAACGTGAAACTAAGGAATAAGATGATTCTCATTTTATACTTATATATTATGTGTTAGTATTATTTTTCTATTACGGATAGATATACTTACATTTAATATGTAATAGTGTATCTAAACGATGTTTTTAGTTTTATTTTACGTATTTATATACGCACAACAAATTTTTGTATTTTTTAATACTGTATGAAACTCACGTCTTCTATTAATTGGCAAATTTCTAACGTAAAACTTACATTTGATATTAAAATGTAAATATTATATTATATTATATGAAACTATTAAGTAAAAATATTTTTAATACTATATATTAAATGTATCTGTTTCATGTACATTTATACTTTGTTACTTGTATATAAATACGTATAATCAGTGTAAATTAAAGATATATAATGTAGTTTTGTAATTTCGAAAAAAAATTGTATCATTATTGAAACTTTTATAGATTTCGAATTGTTTAAATTACTCGAACAATATTAAGCAGTTTAGTTTAATTAAAGGTTTTGTTAAGAAATCACTCTTTTTAGTATTATTTAATGTGTTTCTGCAAATTAAGTAAAACTTTTACCGCATTGTTTAATTTTAAAATTTAACGTTTAATAAAATATGGTTCAACAATAATAGTTTCGCGTTTTTCATAATAGAGATATTATAGTAGATCACAATTTAAAAATTTCATAATCAGAATCTTAAATTTAATAAAAATATAAGAAATTGCTTTGTGTAATTTATAAACCTTCATCTGAGTTTTACTTCTTATTATTATATCTGTTAATTACTTTAAAATGACCTTCATCTGAGTTTTATGCCATCTTATGAGATTGGAGGGTTCCAAAAAGTTACAGACAGTTAATATCAGTAATATATCCTCACATCACTTAATCATCTGTCATATAACTTTTAGCCAAGTAACTGTCTATGACGTTAACATTAGACCTTTTAAAAACTATTTTAAAATTTTAAGTACCAAACATAAGTACCTATGTACCAAACTATTTATAACTAAATAAATACCCTTGTTAGTAACTTAAATTTTATAAAACTTAAATATTTCGTTAATTTTAAGTAACTATAATAAAGCAACTACTAGTAACTACTTGAAAGTATTAGGAATTATCAGATCTAGTAATTTTCAAGTATCAGTACTAGTCAAATACCTGTAGTAACAGTATTGAAAAATATACAGTAAAATTAAAAGACTTGTATCCACGGGTTCTAGAGAAAAATATGTAAGTTCCAATAAAAAATTACATTACTTACAATAATCAGCCAGTACTTACAGTTGCAGCCAGTAACCACTAGTATTAACCTATATTCACCTGTACTGGTTTCGTAATTAAAAGTGCAAATACTAATTACTGTACTTACATTTACCTAATACTCATGCTTATAGGTTGATACTATAGAAAGTACTGGTTGATACTGGTAAGTACTGGTAAGTACTAGTAAGTAATGAGTTCATACAAGAGACTAGTAAGTAATAGCTAGTACAGGAAAAATACAGGTAAGTAATGGTTAATATAAGAAAAATAGTGGTGAGTACCAGTATTTTTACTGATACTTATATTTTTTCCAATATCAGTAATGGTATTTGACATTATTGAATATTTGTTTAATAATCGGTACTACTATACTGATTTACTTATTAAAGTACGGAAATACTGGATAATCACCAGGTGTGGTAACTAACAGGAGCAATTAGTAATTTGTGCCAGTAAACTAGTATTAACTAATCGTTTTAAGTAATAGTTACTACTACTTGCTACTAAATGTAACTTCAAACAACAAGTAATTATTTATAGTATATTTTTACTAGTAATTATTTCTATTATCTACCCCTATACTATCTCTCAGATTATGTAATTTAACTAATATAATGTAATTACTGGAACTGAGGAACTTAAGATAAATACATACTATTTTTAGTAGAACTTATATATTATTCATTAATGTAAAGCTGGTATTTTATTGTACTCAATTGTACTCATTTGAATTTCAAGTACATTACAAAATATTTTCCCTCGAACTACGAACAAAGCTTACAAGAAAAACTAAATCTAAAGAATTATTAATAATTAATATTCACCTTTTGTAAACAAATATAATATATAAAATATTGATTAAGTCAAATAATTAGTGTACAAAGAAAGTTTTTTAATAAGAAAAAATTAGAAAATGATATTTACAACGAAAAAAAAAACTTTCTTTAATTTTTGAATTTATATTTTTTTTTTTTTCTACGTCATAATTATTTTATTTTGAAATCATCTTTTTCTTTTCTTATTTTTTTTTTTATTTCCTAATTATCTACTGACCTCTTGGTTCTGTTTTTTTTTTTTATGAACGTTTCCATTTTTAGCACATTTTCAAAAGATTTTGTAAAAATGTGCCTATATAGTTTGACTCCGTCAGTCCGTCTGTTCGTCCATATGTTTAGAGTTTAGGGAAAAGAAATTTTAATCACGCAAAATAGTTAGTTTCATGGAATAACTTTTTTCTGTAGCCCTGCACATTAAGAAACTAAAGCCCGCCAAAGTTGGTAAAAGCCCTATATTTAAATTGTTATAATATACAGTTCTGTTAGGTATATATCAATCTGAAGACAGTTGGTTTTATAAGCTTTGTAATATTTTCAAAGACAAATGTATAGGGTTGCCATACTGTACTAAACTTCATCATTATGCAAATTTTTTGCCCCCCATCTTCTAAACGGTTCAAGCTAGAATATTGAAATTTTGGGGAAAGGAAGGTCCTCAGAAATTAGTAGGAGTAGGTTTACAAAATAAAGATGAGGTTAGATCTTCGAAAAATTTGGCAACCTTCCCCATTGAGGGGCTATTAGGACTTTAAAATTAAAAATTTACTGTTTTTATAAGTAATCAGTAACTTATAGTCACCAGTGTACATATTTATATATACATTAGATATATTTATATATATGTATAAAAGATAAAATACTCATTATGGAAGACTATATAATTTTGAAAATGTGCTTTTTTAAAAACCCTTGGTTTTTTTTGTATTTGCTGTATAAGTTCTCAAGGAAATTAAAATTCCCAAAGAAAAAAAAAAAAAAATGAAAAACATAAGAAAAAACCAAGGAAAAACATAATAAGAATACAAAAAAAAAAAAATAAATTAAAATGAAGGAGTTAAAATCGTCTTGGGGCGCTAAAATTAGTAACTTTTCTAATTACAGCATAATTTTCAAGTTTTCTTTTTTTTTTGTATTCCATTTTTTTTTTTTTATGAGAAAAAATAAAGAAATTAATAAATTCCTGTCCTTTTCTTTTAATCATTAGTATCTTGTTTTTCAATTCTCTATCTCTGGATATTTTTTTTTGTATCTATGTAAGATACATTTTTCATTTAAAAAATTCCCTACAAGTATCTTACAGATACAAATTCTTATTTTAAGTTTATATATTTTATATAAAATATAGAATTGGGTACGTATGAAAACTAAATAAAATACGATTACTATGAAAAAGACAAAAAACTTTAGAAAAACTTTTAAATTATTAGAAGAGGTGTACAAAAAACTTAAAGTAGACATTGTACAAGACAAGAAATTTTTCAAATAAAAACCTAAAGCAAAGCCAGACCAATACTAAATATAATAATATGGTAGTTTTAAAAATTATTATGTCTATGTAATACAACTAGGATATTTTGCAAGGCAAAATAACTGTTTTTTTTTTGTGCAAGTAAAAAGAGTTATGAGAATCATAAATTTTGTGTTCTCTTCTAAAGATGGTCTTTTACGCCCACTTTAAAAAATATAATAAAAAAAAAAATAATATTTTAAAACTTTCTTGCTGTACGATATAAAAAGGAATATAAAGTAAAGGCAATACGGTAGTACCAAAGAAATTTCAAAAAAGTTTATAAAGGCACACGCACACATATTCAAAATTTTATGTATTATAATATGAATGAAACAACAATATACCCTGATAACCTGAGTGAAGTAGTACGACCAAATACAAATGATAGGTAATTTTAAATGCGGTTAAGCAGTACTGAAGAAGTATTGAATCACTACTAAAGTTCCGCGAAATGAATGAAACAACAATATGGTGTATTTACTCTCTGTACCGGTGTCTTTTTATACCTAATAAAAACTTACTTTGAAATACTTTGAGTTATGATGGAATTAATAACTAAATTTAATTGGAAGTTAAAACGGTGGCGCGAAATAAAGCCATACGAAATAAAGCCATAAAATGACATTATGGCTTTATTTCGCATTCAAATGCGAAATAAAGCCATATCGCCAATATTTTCGCGTATGGCTTTATTTCGCATTTGAATGCGAAATAAAGCCATATCATTTTCTAAAATTTTACGAAATAAAGCCATATAGTAAAATTGATACAAATTCTAGTTTAATAGTAAACAAAGTAAAAAAAAAATAGAAATTGATAATTAAGTGCAGTTATAAATGATAAATACAGGGTGTTTCGCTAATAACCTGCCATAGAACTAGGGGTTATTCCAGGGTTCAAAACAAACAAAAAATGCTTGTAGAGGTAGGGTCTATTCTCATCCGTTTGGGAGATATGGGGCTTAGAAAAATTGCTGGGGGCCTAAATAATTTAATTTTATAAAATTGGAACCCTATGTGATAAAATAAATCCAAGTATCAAATTAAAAAGCTAACTGAATTATTGAAGCTAGATTTTGAATCCAACACTAAAATGAAAAGAATGGTATAAGAATTCGAATACCTAATTCATTCAAAAAATTAATAAGTTCCTAATTTTTTTTAATACACTGTAATAAAACATGTTAAATAATATTATATTTTCATTACGGGGGCTGCCGCCCCCGAACCCCCGCAAACTCAATTATTGAAGCTAGATTTTGAATCCAACACAAAAATGAAAAGAATGGTATAAGAATTCAGATACCTATTCATTAAAAAAATTAATAAGTTTCTAATTTTTTTAATACACTGTAATAAAACATGTTAAATAATATTATATTTTCATTACGGGGGCTGCCGCCCCCGAACCCCCGCTAACTCAATTATTGAAGCTAGATTTTGATTCCAACACTATAATGAAAAGAATGGTATGAGAATTCGGCATAGCTATTTCATACAAAAAATAATCAACCCTAATTAATAAATATAAATATTCTGGAAAAGGGGGCAATCCTGCTTTTGAATCCAACTCCAAAATCTCTCCTAATTGAGAATCCCACATATACACATATATATAAATATTCTGGAAAAAGCGTAAAGCCCTGCTTTTGAATCCAACTAACAATCCCACATATACACATATATAAATATTCTGGAAAAAGCGGCAATCCTGCTTTTGATTCCAACTCTAAAATCCCTCCTAATTGAGAATCTCACATATACACATAAATAAATATTCTGGAAAAAGCGTAAAACCCTGCTTTTGAAACCAACTCTAAAACTGCTTCCTAACTATTTAAATAAAAAAGTTTGGAAAATTAAATTGCTTCTATTTTCACAAATAAAATTACATTTTTAAATGCGAAATAAAGCCATATGGCTTTATTTCGCAATTGAATGCGAATTAAAGCCATACGCGAAAAAATTGGCGATATGGCTTTATTTCGCATTTGAATGCGAAATAAAGCCATAATGTCATTTTATGGCTTTATTTCGTATGGCTTTATTTCACGGCGCCGTTAAAACTTAAATGGCGCAAATTATTATTATTACATTTATGCGTTAAAAAAAGGTGCCTATTTTGTTTAATTTTATTAATCATTTTTAGCAAATAGTAAAATTAATATTAGTTTTTTACTGAAACAGAACTGAGAAAACTACTTATATTCACTACTAAAAGGGATTGAACAGAATTATTTCCATTTAGCACAGAAAAAGTGCTAAAAAACTACTTCCTTTCATCACCAAATAAAGTAGAAAAACTTTCAATGTATTAGTAGCGCAGTATTTCGTCTACGACATACAAACTCCTTCAATAATACTGCTCGACTTCTTCAGTGCTAGAATCGATAGTGATAAAAAGTCTTAAAAAATTTAGTAAATACATCTGAGCGATTGCTCAGTGGTTAAAGTGGCGGCTTTTCAATCGAAAATCTTGGGAAAAATCGAAATTGGGTCGGTCTATTAAATAATTTAAGTCCAAATGTCAAATAGGCAAAAGATCTTTATTATCAGGCAATACTTCCTATTGTCTGGTATTACAAATAAATAGATAAATAAATAAATTTAGTAAATAGTCCAAGGCTAAACATCAGTGTGAAGATTAAGAGTGGATTTGGTTTTGCTTATTCTTTACTCGGTTGGAAACAGTAGATTTTATATATTATGTTAAAATGATAAAGATGGAATTTTCAATTTGAATAATATTATTTAAAACAAATCAAAAATTAGGCTTTACTTAAGATATTATAGTAAGGCTTAAAATATATTCTTCAGTTATAATTATTATTGTAGTTGTAGTTTGTTAAAGCTCATTTATAGTTCAATTTATATTGAAATAAATTCAATTTCAAATTTTTAGTACTTGTAAATTAAATTATTATTTTTTTAACTCATAAAACTCAATTGAAAGCAAGTTTATGTGCATACCCAATGACGAATGAAAGCTGTGTTTAGTTGAAAACGAAACTTTTTCATCTCTACTTGGACTCGAACGCCGAGCCATCGAATAAAAGTTTAACTCTCTAAACACTATAAGTTTCTCAACGGATAAATTCTAACAACGGCAAACGATATGCTCTAATAAAATTTTCTGAACTTCCGAAGCCAAATCAAAATAGGGAGTAGAGTATACTGTGTCAGCTCTTGTATACTCGCACGAACATAATATCAACATATTGTTATATTTAAAAATAGGTCCTTTTACTGCTATTCGAATCCACTAAACACTAGAATCAACTGATGAAAATTTTAGGAACCCAGCTTTATTACATAATGAGTTATGCTCATATAAATAAAGAAGTGGTTTGGCATTAGTACATGATGTCATTAAGCTAACTGGAATTAATTTCAATAGCAAATACGACTTTTGTATAAAAACGATAATCTGAAAATGTCTGTAGAGAAGGACACACAAATCAATGAACTTTTTGATTCTAATCCGATTCCATACATTTGTATCTATATCTACTCCTCCTACTGTACAGCTTCACAAACGTAATGGTAATTTTAATATATTTACTAGGTTCCTGCAGATATAAAATTATTAAAAACTCTGTTTTCATCGAATCGTACTTGGTTTTGCATTTTTGAATCTGAAGTTTATTTAACATTGTACCGAAAAAAGAAGTTCCATAAACTTTGGCCATAAACTACTTTTAACAAAATTGCAAATATCCAGTTTTACCATGTATAGAGTTATTTTCATATAAAAAAATAATTTGTATGGCAGCTACTTGAACCTCTGGAGCAAAACGGCTGGATTTCAATAGTGATGCCGGCAATTGCATAAAAATGAATTTATGAAATTTCAAAATCCTAACTCCTTTAGTTTTTGAGTTATCGTGCGGACGGACGGTCATATATAGTTAAATATATTTATTTTTCAATTCTGATTCGATTCATACCTTTGAGGCTATTTTTAACTCCTCCTTATCGGCGTCACAAACGTAATGGCAAATTTACTATATCCTATAGTCATACATTCATAGGTATAAAAATTGCAAAAAACTTTTCAATCCTAATTTTAAACTACTTTACATGTGAAAATTAGAGAAAAATAAATATGAAACCTTATTTTCTTCAACTTTTCAATAATATTTCATTTTTAAAATTAATTTTAAATTTCCAAAATGTGTCTGTGAGAAAATTCTATTTTAAAAGAAAAAATTTATCAAAATTCAAACCATTTAACAAAATTTTTCATTTTTTATTTTCTTTTGTGTGTCACGCAAGAAAAATTAACACAAGTATTCCTTTTTATTTTATGCGCTACGTTAATTTAAAATAAATACCTCATTATAATAAATTATGTTCATGTAGCCTTGAACAAGGATATTAATTTGAATAATTAGTCCTTAAACACATATGTGAAGATACATTTACATATGCAGTATTTATGTAAAGATATTTAAACTTATATATAGGGAATGATGATATAAATATATTAGGTACATATTATGATATTATATTATACAAAATTGTTTCATCCAGATTTTCAGGCTCATTTAATACATTTTCTCATGTTAATAGCTGGTATCTAAAGAATAAAAATAACAGTAAAATTAGTTTAAATTTTTCATTTATATAATTTTGTGTTGAATTTTTTTTTTTTTGTATTCTAAGAAACATTTATAGCGCTTTCATCCGAAAAATTATTAAATTTAATAAATATAAAACATTTAACTAATTTAGCAAACTTTTTTATAATTATGAATATAATATAGGTATGTAGGTCTGGATTAAAAACAGACCCAATTATAATTAAATAGAAACTAAGTTTTGATGGTTTCGAATTCATTAAGGAAATTAATATGTTACATGCAATATATGTATTAACACTTTTCCTTTTTAGGTTTTTTTTTTGCTATTAATTTTTAGGTAAAGTTATATTACATATTAATTTAATATGAAAAAGTTTTTCATAATGGTGCTGTAAATAAATAAGAAAATAGAGATTTTTTGGAAAAAAGTAAAAAACTTAGCAGGTTTTTAAGAGAATTAATAACTGTGCGTATCATGAGCCTATAATGATCCGTTTGTAATGCGTTTATTTTAGTTTTAATTACCACGTGCTTCCTAAAGTTGTTAATTCATATTATTTGTGTGACTTATTATATACTTTTTTATTAACTTGACTGTGTCTATGGATTTATTTTTCATTCTGTAAGTTAGTGATATTTTAATATTAGAAATCTGACCATAAATTTATTTTCAGTCGGCTTACTACAAATTAAGCTATTTTTTTTTCAGTCGGCTTGCTAAAAATTAAGCAAAGGCAATATCCCTAGTTTCTTCTGAGTATGAAAAGTATTCTAACTGTCATATGCAAGAAAGTTTCAAGCCAAAATTATATTAAGTTACAATCAATTCTTTTGAATTATAATAATGGAGCTCTAAGTTAAGTTATGCAGCTAGAGTAAGTTATCAGGTGACTCTGCAAGGTGAAACAGAATTACATTGTTATAAATTTTAGGTTCTACCGTTTTTAATTTCTAAAATATTCCACTTAAATCTTGAGAGGTACGTGGAAGGTACCCGAATAACCAATCCAAGTAACTTTCAATTTTAGGAACATAATGGAAACAGAACGGAAAATTCTTGTACCAAATTAAAAACAATTAATTATAATATATTTTAATTATAAAAAAACTGGTTTTCTACTCCACTTTTAAACTTTAACTGAAAAATATTGCGCAATATTATACACATATATTGATTAAAATATAAATTTTTTAATTATGCTCTATATCTACTGTACAATGTGGAAATAATTCCCCCGGACGATCTATTTCATCAATTGACACATTGTACAATATTTTAAGTGTGTGAATGAGCCTTTAAATTATTAAAAATTATTTGGAAGTGCATTGTAAACCTGACCACAAGGCCCACATGCTATCCTCTATACGAACAGATTCACTCAATAAGAATTTTCATTATAATTTTTCTATTTGCTTTATTTTCTTGAATTTTCTTGAGACCTAATTCAAACTTAATTACATTATGTTATTACTTAAACTTGAATTACAAAATTTTAATGGGTACTTTAGATAAACATTTGAAATTTAATATTTCTTTAATTGTGTATTTAATTTAAACTTAATTTTGAACTGTTTTTTTTACAAATTAAATTAAATTTACAGTTAACAATACAATTTGTACCGTTATATTATTTTATTTAAATTAATAAAATTAAACTCAAAAAAAAAAAAATTAAACCTCTTTTAATCTACATACAAAAAACTTTTACTTAAATTTAACTAGATAAATTTGACAAGTACCGGCTACAAACACCAAAAAATTTTCCATTTGTTTAACATGAAATCCAAGAACATTTAAAAAAATAAAAAAAAACCTTTTTTTTATTCTTTACTTCATGGAAAAGTTTCATATTTCATCTGTTTCATTTTTTTGAATTCAATTTAATGAACTGGTATTCAACTACCTAGAACCAAAATAATATAACAAAAAAAAAAACAAACATAATGAGAAATGACAAGGATAATAATTTATTGGACAGAAGATGAATTATAACATTTTTATTTCATATTTTTCTGTCGTTCCAAGGAAAAGTAAAAATAAAAAAAAAAAAAAAACAAGTGAAGAAAAAAACCAAGGGTTTTTAAAAAAGCACATTTTCAAAATAGTATAGTGTTTCATACTAAGTATTTTATCGGAATATAATGTTGAAGTTTCAATATTAACGTTTAATTTACGAAATATATACGTTGGTGACTAAGTTATTGCTTTCCTATAAAAACAGTAAATTTTTAAGTCCTAGTAGCCCCTCTATGGGGAAGGTTCCCAAATTTCTCAAGGATATAATCATCACTACTCCTCTTCCCCCAAATTTTTGTTCTAGGAATCTAGGTTCTAGGAATTAAATTGTGAATTCCACCAAAATTTGGAATTTTACTTAGAATTTTACTATTTAGGCAAAAATGGTTAAAACTGAGAGACACTTTCTTCAATTTAAAGAAACGCTTTTAAATTTAAAAAAATCATTTAACATATGCCAAAATATAATGTTGGACCTTTAAATTTTGTAAGGAAAAAAATATTTAAACAGGTATTCAAGTTGTAGGTGTTTAAAAATAGCAAAATTTCACTTTTCGAGCCCTAATAGCTCCTAAACATGGGGCTTGACAAAAAAATTTTGTTAACTGACTCCTACTAATTTCTGATGATCTAACTTCTCCCAAAATTCCTCCAAGACCCTAGCTTGAACCGTTTAGAAGATATGTGTGACCAAAAATTTTGCAAAAATTAAGTTTTGCGTAATGTTAAATTTTAGTACCGTATGGCAAACCCAACCCTTTTAAAATTTTATAAAGTTTATAAAACCAGCTATCTTTTTCCGTTTTCAGATTGAAAATACACTTAACAAAACTCTTGTTATAATAATTTAAAAATAGGGCTTTTTCCAACTTTGCGGGGGCTGTAGCTCCGTAACGGGTGGGGCTACGGAAAAAAATTCTTCTACGAAATTATTTTTTTCGTAATATCTACCCGTGGTTAAAATTTCTTAACTCTATTTCAAACGGTGTAAAAGTTTGTAAACATACTGACAGACAGACAGACGGACGGACGGACGGACAGAGTGAAGCTATATAGGCACATCTTTACAAAATTTTTTGAAATTGTGCTAAAAATGGCGAAAAAAATGTTTGTTAAAAAAATAAAAAAAAAATTGTTGTAAATTATACTTAAATACCACATGAAAATTATGCAAATTTATATGAAGGAAATTTAATGAAACGACAAATAAAATAGAAGTAAATGTGGTGCACTTGTGAATTATAAAAACATATGAATACTGAAAAAAAAATGATTACTTAATTGTAAGTACCTGAAAAAGTACTTGAAAAAAAAAATTTTTAAAATAATTTAATTAATAATTAAGTGTAATAATATTAGTGAAAGTATAAATAATTAATTTTCAAAAAAAACAAAAGTGTTAAAAAAATGGACATAAATGAAACAGAAAATATAATTATGAATAACTGTAATACAACTGTAATACAACTGTTAACTTAAGGAAAAATTAAGTTATTCATTAAGTAATAATATGAACATATGACGTACCTATATAAAAAACAGAATAATTAAGTTATGATATATATTAAAAAAAATTATTCTTTAATTAACTTTATAATTATTATAAGTAAGGTTAATTAATTTCTTGTACATCTTTATAATAGTCACGTAGGCAACATCATTCAGTGTATTTAAATAGGAAATATTTTGTTAACATGTACTTGGTTGTTAACATACACTTCTGCAATTGTATCAGAAAGTTCTGCAACTGTATCAGAAAGTTGCAGAAGTGTATGGATAATTACTCTATAACAAAATCGATATTAGTCAAAATATAAGCCTCGTTATTTTAAATGTTTTGCTATAATGGCATTTAACGGCATATAAACGAATATTATTAATTTATTAGCTTATATATATTCAATATTGAAAAATTATATTTGTTTTGGCAATATTACTTAACTCCATCAGCTACTAGGGCAGTTTTAAGTAATCATAAAAATATTAAGAGGGGTTTTTCGGATTAATTCAATTTATTGTAGCTGATTTTTCTCTAATATCTATGAATAATTAACTAATTAAAATTAAAATTTTTTTAAATAATTATCTTACAATATAATTCAAGAGTAAAGGAGCGTGAACAGAAATCATAGATTCATATCCTATCCTAGCTTTGTTTTGAGAATCAATGGAAAACTCAAGTGAAACAATCATCATTTATTTTGATCCCACGAAATGTCTGTGATTCTTAGGCATTCGTAGAAAATACTTTACATCTCAAAGTCTATTTCAAATATATAAAATCTATATTCGGCCGAGATTTAAACTGGAGCACCCAGCGCGCTCCTCAATATTTGGATAAGATACAAAAATATGTCAAATTAGAACTTTAAAAACTATGAAACACATTACCAGGTTATATGTTCCCACTACTAAATAAATTTATTTTGAAGTTTTATCTTGAACTAGCTAATACCCGGTGCGCGTTGCTGCGCCTCTCAATGGAGGTTTAATTGAAGTTGATGTTACTGCAAAAAGTTAACACAAAAATTACACTCGGTTTACACATGTAAACTTTAAAATGTATGAAAGCAATCTTTTTAAAACCATTTTTCTAGGATTGTTCTAGTAATTTTTGAAACTCTCTGTAATTCAAAGCAGTACAAACTACTTTCCAAATTTTGACGTAATTTACTTCCCAAAATTTTTTTTTGAAAAATCGTAGGACCGACTGTTAACAGACTCAACTCTATTTTCAAGTTGCTTCACACATATAAAATTTGAGGTACCGGTCAAATCGTTTCTAATTTAGAGTTAAGTAACGCAAAAATCTATTAAAAGCTATTGTGCCCCACTGGGTTAACGGAACTACACTTTCTCTTTGGGCAAAGCAGTATTGCGCAAAATTGGACGTAATTTGCTTCCAAATCACTCAACAAAATTTTTTGAGGCTTTCTTTTTAGCCAAAGTAGTACTTCGCAAATTTTGACAATATTATTTTGACCAACCGTCGGGCCGACATTGATTAACAAATTCCAAATCTGTTAATAGTGTCAACTCAATTCTCACAGGGGAGCACGTATACAAAATTTAAAAAAAATCGGTCAAACCGTTTTTAATTTAGAGTTAGGTATTGAAAAAACCTATAAAAAGCTGTTGGGCCCCAATGGGTTAATGCAAGTCAATAAAATTTTTTTGTGGGTTTTCTTTTTAGCGAAAGCAGAATTTCATAAAATCGGACATAATTTAAACCCAAAATTTTTTTTGACCACCCGTCGGCCCGACATGGATTAATAAATTCCAAAACTGTTAATAGTGTCAACTCAATTCTCAAGGAGCATCACGTATACAAAATTTGAAATCAATTGGTCAAACCGTTTCGAATTTAGAGTTAAGCATTGAAAAAACCTATAAAAAGCTTTTGGTCCGCAATGGGTTAATGGAACTCAACAAAATTTTTTTCGGGCTTTCTTTAAAGCCGAAGCAGAACTTCGTAAAATCGGACAAAATTTGGACCCAAAATTTTTTTTGACCACCCGTCGGCCCGACATGGGTTAACAAATTCCAAAACTCTAAATAGTGTCTACTCAATTCTCAAAGAGCATCACGTATACAAAATTTGAAGTCAATCGGTCAAACCGTTTCGAATTTAGAGTAAAGTATTGAAAAAACCTATAAAAAGCTGTTGAGCCGCAATGTGTTAATGGAACTCAATAAAAATTTTTTTGGGACTTTCTTTTAAGCCAAAGCATCATTTCGTAAAATCGGACAAAATTTGGACCAAAAATTTTTTTTGACCACCCGTCGGCCCGACATGGGTTAACAAATTCCAAAACTGTTAATAGTGTCTACTCAATTATCAAAGATCAACACGTATACAAAATTTGAAGTCAATCGGTCAAACCGTTTTCATTTTAGAACAAAGAAGTTTAAATACTTGCACAACAGCCCCAACTTGGCGGTCCGTTAGAGCAAAATTTTTGGGCCACGATTTCTTTCCTTACCCAAAAACTCCTATATACAAATTTTCATGAAAATCGGCTGGGCAGTTTAGGAGTCTATTCGCTACAAACAAACAAACAAACAAACATACAAACAAACAAACAAACAAATAAACAAACTTTCGCTTTTATATATATAGACAGATTAAAAATTGAATTGAAACTTTTTATATTTTAAAATATGAACAATAAAGTTTTATTTTTTGGAAAAAACTGTTTTAAAATCCTTTTAGTGGCATTTTGGATGTTTTAATGAAGAAGAATAGGAAAAAACACCTTTATACCAAATCTGAAAGTTCTATCTTTATTTCAAGTTATATAATATTTATTAATTTAGAGGATAAGCCTTGGCAGGAGTGGCTGAGGTTTCCGAACCACTTCTCTAATTGATCTCAAATCCAATTGCTCTTTAGGAACATATAAAGAACATGAAAGAGCACCGTTGTACCAGATTTGAAATTTCTATCTTAATTGGCTTCAGATATAGGCTCGTTTGGCCTTGCTTCGAATAAAAGCTTCCAGAGTCCGAACGTATTTCCCGATTTCACCCATTTTCAATCCCCGCTGCACGTTTGTCATTAGTAACCTTAGGTATAAATTTCACTAAGACAATATTAGTATTTTTAATATATCGTGTTTCCGGAGGGACGGTATTTTCGTTTAATCTCGGTACATCGCAAAATCGACTGAGGAGGTGATACTGAGCAAAATTATAATATATATTTTCCTATATCCAGCTTTCTTCCTTTTGGTAAATAAAAAAACCGTACAAAAGTGAATATGTCCGTATACCTAATTAAAATGTGTACGGTACAAATAGAAATTGTTTTGAGGGCTATATTTCAAAAACAATGAAATCCATTGTGATAAAAATCTATATTTTTCATTCGAGTCTGAAAACTATACGGCTTTTAAAAATTGTCAAATTTGCGCAACTGGAACTGCTAGTCAGAGGGAATAAGTTAATGAAAAATCTACCAAAGATCATTGATTTTTCATATTCACTGCCTGATATTTAAACAATACTGGCTACCAAATTCTGCATATTATCATTTTTAAATTAAACATTGGCATAATTTTTAAACTATAAAATTCTTTATTATTAAAACAACCATTTCTTTTTATCTCATTACCATATGTTCAAACCTTAATAAACACTAGACATCGTTAATAGTCTATACAATTGCCTTTTTTTAATAACATTGAACATTAACAACCAAATTTAATTTTTTGGAGATGTTAATTCCCAATTCAAATGTCTCAAATTCTTAATTTTATATTAACATAAACAAAATTTTAATTTTGCATTGAATTTAATTTCCAAAAAAAAAAAAATGATGAGCTGTTTTCATGTGATTTGGAAAAAAATGGCACAAATTTTATGCAAAAAATTAAAATCAATCATAACTTACAAAAAAAAATAAAAAATTAATGCAGATACAGTATCTAATACCCACCCCCTCATAAAACTTAAAAATAATGTTGTAATAAAAATTATATTTTATAAAGAAAAAAAAAAAAGCGTTCAAACAGGACATAAATTTTTATGCAGACAAAAAAAGGTTCACTGATGGAAAGTTTAAATGCCACCTATCCATCCCATCTCAGACTTTTTAAAATTTATTATTTTTATGAAGGTTTTTTCATCATCTTTGATTAGAAGATGGGCATGGGTAAACATTATATGCATAGGTACATAAAAAAAAAAATTTTGACATGATATATTTATACATATATTGACATATACAATTATTTGTTATTATGTTTTTATAATAGGATAACATATAACATAACATTATGTTATCCCCTATAAAATTTGACAAAAGAAATTTAACGTAAACGAGATACGAGTATTATAGAATAGAAATTCACCAATTCATATTGCATAATAATTTTAGAGTTTTTTTTTTATCTGATTTAAAAAAAAATAAATAAAAAAAATTGCGTTAAAATTATGAGCTCATTTTTATGGCTTTGGTCATTCAATTTTTAAAATCATAAATATCCTCTTTAAAAATATAAAAGGACAATAAAACACAGGCCCAAGATAAAAAAAAAAAAAACAAAGATTTGACGTTTTATTATAGGATTGAATTTTTACCGTTATTAGAATAAAAAAAAATATTCATATGAATTTCGATAATAAAAATGTTATTAGGTATCGAAATTCATTGTCAAAAATTGTAAAAGAAAATGTTTGCCTAAAAGTATGCAAAAATACAGTATATAATATTTACTGTTAACTGTCACCCAGAATTATTTGTCCGTCAAATGGTAAACTTGTAGAGGTAAAACTAGAAGTTACAGCATCTAGCACTTAGCTTTTATCTAGAAATAAAAATAAAATTTCGTTTTTAAGCGACTTAGTGGTTTGTTTGAAAAGTTTTTCTTAAAAAATACTCATTGCAGCTATATATATATTTAAAATAATAAAATACATAGTCGAAGGCCTCATTTACTATACCTCCCTCTAGTAATGAAGTGAACTATTCTAGTTCTAGTAATATGATATAATTCATTTTAGTTATTATATAAATTAAATAAATAAATAATGAATAATAACACCTACCTACAATGGCCTAAGAACCTGATTATTTAAATAAAATGTCAATATTAGTTTTTAAACACAAGTAATTATCTATATTTCAATTAATTTCTAATAATATAATCTTTTAAATGTAAATCTAGTTCATATTCAGCATCTTTCAATTGCAAATAACTACGCTCATTGAGTGACTAATGTCGTTGTAATTAAAACGTCAACCTTTTAATAGATAACATTATTTGGTTCAAATCCCGGTCAAACAAATAAAACTCGTGTCAGACGTGAATTAATAAATACTGTGGCAAAAATTAAGCAAATGTAGTGTTTGTGTGTCGAAATAGCAAAGTACTAACGCTTTATCAAAAATAATAATTCAAGAAATGTAAGCATAACTTAGCTGTTATGGTATACTGATAATATAACAATCTTGAATTCATATAATTTAGAATGTTGTATTTTGAACACACTTCCGAATTTCATAGGATAACATTTTGTATTTTAAAATACAGTATACCGTTTCAATAAACAATTCTTCAAGTTGGAATTCCGTTATTTGTCAGAATGATTTCCGCTATAATTAAATTATAAAGTTCATAAAGTCAATGACACATTTAGTATTAGGATAATATTAGGCCAGAAGCATTATCAAGGTAAAATAATACAAATATAATTTAAAGTCTATATTAAAATTCTTAGGCTTATGTTAAAGATTTTATTAAGAAAAACTGAAATTGCTAAAACTTGCTATAACATAAACAGCTGACTAAAAATAAATAAAGTAAAATCTCAGTATAAATAGAAATTAAATCCTGATTATATTATTATTGATTATAAAAATGAAAATTATTAAATAACTTTAATTAGTGGAATTCAAAATAAAATTTTATTTATTTATTTATGAACAGTCTCCTAACCTCATACATTTTAGAAACTGAGTGATTTAGCCTCTCCTTTTTAGGCGTGGCAGGTATATATTTTGTATTATTTTATAAACTATTATTGATATAAATTTGATTTATATATTTTTATTAGATATGATGCAACCAGGGTTTGAACCTAGGACCCTTCGCTTAAAAGGCTGACATTCTAAGCACTACGCCACTGATCGTACAGAATAAAATTAAACTTAGATAAACTTAGTCTGGCATTGCTTATTATATTGTGCCTTTGTTAATGCTTCAGAAAAACTCATTACAGTATTTTATACGTCAATTTGGGCTTTTGGATGTTTCGCGTTATTTAGAATAATTACATGATTTACAGACAGATTAGAGGAATACAACATCTTATGGTATCCAAAATAAATAAATAAAAAGTACTGAATAAATTTTCCAAAAACTGAACAACTTTTAAGAACTCTAGCCTTAAACATTTCTTATGTAATAAAATATTTCTCAGTAAAATTTGAACTTTTAATTATCATAGAATTTACAAAATTCTTTTAAACAGATTAACAGACATTTCTACATGCTTCGTTTTTGTAATGATCTGTTTTTACAACAAAAAAAAGAAAAGGTATAAAGCCAATATAAGGCACTTAAACTTAACTCGATTTAAATTTCAGATTCTAATTTTTTTTTTTTTTTTTGAGTCCATATACTGATGGAAAATCAAAATTGCGTGTTATTGAGAGTTGGTTATATACCAACTCAAATTTTAGGACTTTTCAAAAAAAAAAAAAAAAACAAAACAAAAAAAATGAAAATAGCATAATAAAAAATTAACCATATTACAATAGAATGAATTTTTGAATATCTAAAAAAATTTTTACAAAAACAAAAAAACAATCAAAAATTTCAAAAAAAAACAAAATAAATGGACAAGAACCTTCTTTATGATGAATGATTGTCCAAAAGTTAAGCTGCTCATAAATTTTTTATGGTCTAGTTATAAAAAAAAAAAAACTGAGTCCTTTTCAAAGGATGAAAATTTTATCAAATCAAAAAAACAAAACAACAACAAAAACAAAATTCTTTTAAAATGATGTAAAAGAGTTTTATTTTTTTTTGATATTAAAAACAAATAATGGTATTTTATATTTTCCAACTTTTATAATAGGTACCTCTATACTTCTACGCAAATTTATTCGAATGTCTGTTCAAAATAAAATTATAACCATTAAATAAAATTAACATTAAATTAAAAAAACAAAAAAAGGGAATTAAATCAAAAATGGAATGATTCATATATTATTATAGGAGTTCTTCTTCTGTTGAATCATTCAGACATTTTGTTAAATCAAAATGTAATAACTGTTAATAATTAAAAGATTTAAAACAAAAAAATAATTTTAAATTCAAAAAAAAAATTTATTAATACAATAGGATAGGAAAATTCTTTTATAATGAATAATACATTTTGGACAGGTGATAAAGACATCAAATAAAAGAATTGAAATTAAAATGAGATTATTTTTATAATAGTATGTAATAAAAAGTGTTTCTTTAGCATTTTTACAAAGAAATTTTTTAATGCGATAGATAGTTAAATCTTAATGCAAAATTTTGATTAGATAATAATATTATTTTGTTAAAGATTGATGTTTTTTAAAAATATTGTAGGTAGATAGTATAAATGTTTTTGGATTTAATTATTTTGTAGAGTAATAATCTAAATTTAAATTAGGTAGATAGATTTAATTCACAAGTAATATTTTTATAGTAAAATGGTTTTAGAAAATATTTTTAAATGAACGGCAATATATTTATTTTATTTTGAACCAAAACAAAGGTTTTTACAAAAAATTTTTAAAGCTAAAACTTATAACCTATCTCCAGTGAAAGCTCTTATTTCGCTCTCTACACGTAGCTATCTGTCAAACTAAGTTAAATGTATTGAATTATATGAAAGTGTCTAGTCTACAATAGACGCAGTCCTGACGCAGACTTTACGCAGTCATAAAAAAAGATTGAAGAATCTAAAATATAATATTTGAACTTTTGTTAATTTAATTCGTCCACAGAATCTTTGGAAAAGTACAGGTTACAGCTGTTAAAATTTAGCAAAATTTCAATTTTGGACCCCTTACAGCGATTAAATAGTGGGCTTCACAAAAAAAATTTTTTAAATGACTCATTTTAATTTCATACTAGTTAAGGATCTATCTACCTTCTTTGAAAATTTCAAGTCTTTACCTTAAACCGTTTAGAAGATATGAGAAGTCGAAAATTTTGCATATATTGAGTTTCGCATAACTGTAAATTAAAGTACCATATGACAGCCTTATATTTATTTTATTTTACATATATTAAAAAAAGTTTATAATAGCATGTGTTTTTTACCGTTATTAGACTACAATTTTACTTTATATGGAACTCTTGTTATACAAATTTAAATAACACTCTTTTGCGGACTTTGGTTAAGTTTCTTTTCGATATCTATCTATAGCAGTGTTACCTACTCTAGTGGAATTCAAACAAAATGAGTGGAATTTTATGATTCTTGTGGAATTTTTTGTGGAATTGGATTGGTGGAATTTCATATAAGGTAAAGATTTAATTATTTTACTCAATGAAATAAATTTAATTAGGCAAAGTGGTAATTACTAGAAATGGTACTTGTAATACTACAAGGTACTATTTACCACTTATATTTTAACACTTTTTTTATAATTTTATCAATTCATGTACTCGTATGTATTGGACAAAAGTGTTTGAATTTAAAAAATCCGTGAATGTGCCAATTTTTCTAATTTATTCGTGTATTAAAAGAATCTTTTAGTAATCTTTAGTAATTTTCCACTATATATGATTTAAGAAACGAAAGATGTTTATTGGATTTTCAACGAAACGGAAGTATAATTAAGTCAAAAGTTTGGAATATTAGAACCAACCTGCCTAAATATATTTTTTATTATTTAATTAAATTAATTATTTTTTGTGGAATTTCTTTAAGATTTTAGTGGATTTTTTTAGAACCAATTGGAAACACTGATCTATATTTCAAACTGGTTTTCTTTACTTCTTTGGTTTAGAAATTTTGTCAATATGCGGACAGATGATCGGACAAAGTACAACTATATAGGCAAATTTACAAAAATTTTTTTTTTAAATAAACTAAAAACGAATATTTTTATTAATTTAGAATTTCTATAGTATGCAATTTTATTTAAAAATATTTTTAAACTTTCAATATATAATTTTTAATCTTGGCATAAAATCAATAAGTTTCTTCGTAACACAATTATTCTAAAAATATCTTAAGATTCTTCAAATTATATTTCTTTAAATTTTAAGATATTATATGACGGAAATTTTTATTTAAAAGTCAAATTAAACAAAAAAAAAATAAAAGAAAAAAAATTTTTAAAACAATTTTCATTCCAACAAATACACAAAACATTAAACTTTTTCTTTTAAAATCCTTTGCACACATGTATTAACATTAACACACGTACACATTTCTTAATTATAGAAATGAAGAGAAAAAGCCCAAAAGAGTTGAAATAAAATTTAAATTTTTTGTTTTTTTTTTATTTCTGACTTTAATCAAAAGAACAACAAAAAATAAAAAATAAAAAATAAACAGTAAAGTAAATTTTATTGTGTAAATTTTATGTAATTAACATTTTCAGGATGAAAAATGAATTAAATAATAAATTTCTATTAACATTTTTTTTTTTTTTTTTTTAATTCGTACTGTTCAAACATTTTCACAAAATATGTGTTGAAATAATTTAAAAAAAATTAAAATTGTTGTCGTTGTTGTTTTTGTAAAAAAATTATCAAATCGTCGCCTGAATTCTCTTTTGCTCCATACGCCACTTTTTGACTTTTTGACTTAGGAGTGGTTCTATAGATTTTAAAACAATCTCTTTCTAATGCTGTTAACAGAATTTTCCTATCTGCTTTAGTTTCCAAGATATAGAGTGTGCATTTTGCTCCATAAGACACATTATTTTGATTTTGTAGTGCTTATTTTCTCCTTAAGCAAATTTTTGGTTTATGGAGCAACTTTTTGTATGAAAAAAAAGGTATTAACAATTTTAATTCTCATTTGCTCTATACACATTACCATGCGCTATGAGGCTTATATAATTACCATTATATTGAGTACTTATTTTCTCCATAGGTATTTAAAATTGTCATTATTACTATTATATTTTCAATACCTATGAAGCAAACATGGAAAACAAATTTTTAATTTAATATAATTAATTATAATTACATGATTGATTAAAAAATAATATTAAATAAAAATTAACATAAAAAACTAAGTTAAATTTGATTATTTTAATTTTTTACAGTTTCTACTACAATCTAAAAAAAAAATTTAGGTTTTTAATTAATATTTCTCGTATTAGTCGTAATCGATTTTTAATCTAATTTGCTCCATCTCCATGAATTTACATAAATTTTTATTTAACACCCTTCTCAATTCTTATTTGCACCATTATAATAGAAGATCAATGCATGTTTGCTCCATACGCACAATAGGGAAAACTATTTTGTAATCGATTTGTATTGTATGAAGCAAACTGTCCACAATGACTTTTCTGACAAAATATCAAATATCTCGAAAAGTATTTGAGGACAGTGCCTAAAATTTAGCATATGATTAGTTATAAAATCAACAATTTTTTCAAAAAAATTTCGACTATAGTTTATCGGATCAATTTTTGCATTTTAACTCCCAAAATTTCTTTTTCGATTTACTCGGAACATACCTTGAGGCACATGGAGCAAAAGAGAATTCAGGCGACGAAATGTTACAAGAAAATAAAAAACAAAAACAACAATAACAAAAAAAAATTCAGCAAAACTTTCTTCTGTAGGAAAAAATCCAAATTAAGATTTTACTTTCTTATTTTTATTTTTTTTTTATATATTTTCAAGTTCTTACAAATATTTATTTAATTTAACATATAATATTTGCATTTGTATTTGTGTACTTTAAAATTTTTATACGATTTTATATTATAAAAAAAAAAAGCTAAATTGAAAAAAAAAACGGTTATAAAAGAAATTAAATTTGCGGTAATATTTTTTAACTTTATTTTATCAACAACAACAACAACAACAAAAGGAAAAGGATAAAATTTAAAAATGAGGATGTGGTAAAGGATTTGAAAGCAAATTATATAAATAACTCTATATAACTCTTTCTTAATTTTACAATTAATATTACATTTGTAGTAGTTATTTTTTATTGGGTACCATGTATGTATACATGTATGCTTGTAAGATTGGCGAGGTAACAAAAATCCCCAGAGAATTATGACTCGAATAATGACTTAAAATTCCAAGAGAATTATTAGTTAACCAAAACTTCTTTTAAAAATTAGTCATAGTCATAACTTGTAATTATATTTTAAAACTTGTGATTAAGTTTTGAGCTCCATTTTGAAAATAAAGAAAACTGCTGATATTGAAAAGTAAATAATATCGAAATTATTTTTATTTTCAAAAAATTGTTGAAAACCTGATTATACCTGAAATATATAGATATACCATTTAGACAATTAAGGACTTTTTTCATTTAATTGAAGAGATTATTATTTCAAATGAAGACTTTGTATTTTAACTGAAGATGTACTTATTTCTATTTCAATGATAATTTTTTAATTTAAGTGAAGACATGTTTTTCTGTGAAATTTTTACTTTAAGTGAAGACGTTTGTATTTTAATGAAGATTTTTATTTTAAGTGAAGGCATACTTTCAATGAAGATTTTTACTTTAAGTGAAAACATTTTTGTTTTAATGAAGATTTTTACTTTAGGAAAATTTTTACTTTTAGTGAAAACATTTTTTTCAATGAAGATTTTTACTTTAAGTGAAGACATTTACTTTTGTTCAATGAAAATTCAGTAAATGGAATTCTATATTTAAACACACACATTATATACATAAACTAAATTGAGACTGGAATATAAAATCTTCATTGAAATAAAAATGTCTTCAGTTAAAGTAAAAAATCATCATTAAAATAAATATGTCTTCAAATTAAGTATCAAAGTCTTCATTTATAATAAAACTGTATTCAGTTAAAATAGAAAATCTTCATTTGCAATAAAAATGTCCTTAGCTAAAATGCAAGCTCTTTAGTTGAAATAAAAAAGTTCTTAATTAAGGTAAAAATTGTATAGGTAAAATAACAGCTGTTAAATAATAAGTATTTTATTCTATGGAAGATTCTGTATTACAATGCACAATCGAAGTTAACCCTCTTTCAATAGTATTTATGATTTCGTGGAAGCAAAATTTTAAACGGGAAGCGGGACGTTGGTTACAAAATTAGTTTTGATAGAGAGGGAAATTCTCGATTTTCATTATGAACTAACGATTATATTTTTAAAAATTTTGAGGAACATAGGGTTTCCACAAAGCTTCTATACGTGCTTTGTTGTGATCCATTTGCTTGATTTCTTGCCCATGTATTCCTGCAGCATTCAATTTTCCTTGTAACTTATCTTCTCCACGATATTTTTTTTGGGTTCACCCATCCCTCTTTTTCTCTGAGGACTTCAATCAAGCGCTTGATCTTGGGTTATAATTTTCCCAAAACTTTTAGCTTCTTTTAAGTCATTTCTTCCTCCGCGTGATTTTTCACTCCGGGACTTTTATCATCTCGCCGTACGAATATATATATATATATTATTTTCTTATTATAACTGAACTTTTCGAATGAATTTCGCATTTGTTTCCTTTTTTTAATTTTGTTGATGTATAACACCTAAAAGATTAACTCATTTAAATGTTCATGTGTAATGTAAAAAACAAAAAAAAAGAGTTGAAGGATTACGTGAAACACATTTTGAAGGATTCATTTAAAAGTAATGAAATCTTTCGTATTTTGTTTGATTTGTATTTAATTTTAAAATTTTCTTTGTGACATAAAGAAAAAATTCTTTTAAAATTAAAGAATTCAAAAAAAAAATTTTAAATGAAAAGAAAACATTCAACCAAACTGAAGTACTTAGGTATACGGATGTAATTAAAAAAAAAACGAAATTGTTTCAAATGATTTATAAAAAAGTTTTCAGCTAAAAGAAAGGAATTAATTGACAAAATAATTTTAAAGTGGAAAATGAAAAAGTGGTGGTTACTTATGTCAATGTTAAGGATTCCTATTCAAACTACAAATGTATCTCTCCGTCTCTCTCTCTATCTCTCCCTCTTGTATTAAAATATTACTTAAGTTAGTTTAGAAAAGTTGGCGGGACGATTAGCAAAAATTGCATTTTCAAACATACATATTTTACATTTTAAATAGAAGAGGTTAATTAAATTTTAAACACTGTTGGTTAAACTATTGACATTTTCAAGTTGTTAAACAATTACAAACTGTGTTAAACTTTAGCTAAACAGTTTTAATTAGAATAATTAAAAATTGTATACTGAAAGAAATTTTATATTGCAAAAATTAACTATCTTAGATACTATTAATGTTAGCAGTATCTAATAGAATATTACTGTTAATTTACTTTAAAAATTGCTTAAGTTATAAAACTAAACTTATTAAGTTGGTAAAATATCTTTTCAAGTTGGTAAAACTTTAATTCAACTAAATAATATTAAAATTTAATTAAATTAATTAAGTATTTTTTTCATAATTATAGTGTTTTAGTTATAATTATGTTTTTTTTGAAGCTGTTTTTAATAAATAGTTTTCAATTTTTGAAAAATTTTTGTTACAAATTGTGAATACATATATTAAAATATCTTTTTGGATTTTCTTATTGGCATTGAGATTAAACTTAACACCTCTATCTTGCAGATTTGCCACTGAGATCTTATTTCGTTCAGCATCTTAATATTCTTAGTGAACTATTTTGTGCTTTTAGGCAACCACGTTCATTCATATTTATATTTGTACACGTTATGAAAACAATTCGAGCTTGTAGTTTCGATTGTTGGTTGTTAGCCAAGTTTCACTACCTGATTGTTACTGTCCGCTGATTGTTACTATCTGTTAGGCTAGTTTTTTGCTTTTTTAGTCCTTACTGCCTCCTCTTGGGAGCAAAGGTTATCTACTAAGCATTTACATCTGCCTCTATTCGAAACAGTCAGTTTTGCTTTCTCCACATGTTTTTCCAGTTGAGGTCAGTTCTTTTAATATCGTTCGCCTTCAGTTGTTATTGGGGCGCCCTCAGCTTCGGTTTCCTAGTGGGTTCAAATCTAGTGCTTCCTTTGCTATGCTTTCTTTTCTATGTTTCCATAGATAATTATTGCTTATTGTGTTGAACCAGTCTACTCTGCATATGATTCTTAGACATTTGTTAATGAACACCGGTAGTTTTTGTGTGATGTTGTTCGCAACTAACCAGGTTTCACTTCCATATGTTAAGGTAGTCTTTACACAGGATCCGAATATTCTGAAATTTTGTACCCCTGGACATTAGAGTGTTTTTCCATATAGGCTGCAAGCAACCGAATGCCCTGGTGTTCTTGATTCTGCTCTCAATGTCGGATTTTATGTTTCTGCTGTTATTTATAATGCAGCCTAGGAAGTAGAAGTTATCTACATATTCGATGTCGGGTTTTATGTTGCCGCTGTTATTTATAATAAAACCTAGGTAGTGGAAGTTATCTACATATTCGAGTGATGTGTTTTTATCACCGGATGATGTGGGTTGCTGATGTTAATGGCCATTGTTTTCGTCTTCTCGATATTTATTTCAAGACCCACACTTCGAGCAGGTGTTACACGTTGGTCTATTTTAGCTTGCATGTTATGCTACCAATAGGGTAGTATCCAGATAGTAAATTCCATATTTTTTTAAAGCTATTCAATGCCTTATGAACAGTTTCTCTATAAAGCACATGTATAAAGTTCGAATTCAACCATAGTCGAGATCGGTAGTGTTTTGAATAGCTTAGTAAAAAAAATAAAATAAATAAGAATAATTGAATAATATATAAATTTGAATTCTACATTTTAATTTTTTTCTGAACTTTAATGAACTCTAATTGTTAATATGCATGCTCTTCAAAAGTGAATTTGGTCATTAATTAAAACAATTTGAATATTTAAATAAATAATTTTTGCATTATTGAAGAGTGCTTTTTTTTTTTATTTTTATAATCACATGTTTTAACTTATACATATTTGTTTTTAATGTGAGAAAAATGATAAATAACTGTTTAATCTGCAATTCTAATTTCTCTCGTGGTAAAAATGACACGATAATATGTAATTGCTGTGGTTTATCTCTACACATTAAATGTGTTGGTATATCTGCACATGAAGTAAATGTTATCAACTCAAATAAGTACATAATGATAGTGTGTGACACTTGTAGAGAGAGAAATAACAAAATTAATAAAATTGAAATGCACGTGTCAGCTGTAAGGGAAGATATTGTCAAAATTCATAATTGTCTTACGGAACAAAATAACAATGTGTGGGATTTAAAGCGAAGTATTGAAACAAAAACAAATGAATATACAAACAATAACATGAAAATTAGCAATATAGTTGGTAAAAGTAATTCAAAGGTTTTGTTTTCGGAAATTGTCAAGAAAGGACCTAATATTATTATTAAACCAAAAATTAGACAAGATGCTAGGAAAACTAAAAATGATATTAAAAGTATGGTGGATCCAGTTAAAGAAGACATAGCAATTACTAGCGTAAGTAATTCAAGAAATGGAGTGGTGGTAGTGTCTTGTGATGATGATGAGTCGGTAAATAAATTGAAAAACATTGCTGAAAACAAACTAAATGAAAATTATGAAGTAAGTTTAAATGTAGGAAGAAATCCTAGAATTAAAATAATGGGGTTGTCGGAAAAATATGAGGATGCGATATTAATAAACAAAATAAAATTACAAAATGATGCTCTGAAAGAAAGTTGTTTAAAAATTATAACGCAATATGAAAGGAAACTTAAATTTAATCCATTTGTTGCTATTATTGAAATTGATATTGATACTTATAACAAAATTATGAAACTGGGGAAAATAAAAGTAGGATGGGATATTTGTGCTGTTTATGATGGAGTTTATGTCAAAAGATGTTTCAAATGTCTAGGGTTTGGACACATAAGTAAGGATTGTTCAAAATCGTTTAAAAATGATACAAATAAAAAATGCTATAAATGTGCTGAGGAACATGATAATAAATATATATGTGAGGTAAATATGTTCAAATGTATAAATTGTATAAATATTAATGAGGAGTTCAAACTAAATCTTGAAATTGACCATAATGCTTTCGATACGGTAAAATGTGAGGTTTACAAGAGAAAATTAAACATTGAAAAAGGAAAGATATTTTAGCAATCAACTTCGGATAAGTATAAATTAAAATGTGTTTATGTTAATATTAATGGATTATTAAATAATTTACATCATTTAGAAATCTTAAGTACTAATAATTTTGATATTATTTTAGTAAGTGAAACTCATATGACTGATGATATTGAAGAAAAAGAATTTCAGCTAAAAAATTACACTGTTGTATCATGTCTCTCTCATTCAAGACACACGGGAGGAGCTTCAATTTACATAAAAAAGGATCTGCAATATAATGTGACTAGTTCCTTAAAAATGAAGTTTATGTGGATATTATCTGTTAAGGTCTTGTTAAATGAAATTGAATGGACAATGGCAGTTGTTTATAGATCACCTTCATCGGAATATCCAGTCTTGTCTTTTATTGATAAGTTTGGTGAGTGGTGTGATGAATTCATTGAAAAAGAAAACCATTGTGCGATTGTTGGTGATTTTAATATAGATTTGATGAAATCGGATACTTTGTTAAATGCTAAAAATATGATAAATACTATTAATCAGATTGGGCTAAAACAAATTGTACGAGAGCCCACAAGAATAACGAATGCAAGTCAAACGTTAATAGATTATTTATTGGTTAAAAATTATTGTAATTATGTAGAATATAAAATTGACCATAGCCTGAAAATTTCAGATCATGAGTCAATCTTGATAGAATGTAGGATTAATAAGCAATTAGATAAAATATACAAAATTAAGAAGATTTTCAAATATGATCAAAATAATTTCTCAAGTACTCTACAGGAACTATTTTTGCAAAATAGTATTTTTGGTTTAGATATTCACGGGAAGGCGTTGCAGTTCGAAATGAACATTATAGAATGTATTAGTTTACTTTCAAAAAACATTAGAGTAAAAATTTGTAATAATTTTCCAGGTTGGTTCACTAATGACTTAAGTAGCTTGAAACAATTGAAAACTCAAAGTTATATAAATGCTATTTATATGAGAGAAAACCATGAGTGTTGGAATCAATATTTAAACATCAGAAATAATTATAAAAATAAAATTATACAAGCAAAACAAAATTTTATTAAAAACAAAATTATAACTTGTGGAAGTGACCAGCGTGCATTATGGAAAAATATTAAAAATCTAGTACTTAATGAAAATAATCATGATGTTATTAATGAAATTAATTTTAATGGTAAAACAATAAAAAATGTACTGCAAATTACAGAGGAGTTTAACAAATACTTTATTGAAAGTATAAAAGAAATACATGATTCCATACAAAATGTTCAATATAGTGATAACATTAATGCATTGTATAATAGATTTAATTTTCATTTAGTAACGGATGTTGAATTTGAACTAACGCTTAAAAATATGAAAAATAAAAAGGACTCTTTTGGATTAAATATTCAAATGTTTTTACATTCACTGGCAATAATAGGACCTCACTTATTGAATATAATTAATTGTTCGTTAGCGAATGGTGTTTTTCCGGAAAGTTGGAAGCAATCAATTATAGTTCCGATAGCAAAAATAAAAAATTCAAATAAATGCGAGGATTTTAGGCCTATTAACATGATGTCTTTATTTGAGAAAATTTTGGAAAGATTAGTATTTAAACAACTGGAAGATCACCTTGAAAAAAACAACATTTTGATACCTGAACAATCAGGTTTCAGAAAGGGTCATTCCTGTGGCACTGCTTTTAATTGGACAACATTTGAATGGAAGAAAGAGATGGACGCAGGTAACATAGTTCTGACAATATTTCTGGATTTTAAACGCGCGTTCGAAACTGTAGATCGAGAAATTCTTTTAAACAAGCTGGCAAAATATGGTGTATTAGGGAAAGAACATGATTGGTTTAAGAGTTTCATTTCTCAGAGGAAACAAAGGGTTCGGATAAATGATGTTACGTCATCTTCCATGTTTGATGAATTTGGTGTTCCCCAGGGATCCGTACTGGGTGTCGTTCTTTTTTTAATATATATAAATAATATAAAGGAGGCTTTAAAATTTAGTAAAGTGTCACTATTTGCTGATGATTGTCTTATATACATAGCTGGGAAAAATTTTAAAGAAATCGAAAGTAAGCTAAATGAGGATCTAAAAGATGTGTATAATTGGATAAATATGAATAAATTAAAATTAAATATTAATAAAACCAAATGTATGATTTTTAACTCCAAACATAATCCAATTATAAAAATAGGCAATGAACAAATTGAGGTGGTAAATAGCTTTAAATATTTAGGTTTTATTATTGATAATAAATTAAGTTTTGATGAACATATCAATGGAATAAGTAACAAAATATCCAAGAAAATTGGTTTTTTAGGAAGACTTCGAAATACTATTGATCAAAAAACAGCAATTTTATTATATAACTCGCTAATACTTCCCCATTTTGATTACTCAGCAGCAATTATCTTCTGTACTAAATCGGAATTTATCACAAGATTACAAGTCCTTCAAAACAAAGCTATGAGAGTTATATTAAAATGTGACCGATACACTTCGTTATGGCAGATGAATACAAGACTGAATTGGATGAGTGTCATCCAAAGAGCCATTTTCAAGGTACTAGTTTTTATATTTAAAATTAAAAACAATCTTTTACCTCGATATTTAGCAAACAATTTAACATATGTCAGTGAAGTAACTAACTATAATCTTCGGAATTCCAACAACTTTAGACTGCACAGATTCAATAAGGTGGCAACAAAAAATTCAGTTATGTATAAGGGAGTTCAAATTTTTAATGAAATGCCGAGTAGTATTAAATTAGAAAGAAATATTAACAAATTTATTAAATTGGTGAAGGATGAGATTAGGAATAAATTTTAAATTTTTTTTTAATTTTTTTAAATTTTAAATTTTTTTTAATATTTCAAGCTTGTATATTTTGTCTCAGAATGATCTTTTTATTTAATGATTGATAAATTTAATTATTTTTTTTTTTTTTGTTTATAATATAACTAATATTCTTAACACTGGATTATAATTTGAAGTAAATGTTAAAGTAATATTATTTGTAAAAGTTTTTATTAAACTAATAAATTAATAAATAAATAAAAATAAAGTAGAGCCTAGTAAAATTAACTAGGCATATTTACAGTTTATATTATTATCTTATCCACTTTCAACATATTGATAACAAATAATAGGAGGACCTTAAAGCTAATATAGAAAATCCACAAAAAATAATTCCTGAGACACAAAATTACTTTTATATAACTTTAAATATTTAAAAAAACTGTTAAAATATCAAAAATCGAATAAATGAACTTAATTTAAAATAGCTAGACTGTGCTTTCATTTTCAAAGCGACATTTTTAAATATTCTTCTAAAAATAATTTTACAAAAAAAAAAATCTAAGACGACATTAAATATAGCTTTACAAAAGAAAATCAAACAATTTTAGTCGTACATTTCTTTAATAACTTTCTAGATGGCTTTTCTTTAAAGTACCCATTAAAAGAAAAGTGTTAAGCAAACAAAATTGAAAAAAAAAACATTTGGTTGTTTATTTAAAAACAAAGTTATTTTTTCTTTTTTAAACCCACTTAAAACCGAATGACGTAAAATTGTTCTTCTTCTACATTCTACAACATAAAAAACACACACCAACATATAAAATAAAATATTTATATATATGTATATATATATTTTTCTTACATAAGTACATAATATGTACCTACATAATATACTTGAAGTTTATTTTTTTTTGTTGTATATTTAATTTATGCTTATTAAATTCAAGGGTGTAAATTAATTACTCCGGTTTAATTTAATACGTTAATTAATATGTAACTAATACATATAAGTAGCATATACACATATATTGATTTACTTTTTAAAAGCACGCATACATTAAAATCTTATATAACATCTTATAAATCAGCCTCGGCTGTGATTGTGTATGTTAAATTTATTATTTATTTTTCCAGGATTAGGTATTTAATTATTTACTAAATAATGTATAGACTGTCACATTTTGTTTCTGTGTGTGTGTATTTTAATAAGTAACTTAATGAACTGAAGAAAAGTTTTATGTGTACGTAAAGTATATGATTTTTAATTTAATTTAAAGAATTAAGTGGGAATGCCTGTCACAAAATTTATTAGTAAACAAACAAAAAAAAAAAAACAAAATAAAAAGAGATAAATGAAAAGTAAAAAAGACGACAATAACATATTAATTTCTTTTTATAAGTTTTATTACAAATACATTTTCTTTTGACGTTTCATTCGTGTAAAGAAAATTCTAAAAAATATGGTTATAAAATAATAATATTCATTCTAAATTGAAGTTTATATTTGATCTGAGAACCTGAAGCTATCAATTTCAATCGTAAATACACCATTTTTAAAATTTATGAAATTTTAAAATACATAATTTTTTCAAAATAATGCTTCAGGCCTGTAATTAAAAATTGGGTTAACCCATTACTAATAAATTAGGTTTTGTTGACCGATTTTGTTTTACGCACAAATTATTCAAAATGCAAGCCATTACATTTTTAATATCCTGACTTGTTAATAAATAACTAAATAATTATGATGTTCTAAATTTACAATTTTGTTTCGTCATTTTATTTTTGAGCACAATATCTGCTTGTCATTGCAAGTGGCGAATATGTTGCAACAACAACTTTCTCATAATAAGTTTGTATTTTAATTAAGGGCGTTTTACATTTTGAGATGAGTTCAACGCTCGAAGCAAATGTGGAGCGTTTAAAGTTAAATGATTTCTTAAGTTTGACTGCCTGAGTGAAAAAAAGGAGCCACTTTATATTAATCAGCTTATTCAATAACAAAATTGCCGGTCGCAGCCTTATTATTTGTTTATAAAAGGCATCAGAGCAGAGTCAGAGCTGTCAAGCTTTTTGTTCTCAGATTATCCATTTTGTGTTTCTTTTTTTAAATTGCAGAGTGCTCAGACCACGATCTGAGAGCTTTTATAAAATTTCTCAGATTTCACAAAGTTGTTAAGCAAGGAAACGTCAAATTCAGAATAAAATAATAAAAACGCCATTAAAAAAAATATCAATACATTTTATTTCAGAGTTTTTTTTTTAAATTGTGTTTTTTTAATATTAAAAAATGGAGAATGTAGATTTAGAAGCTTAAAATTTTAAATCTTTTAAATTATATTTTTATAAAATAAATTTTGATTCAATCAAACAATAATGACGTTAGAAAATAATTTAGATAAAAATTGACAATCTGTACTCTGAGCATTTCTTTTTTAACCCAGAGCGTCAGAGTTCGGATAACATTTTAATCTGAGCATAGTTTGCTCTAAGCGCTCGACATCTGCTCTGAGCACTGATCTGATGAGAAATAGAGAACGTCCAAATATAAATATATTGCGAAAATTGTTCGAATTTTTAGGATTTTCGGAATTATTTTAAAATATATATTTAATATTTAGAAATATGTAATATGACGTTCAACTTGACAGTTTCCTAAGATTTGGGAAATACTATACAAGCTTAAAAATTGTACTATGAGCCTACTTCCACAAACACTTGTATAATTTATTAATATTAAGAGCATGGAAATGAGTTTTGAGCCCTTTAAATTTCTAAGCTCACTCAATGCTATCACTCTTTAAAAAATATTTAAATCAAAAAATCTTAAATACTTCATATTACGTAATATAAAATATTTTATAGTATTGCAAGTTCCAGTGACTTGATAATTTTTCGTCTACCATTTTATCTTTTAAAAATACACAATAAAATTTAGAGCAAGGAACACCCTAAATGTATATGATCAACTTTTACTTTTTCACTTAATTAAAAATTTTTTGAAAAAAAAATGAGATAAATTAAAAGAGAAACATTAAAAAAAATTATATTTGTTCCTTGTTTCCTTTTTTTTTCCACAATAATTAAATTTTTCATGATAATTAAAAAATAAATTTAATTGGCTTCATTAACTAATTTTTACGTTCTATGATTAAAAAATTACTGTAATAAAGTTAACGGTTGTTTTTCATTTGTTTCAACGTTTCAATTATGAAAATTTATATATACATATACACAAAATGATAATTGGAATTGAGTTGTTTCATATAATGAAACAGAAAAGAAACTTTTAACAATTCTACCGCAATTATTAAATATTGTACTTATTATAAGATATGAATTAAAGTTAAGAACTTTGAGAAATTCTAATATTAAATTAAACCTTCAAAAACTAATTTAGGAATTTAGGAAAATATAATGGGAAATGTTGTAAAAAGAAAATATGGTAATATAAAAATTAAAATAGAAACTCAAAAATGATCAAAAGACGACGATTTTCCATTATTTATAGGGAATGGAACAGTTTGAAATAAAAATTAAATGGTAACAGAGTCTCGTTAATCTTAAAGTATACCCAAAAAAAAAAAACAGACAGTTTTTATATTTCAAATAATTTGTATATTTAAAATAACACATATTTTCTGTAATACAATTTATTTAATGGCTGCTTAGATTTTTAATAAAACTCAACACAATATACAGTACAATATAGTGTTACAATATATTTGTAAATAAAAATTTGGTAGGATATTAGGAATTATGGTTTAAAACGTGAATCCAAGATGAATTGTATAAGCGTTCCTTCTTGCATAATGTGGTTTGTATTGCGAAGTCTCATTATTTTATATGGAAGGCCCTCTAGTCTAATTTGGCCCATCTGCGAAGCCGTTCTTTATTTTGGCAAAAAAAACCTTCACACAAAATTTCATTAAAAATGTCTGAGATTTTGATGAATTATTACAATTTGACATTTCCTAAACTCCTGGAAGCTTTAAACCCCATAATACTAAAATAAATTTATAAATGCAACTCTTCTTAGGTACCCATTTATAGTTTATGTACCAAATTTGTGTTCCGACGGTTCGAATACGATATTTTTCGAGAGATCTGGTTTTTTTATATGGCAGCCTTCTAATCCCGTGGTCCGATTTAGCCCATCTTCAAACTTAACCTTACTTTTTGACAAATAAGGAATGTATACCAAATTTAAACGAAACCGGTTAAAATGAACGCAAGTTATCGTTTTCACAGCCACACATGCTTTCACATATACATACACACACATGAATATACACAAAAAAAAATTCGGATTTACGCACATCCGATAAAATGGAACAATTTTTACTAAGACAGAAAATAATTTCTTTTATTCGAAAAGCTAAAGAAAAATGGATAGTTTAATTTTATTTATTTTAGCATGAAAAGTTATATCCTGTTGAATGAGGTCATTAATATGTCAATAATATCAAAATATTTTCAAACTATTTTGTATAAAGCTTTTAAATTGTGAATGACATGCTTTTTAAGAAATACTGGTAACAATATTTTAAACTCTTGCTGCTGTATTATCGTACACCATAAAGAGAATTCTTAATCTTATTTTATCCATTTATAAAATCATTCCAGTTTGCAAATTAATTTCTATAATTTTCTAAATTTATAGTTTTTCAAGAAAAGACGAACTTTGAGTTCTCACTTTAACTTACGTATAATGGTACTTACTTATGATTTCTAAATTTTTCATCAATTTTCATTTCAAGTGGAAATAATTCCCTAAAAAAATTGTGGTCTGTTTTTTCTTTAATATTCAGTTTTAAAGTCAGAATTATTTAAAAGTTAAAGCTATTATTTAATTTTTAATTTGAAATTATTATTCAATTTCTTGTTTTAAAATTAATTTAAGTGGACTGAATTTAAGCCCTGAGAATTAAATCTTTCAATTTCCATATTTTAAAATATGACTAGTTGGCCCTAATTTTTTATATGTATGACAATTAGTCAAAAGGGTATAATGAATTTGCCATTACGTTTGTGACACAGGAAAAAAAGAGGGGGGGATAGATATAAACTATGTATGAATCAGATCAGAATCGATTTAGCTATGTAGTCCGTCCGTCCGTCCGTCCGTCCGTCCGCACGATAACTCAAAAACTAAAGGAGAGAGGATTGTGAATTTTTCAAAAATTCGTTTTTATGCAATAGCCGTCATCGCTATTTAAATCCATCCATTTTGGTCCACGGGTTCGAGTAGTTGCAATAAAACTCTTTCTTTTAGCATTACACTACACGTAATAAAGCTGAATGTTTGAAATTTTTCCAAAGCTAATTAACTGAATGATGTCATACGGGTATCCCAGAGTTGACATAGTCTACTCTACTACACTCTTCCTCGTTTTAATTATTATAAACTACATTAATTGAAGCAATGAGTTATTCGCAGTCCATCAAATTAATTTCATTCGATAATATTAGGAAAAAAGTTAAACGTTAATTTTATTAAAAATTTTATTGTAATTTTAACAATAGCTTAGAAAATGAACAGTATTTTATCAATTCAGAACACATTATTATTACTGAATTTTATGTTGTAATAATTCTCTAACAGGACTCCAAAATTAAATTAATTTTAGAATCAAAAAGATAGTTAATTTAATTTAAAACATTAGTCCTAGGTTATTTCTTTGTTTTATTAAATTAAATTATTATTTAAATAATAAAAAAAAATTCACTTTGTACTTTATACCTTTAAAAATTTTTTAAAAAATTAATTTTTAATTAAATTTTACGATCCTTTCAAATATTTTTTTTTTTTTATTTAATAAATTTTTTTTTAATCCTTTCAAAAAAAAAAAAAATTGAGGAAAAATTATTAATTTTTTAAATTTTTTTTTATTTTCAGATCATATAACATTCTCTATTTTTTTTAACGGGGACGTATTAAGGGGTAAAATAAATTTTAAAATAACTTTTCAAAGGAAGAAGAGGAGCTGCAAGAATTAAAGAATTGTAGAGAGGATGTCATAAAAGAATTATCTAGTTCGAAAACATAAAAAACATGGGTTTGTTGCCCATGTTTGTTACGATATTTTATACAACTCACAAAAAAAGTCAAATTTAGATGTGATTTCACAAAAGAGAACTTAATTCCAAGCCAAACACAGATGCACAGATATAATGCACGCCAAATGGTGGAAAGGGCTATATTGAAAATCAGTTATACATTCTTTTAATTAACTGCACTGTTTACAGACGGTGCGTCTTAGAAGCTCGCCTTCTTTAATCTCGGTATGATATAATTTCGCTCAGAAAAATCTCGCAATAAGATAATCTCACTAACAAAAATCTCGCTCACAAAAATCTCGCTATGACATAATCTCACTCACAAAAATCTCGCTATTCAAAATTCTCGTTCACAAAAATCCCGCTTTAATAAAAATATCGCTTATGATATGGAAAATATCGCTTATTATCTCGCTATTTCGTGTAAAATAAAAAATAATAAAAGAATACAGTAATTTATAGTTGGTTACAAAATCTGGATTATACCCTTTTTCCAGAATATTTATATATACATAATACATAATACAAAGCGATATTTTGACCGGGCGAGATTTTTGTAAGCGAGATTTTGGAATAAGGAGATTTTTGTAGGAGAGATTTTTGAAAAGCGAGATATTTGTAAGCGAGATTTTTGAAAAGCGAGATTAAATAAAGAGACCTTTCATGGCAGACCCGTTTACAGAAAAACTGTTATAGGTATACCTACTATATAAACCTACCCGTGTCTTAAATCTAAAAAATTTAATTGCAACTCGAAATATCATGATATTACATGTACATTTTACACATACCTACAACTTTAAAAACAAGTTTTCACCTATGCAACGGGTTAAGGTTATTTTATTCGGTTAAAAAAAATACAAAAATTAAGAAAACCAAATTTGAAAAATTTCTACACAAAATTTTCTTATCCTGCATAATTCTTCTCCATAAAATTCATCTCTGTTCTTATAAAACGTTTCTACTCTTATTATAAATTAGTATGAATGTAAAACATGACTGTTCTAATGGACATCAGAAGAGTGGTCGGTCTATTGTGAATAGGAGGTACTCAAAGAAGACAGCAAAAAAAAAAAAAATATGCAAGATCATATTTTTTTATTTGTTTTTTCTGTGTTTTTTTTTTTTGTATTTATTAATCATGTTAAAGCTTTATGTATAGGTCCTTTTTTTTAGACACGAGTAAAAAATTAATTTTATTTAAAAAATTTAATTCCCTTCTATTAAAATAAATTTAAAAGAAAATTGTGTTATAATTTTCACGCGTAAGAGAATTGAAAAATTTGAAAAGGAACTGAGGCTTTTTAATTTTCAGTTTTTTCAATTTTTTGTTTTTGTTGTTTTTTTTTTTTTGGAACAAAACAATTAATCATTTTTTTTCTCCCACTCAAATATTAAAAAAAAAAACTCATGTTAAAATTTTATAAGCAATGGCTTTTGACTTTTTTATAGGGTCCAGTTATAATTTTATTAAAAACTTTCCGGTGATAAATTTTGAACTAGAGTGAAAAAAAAATTTACTTGGTGAATTTTTTGATTAAATTAAATTGATAAAATTAGAAAAAAAAAATTTAATTTTTTTTTGGATTTTAGAAAATTACCAATGGTTTGCCAAAAAAATAAGTTTTTTAGATTGCTAATATTGTTAATTGCGCGGGTTAATACAAAGTAAATTTTTTTTTTAATTTTTACGAAAAGTAATGAAAATCTAATTAAAAATTTTATTTGAGGTCTTAATTAGATTATATTGAAAATGATACATGTTTTCTATATAAAGCACACCTGCCTTAAGTTAGAACAATTTGAATTTGAAAAAATAGAAGAATTTTCAGAACTGCATCAAGCCTGTTTAAACCAAGCTACGAATATCAATTTTCTTCTACTTAAAATCCTTAAAAGTTTTCTAAGCTTTGTAAATAAAAAGAGTAACATTATTTTTAAGGGCCTCGGTTGGTTGGTGGGTAAGCATTTGGATTACTAGTTGAGTGGATGTGAGTTCGATTCCCGTACGGGTCTTTACAAATCCCCATGGTGACCAAATATAATTTAAAATATACAAATATATAATGTAAACAAAAGAAATAATATTACTTATAAATTGATAAAAAGTATTGAAAGTGAGTGCTCAATGGGCCGCTAGTCATACGTGTTGGGATGGCACATGTTGTTCCCCATATCCATTTGATAATGACAATTTTTGTACAATTTCTCACATCTTAGTAATCATAGATAATTATGAAGTTTAGGTAATTTTTCAGTAATTTCGAATAATACTTTGCTTCTTTTTAAAGATCCTGTTAAACCAACTTTTAGTCCTTATGTTTAGAATTATTTTTTGGCTTAACCTCTAGAATCACTGTTAAGAAAGTTCTTATATTATTAATGACAATAATTTACTACATTATTTTAGGGAGTTTAGTGTGAGTAATAATATAATGTGTTGTTAAATTGAAAAACGAAAAAAGGGGTTAATATCACAAGTTTGTATTTCTTTTGACTCTATTTCATTTGCCTGTATTTCATTTAACTATCTTTTGCAGAATTATTTTCCCTTATATTAATATTAGTTTATAATTATATTAAAATTAATTTAATTGATAATACAATGCAATAGTCACATTTCTGATAATCATTGCCTAGATTAATCTTTCTATAATAATAAAATCCATGTATTACAATATTTTATACTTATTCTATAAAAGGCGTAAGCCTTTATTTTAAACTCAATAAAATGGCTCCTAATGGAGATTCTCACATATACATATAGTATATAATTATTCTTGAAAAAGCGTATTAATCCTCCTTTTGAATGTAACTCTAAAATTGTTCCAAATTATCCATAAAATTCTGAAAAGATTTACCTAGTCAATATTTATTAGATATGGGAGTAGTGCCCTAAATTATCAATTAAATTAATATGTCCTTAGCTAATATTAATGAAATGCAAATAATTCAAAAGTAGCAAAATGCTCTATGATTATAAATACTATAAGGCACATGATACACTCCCACCGAAAAGCTATTTAAAGTTTGGGTATTTTTTGACGTGAATAGCTTTTTTTGTCAATGAAATTTTTTTTTGAGATTGTCATTGAGATTTTGTCAATTGTCAAATAAATTTGTGACTTCAGTTTTTAATTTCAAATAGTTAAACTTAATTCAGTCTATCAGAATACTTCGTTCAAATAACTGGCTCTTCCTGGCTTAGTTGAATATCTAATCCAAGTTTTCTTGTATACGTCAAAATGCTATCTAACCGTTATTTTAAAAAGTAAAAATCAAAAAAAAAAATAAACTAAATGTTCCGAATGATTTATGTTTCTAAATCACATTAAAATGATAAGTGTAATAATATCAAATCTGGTTTATATAAAAAAAACAAAAAAAATTAAATCAAAGTTTATATAAATTATTAATAGTTTAAGAATTAATAAAAAAACAATTTATCATATTTTTTTTATGAATAAAATATTATGTATATGAATTATTAAAGAATAACAGTTAATGTATTATAAAAAACACTATTAATTTTAATTCATTTTTAAAATGAAGTAAACAATCTTATTATTTATTTAATTCATAGTTACAAAGTATATAATATATTACTATATCTAATATTATATATTTCTTATTAATAGTAAAAAAATTCTTTTATATAGATACTACAAAATATGTATATATTTATATATATATATATACAGAGAAAGCTCTCATAAACGGACACTCACGGTTCTAAAATTTTTGTCCACTTATGGGAACTGTCCGGTATTTATTTTTTTTACCTGCCATACAACTTCTAATTTTATATGAGCATTACTCTATACCTATAGAAGCTGCGTGTCTGAAATTTTGCCAAAAGTAGTTTAGTATAATGGCCAAAGTTACTGCAAAATTTGGTTGGTCTACTGCAGAGGGTTCGAGTAGCTGCCATACAACTCCTTCTTTTATATGAGCTTTACACTACACCTGATGAAGCTGGGTGTCTGAAATTTTGCAAAAAATAGTTTAGTGTAATGGCCAAAGTTACTGCAAAATTTAGTTGGTCTACCGCTGAGGGTTCGAGTAGCTGCCATACAACTCCTTCTTTTATATGAGGATTACACTACACTAAATGAAGCTGGGCGTCTGAAATTTTGCCAAAAATAGTTTAGTGTAATGGCCAAAGTTACTGCAAAATTTGGTGGGTCTACTGCAAAGGGTTCGAGTAGCTGCCATACAACTCCTTCTTTTATATGAGCATTACTCTACACCTAATAAAGCTGAATGTTTGAAATTTTGTCAAAAGTAATTAACCGGATGATATAATGTATATGTTACGGTCATACGGGTATCCCAGAGTTGACACAGTCTACTCTACTACACTCTTCCTCGTTTCAAGGTAAAAATTATAATGGTAAAACAACATAAAAACTAAATAACAAAAGAATATAAAAATTACTTCAAAAAACTAAACAAAAATTCAATAAATTCAATACAGATTAACATTATTTGATTAAATTACATACTACTTCCATTTCAGAGTTTAAGAATTAGTAGTCTTTTGAAAAATTTGAAATCTTTGACTACCGTATTTTTTCTTGGTCAATTTTTAAAACATTATTATGAAATTTGTTTCTAAGTTTTTTATAAACTGGAATGCTGTAAGATCCTCTTTAAATGTTGCAGATTTTTTTAAGCTATCAATAGTTTTTAAGACTTCATTCTAGGTTTTAGTTTCCAATTGTTCAAGAACTGGTGAGCTTTACCTAAAACGTATGCGTATAAACCGAATAAAACCAATACGTATTATTTTTAAAAAATGTAAAAATTTTTGATTCTTAAGAGAGCGAGTTTGCATCTGATTACTAATAAATACTTTCTTCATTGCTCAGAACGTTTTAAAAAATAAGCAATAAAAAGTACCTCTATGTATTAGGCATACATAACATTATTCAAATCCAATTATGTATGTATTAGGTTTTAATATGAAATTACAAAATTTAGAATGCATACCTATAATTAAATATAATATAATAGTAAATTATAATACAAAATTACATCCAACACCATATTACACACATTAAATAAAAAAAGCTTGCTCATAAATTACAAGTGTCCGTTTACGGGAGATGTTTTTGAAATTTAAAGAGTGATTGAAGTGTCCGCGTCCGGTTATTAGAGTGTCCGGTTAAAAGAATGGGTTTTGCATGGAAAATTTAAAAAAAGAATTGATTTTGAAAAAACTGTCCATCTTAAAGAGATGTCCGTATATAAGAACGTCCGGTTAAGAGAGCTTTCATTGTATATATATGAATACAATATTATGTTAAATATAAAGATTAATAATAATAGAATTATTAAATTTATTAAATTAAAAAAAAATATATTATATAATTGTATACATAATAATTCATCATTAAATTCTATTATATATTCATATGTTAGTAATATATTATATGTATATAAATATATGTGTAATTATATAATAATGGTATAATATAATACAATAAAAGGACAATCATAAGTTTAAAAAGCATTAATTTTCTTCCTAAGTAGTCAAACGGATTTTTTTGATTTCCTTTATTAAATTTATAAATTTTCTACTGTATATATTTTTTTCTACATACATTATATACATATTATATGTTATGTTTTTTTTGTTGTTATGTTTTTTTTTTATGTATATTAAAGCATCATAAATATACCATTGAAAATTAAACATATTATTCATCAAATTAAATCATTTGTCATACATTACATGAAAAAAATACAAAAAAAAAAAAACTCTTGAGAATGAGGAGACAAAAAAACCAGAGAGTTAACATTAAAAAAAAATCTCCTTTATTATTCATATCCATACATACATATATCTACATAATCTACATATTTATATGTATATAATTTGTTCACTTAATTCTCTACTCCCGTTTTTTTTTATACTTTACAATTTTTAGTGAAATATAAGAAAAGATTTAATTTACTCATAGTTAAAGCTCTGTGAAGTAACTGTAAAAAAAAAAACATAATAACAACAAAAATAGAAATGAAACAAAATAACTCATTTTTTTTTTTCTGAGAGATTAATATGTTCTTCATGAGAAAAGTTCAACAATAAATTTTCCTCCATTAGTTGAGAGTTAAAAAAAAAAAAAAAATCAGTAAAATAAAGAAAATGAAACAGTTAGCTTACAACAAAAAAAACAGGACTTAAGCAAAAGAAATGAACAGAAGAAAAAATAAAATAAAAAAAAATATTATGAGAAAAAGCAATTTAATTTGTCATCTTTCATAAAGAATAATGAAAAACTTTTTTTTTAGTAATTGTTTATAACTATGTACAATTTTTACATTTTGTATGAAAACGTATAACGTGTAAAATTTATGTTTAAATATTCATATACATGTATACACATAAAATGAGCTATAAACAGTGGGCCACAAAAGTTGCCAAGAAAAAATATTGTCTTAATTGTAGAAATAAAATCTTAACTAAGAATAAAATTTATTTATTTATTTATAAAAAGTCCCGTTTAGCATACAATGTGATAAGTGATTCAGCCTTTTCTTTTCAGGTACGGCTGCTATAAATTTATACATTTATATTTATATATATTCTAGTTAATACCCGGTGCGCATTGCTGCGCCTCTCAATGGATTAAACGATTTTTCTAGGATTGTGCTAGTAATTTTTCAAACTTTATGTAATTTAAAGATGTACTAATTACTTTCCAAAATTTGTTTTTTTTGACCAACCGTGGGACCGACATGTGTTACCAAACACTAAGCCTGTTAACAGACCCTACTCCACTTTCAAGATGCTACACGAATACAAAATGTAGAGTAAAGTAATGAAAAAATATGTAAAAAGCCGCTGTACCGGAATGGGTTAGCGGAACTCAACCAAAAATATTTTGAGACTTTCTCATTTTCGCATGCACAAAATTGGACGTAATTTGCTTCCAAAAATTTTTTTGGACAATCATCGGGACGGCGTTGGTATAACTAATTCCAAGTCTGTTAAGAGGGTTAACTCCATGCTCAAAACGGAACACGTATATAAGATATGAAGAAAATCGGTCAAACCGTTTCTAATTTAGAGCAAAGTAACGAAAAAACCTTTAAAAATTTGGTTGGGCCGCAATGAGTTGACGGAGCTCAACAAAAACTTTTTTTATACTTTCTTTTTAGCCAAAGTAGTATTTATACTAAAGTACTTAATTCTCAAAGAGGTTCACATATACAAAATTTGAAGAAAATCGGTCGAACCGTTGCAAATTTAGAGTAAAGTAATTGAAAAACTTATAATAAGCTGTTGGGCGGCAATGGGTTAACGGAACTCAACAAAATTTTTTTTGAGGTTTTCTTTTTAGCCAAAGCAGTACTTCTCAAAATTGAACAAAATTTGGTTCCAAAATTTTTTTAAGATTTTAAGAACGGTCAGGCCGACATGGGTTAACAAATTCCAAAACATTTAATGGTGTCAACTCAAATCTGATGGAGCATCACGTATAGAAAATTTGAAGTCAATCGGTCAAACAGTTTTCATTTTAGACCGAAGAAATTTAAATACTTGCACCACAGCCCCAAGTTGGCGGTACGTTAGAGCAAATTTTTTAGCCCACGATTACTTCTCGTACCCAAATACCACTATATAAAATTTTCGTGAAAATCGGTTGAGCAGTTTAGGAGCCTATTTGCTACAAACAAACAAACAAACTTTCGCTTTTATATATATAGATATAATATTTATTAATAATCAAACAAGACTTAACTGTATGAAAGAACTTAAGTTTGTAACTCTTACTACGAAAGAACTTAAGTTTGACACCTAATTTCCTTTTTACTCGAAAGTACTCGAATTTAAAGTAACGCGATTTGAAAAAATCATTGAATTATTCTAGGCGTTCCGTTATAATTAATTATTTTAAAATGAAATACTAAATTTTTGATTTTAAACGTTTTTGTTAAACGCTTTTTTAACATAGTGCAATTCATTATAATAAAAAGCTTACATTATTTTAGGTGTACAAATATAAAAAAAACGAGGAAGAGTGTAGTAGAGTAGACTGTGTCAACTCTGGGATACCCGTATGACCGCTATATAAACATTATATCATTATTATTACAAACATTAATTACTTTTGGCAAAATTTCAAACATACCAGCTTTATTAGGTGAAATATAATGCTCATATAAAAGAAGGAGTTGTATGGCAGCTACTCGAACCCTTTGCAGTAGACCAACCAAATTTTGCAGTAACGTTGGCCATTAAACTAAACTATTTTTGGCAAAATTTCAGACACCCAGCTTTAATAGGTATAGAGTAATGCTCATATAAAATAAGAAGTTGTATGGCAGCTACTCGAACCCTTTGCAGTAGACCAACCAAACTTTGCAGTAACTTTGACCATTACACTAAACTATTTTTGGCAAAATTTCAGACACCCAGCTTTAATAGGTATAGAGTAAAGCTCATATAAAATAAGAAGTTGTATGGCAGCTACTCGAACCCACTCCACTAGACCAACCAAATTTTGCAGAAACTTTGGCCATAAAACTAAACTACTTTTGGCAAAATTTCAGACACGCAGCTGTAATGGGTACAGAGTAATTCTCATATAAAAAAAGAAGTTGTATGGCAGCCACCCGAACCCATGGACCAAAATGGCTGGATTTAAATAGCGATGACGGCTATTGCAAAAAAACGAATTTGCGAAAATTTCAAGATCCTAGCTCCTTTAGTTTTTGAGTTATCGTGCGGACGGACGGACAGACGGACAGACGGACAGACGGACAGACGGACGGACGGACGGACGGACGGACGGACATACATAGCTAAATCGGTTTTTTTTTCGATTCTGATCCGATCCATACACTTGAGTCTATATCTACCCCCCTCCTTCTCTGCGTCACAAACGTAATGGTAAATTTATTATACCCTTTGACTATATAGTCATACGGGTATAATGACTATATAGTCATACGGGTATAAAAATTATATTATTTTTTAAATATGTCACTGCGTCAATTTTTTTGTAGGTCAGTGTATTATGAACGCGTTTCAAAATTAAAAAAGTAAAAATGCAATAAAAAAAAAAAAACTCGATAAAACAAGAAAACAGGACGTATTTCCTTAGAAATGCGATTATAATAGCACAGCATACGCGACATAGAAAATATTATATGCGTCTTGAATATTGTCGCCACCATCATCATTATCATCATCACTATATTATCATCATCATCGTCATCATTTAATAATATCATCATCCAGTCTATTATCAAAACAACAATGAAAAAAAAAAACAAAAAAACAAAAACAAAATATGAAATAGAAATTAAAAATTTATAGGTTATAAGTAAAAGAATAAGTACCTAAAGAGCACATACATAGAGATGAGACATGACATGTCATATTGTTTTTAGTTTCATATTTTTATACTTTTTGTTCCAATTCTTTTACGGGAAACAATCTATATGAATCCCTTAAATGTTTTTTGAATAACAAGAACAAGAACCGTGTAATTTTCACTTATTTTAGAAAAAAAAAAACAAAATGATTTCGTCATGAATAAATCTCCGTAACGGAATTGCATGAAATTGCGTTTTTTTCTCAAACATTTTACAATGAAAATCTGAACGGAATTCAATTTAAATATAAATGACAGGAATGAAATGATTTATTGAAAAAAAAAAAACTAGGTGTTACATTTTTATTTTTCCCGGTAAAATATCTGTTACAATTTATGAAAAGTGTATGAAAAATTGTATATTGCAGATAATTTATTTAAAAAATGACTAAGTAAAAATTAGAATATATTTTTGCATTCCGATTTTTTCTTAAAACTCAAATTAAGGTATGACTAAGGGTTTGATATAAAAGCAATATTTAATACAAATTAAAAAAATAATTAATCTCATTTAATAGGCGAGATTAAGCATCTAATGAGTTAGGGTGCGTTTATGTTGGAGCTGCGAGAAGTGATAAGAGCGTCGACAAGAGCATAACATTGAAAATTTACATTGTTTATCGATTATCAAAGCGATGCTTCTTCATAATCACACCTATTGAAATTATGTATATAGTTTTCAACGCTATTATACCAAATACAAAACATAGAATAACGACACAACAGAGCGAGGTTAGAAAAGAGTTTTTCTACTCTAAATCACATGGACAATCTTTTGTTATGTCATTTGGAATTAAATTTTCATTAAAAATTCGACGACAATTTACAATTGTTTCATCAATTTCAAGGAAAAGCAAAGCGAATATGTCACAAATAGTGATTATTTGGTCATCATTTTTTTAAAGTTAGAATTGAGGTGACGCTTAAAGTGTCGCTTGTTGATGTATCATGTACGAAAAAAGTTAGCAGTGATTTTTGATGTGGATACAAAATCAAGGTATCACTAATTTGTTTAACGGAGCCTTAATGGCAGCGACGATCATTAACAATTTAAAAGGTTCGTTCCCCACATAAACTATGAAAAACGTTAAGTGGGTTCTTGCAGTTAGATACAAAATCAGAGTTCCAATAATTTTTTTAGCAAAAGCTTGGATGCTGTAACCCATTTTATATTAAATGCTTTGCTCCTAATTCTTTATGTTTGAAAAAAAAGGTAGGAGAAGTTTTATAGTTCGTTGTAAAATCAGGGTTAACCGCCGTTGACAGAAAACGTATTTTATGCGGGTGTAGTCTTTACCCAGAATATTTTTATAATTTACGAGATTTTGGATTATTTATAAGAATTTTTTATCTTAGATTTACTTTTGGAGGCGCCTATCCACTCAAATTATTTAAATAATAAAAAAATATTTTTGGCGGTGAAAGACAACTTTTTGAGACACAAAATTTGAAATATGAGCCTTTGAAATATTTTATATTTGAACCAGACATGATAAACCAATTGACTGAGCTAAAACTTTTAAGCATATTTTATTTTATTTTCATCAAATATGCGTAACATAATTTAGAAGAAATTATACTGAAAATTTAATTTTTGCACATGCATGAGTCTCTTCTCAACACATTACATTTTTATCTATGGTCTAGTACATTATGGAAAAATTATCTGAAAATTGTCATCTGAAATAAAAAATTTGTCATTATCTGAAATATAACTAGACTAATTGTTATTTCATACTCTTTTGTTGGTTCATCTTAAAATGAAATTTAGAAAATTTATTAATAAATTCGTCTGTCTTATGTCAAAGCAAACACAGTTTTTCGTAGTAGACATTTGTTTGGCACGTTTTAAGAAAATTAATGAGAAAATCGGAAATTATATTTTAAACGTCAATTATTTCAAAAACGAGGAAGATTATAGTTGCCCTTGTCAACTTTTAGATACCCGTGCATACCCACTATGGTGTATAAAATAAACCGTAATTTACTTCTCTTATACATTTAACTCATTACCCCATAATTTTGACGTAAAAAAAAATTAACAAAAAAAAAAAAAAAATCACAAAAAAAAAAAAAAAAGTTTTCATTCATTGTCCCATAACTTAAGCTTAAAAAAAAAAAAAAAAAAATAAAAAAAAAAAAAAACAACAAAGAAAAAAAAAACAAAAAAAAAAATTGGCCCACCCTAAAAGTCCGATGGTCCGGGTGATGTCCAACTTTGCCAAGTAACTTGCCCTATTAATTTACCTGCCCAATTTTAATTTTAACCTTGTAGCTTTATTAGATTCACAGTTATTGAATCGAAAACTTTGTATGGCAGCCCCCCGAAAATGGGGCCCTAACATTTTGAAACTTCATATAAGTGCTCGATTCATTATATAACTAACCGTGTGTAGTTTTCAGCCTCGTAGTATAATTAGTTTTGAAGAAATTCATATTGGTGCAAAGAAGTTGTATGGCAGCCCCCCATAAATGGGGCCCTAACATTTTGAAACTTCATATAAGTGCTCGATTCATTATATAACTAACCGTGTGTAATTTTCATCCGCGTAGTATAATTAGTTTTGAAGAAATTCATATTGGTGCAAGGAAGTTGTATGGCAGCCCCCCGAAAATGGGGCCCTAACATTTTGAAACTTCATATAAGTGCCGGAGTCAATATAAAACTAACCGTGTGTAATTTTCATCCCCGTAGTATAAATAGTTTTGAAGAAATTCATATTGGTGCAAAAAAGTTGTATGGCAGCTCCCCGAAGCCTTGGTCCGATTTTAACCAAAAACAATAGGGAACCTAGAAATTGTCTAAAAATGACTTTGTGTGAATTTCAAGACTCTAGCCCTTTTAGTTTTTGAGTTATCGTGATGACACACGGACGGACGGACGGACAGACACACATAGCTAGATCGACTAATTTTTCGATTCTGAGCCGATACGTACCCTTGACACTATATCTAGCTCGTCTAGATCGATGCGTTACAAACGGAGGAGCAAATCTAATATACCCGATCTTCATATATATATGCACGGGTATAATTATGTGCACAATTCAAATTTATCAATCAAACATAATTTTCTTTGATTGAAGTGACATGATATTTTCTAAAAGAGAAAGCATTTTTACAATATATTGACAAGATGTTCAAGTTCTCAGAAAGTTTCTAATATAAATTGGGAAATTTTAAGACAGAATGTCAGCAAAATTAAGAAAATCGTTTACAGCAGTTAAGAAAAATGCTGTATTTTTTTAAAACAAAATCTTTATATCAGTGTTCTCGAACGAAAAGAAATAAAAATGAAAAGTTCCGGAACGAGATTTATTTTAGGAACAATAAACCTATAGCTCCTATTTAAAATATCGTTCCGAAACTTTATCCAAACTTAGTTTTCATAACGTTCTTTTTGGAACTTTAATCACAAAAACCAAAAAATAAAGTTTCGGTGAAAATAAAGCTCCTTACAGTTTCTCAATTTTTGAAAAACCAAAAAATTAAAAGTCCCCGTTTCGCGGGACGACAATAGTTGGCAAGAAAAATTTTAAAAATTAATTTCTAAATAAATAATTTCCAAATAAACAGACGTCGAATTAAGTATGGTGCAACTTTTTACAACTTACAACAGAATTGAGGACTGGGTTTGTTTAATCACGTCGGTTTGACTTCTGAATATAAAGACTCGAGAACTGGAACTTAATTTTAATTTTGAACTGGAATTTTTCCGAAAGCAACTTTATTTATTGTTAAATTTGAATTCATTCTTCGGATCAAAATTTTTTTCGTTCTCTCTGGAACAAAATTTTAATAGGTTTTTCTCTGGAGAGAACAAAATTTCAAAGAGTATAGTTGAATTTTGTTCTAATTTAATTTCGTTCCGGACCCCTGGTATAAATGTCAATTTTCAAATCTTTATTCAGTATGAACTGAAAATTATTATTAATTTGCAATATCAATACCAAATCAAATTAGCTATAACTATTTGCATATATGAGACTTCGGAGGTATGACTTCGTAATCGACTAAGATTTAATGGTAATTTAAAGATCTTTAATTTTTACTTGAAAATCTTACGATTTACTTTTTATCATAAAGTGCAAAAAAAACCTTACCTAACTGAAGTTTATAACTACTTAAAGAAACAATAAAATAAATAATGGATCGTCAGTTCTGAATAATTCAAAAATATGATCGAAGGCCAAATATGTATTTATTATTATAAATTATTTACTTAACTTACTAATAAATAACTTATAAGATAAATTCACATCATGCTATCAATTAAATTTTTTTTATATTATTTATACAATTTTATTAATATTTATGTAACCTTGTGAATATTTTTATTATTATTTTTATAGTCTTAGGGGTTGAAAATTTATCACCATAGCAATCACTTCAAAAAATATTTATTTTTTTATTTTACTAAATATTTTTATAGGAAACTAATGTTTTACAGGATTTGTTTTGGATCAATCCCTCTCCCTGTTAAATTAAAAAATAAAAGAAAATAACAAGTGATAATTGGAATAACTCAAGTCAATGTAATTTTTTAATACCGTACGTGTACACTTATATAATATAATTTATATTTAAATCTTCAAGTTATTTCAAATAGTAGGTATAAAATGAAAACATAAAACATATATGCATGCCTTTCTTTTGCAGGCGATAGAAATTATACTATTTAATAATTTTAAAAGTACCTAATATTATTTATTTCATATATTTTATATTTTACTATATAATATTTGATCACCATGGGGATTTGTAAATTATTTTTCAATAATTATTTTTTCATTATTGAATGGGCTAATTCAAATCCCCTACACCAAATTGGTAGGAGAGTTACGGTTACACGAGCAATTTATCTCAGGTTTCACACACTTTAACAACGCCGAACAGAATTCCTTCTTCCAAAAGTCAAATCCTCCTCTTATGAATTTCAGTAGCTCTTCGAACCAGTACTTCAATTCTTCATAGAGATTTTTATTCGTTTGGCTTTGCTTCAATCGAAAGCTTCCACGATGCGAACCCATAGTTTAATCTTGCTCATTATACCCGTATGACTATATAGTCAAAGGGTATAATAAATTTGCCATTACGTTTGTGACGCAGAGAAGGAGGAGCCAAAGTTCGAGTAGCTGCCATACAACTTTCACAGCCACAGCTGACACAGTCTACTCTACTCTTTTTCGTTTTTTAAAAAATTTTAATAATAATTTACTTTCCTTTTGTATTTCAATTTTTATTTCCTTAAATTTCAAAATTTTAATACTTAAGATTTTACTTAAGATACATGTAAGTTATTTAAAAGTAGTTAATCATTTCTTATTGCATTAATAATATTCCGCAACGATTTTCTAAAAATAGTATTACATTCATTTCATAACTAAGATTAAGAACTCTATTTAATTTAAAAATTAAAATTATATCTGCTTGGGACTTGAATCAAATATTATTATCATTTATTTAATGAAAAAGAATATTTACCTAGATTTTCTAGCTTAATGTTTAAAAAAATAGTAATTAATAACTGTCATAACTATACTTGACTTAGTTTTTTTTTTTTTAATTATTTAAAATTAATTTTTAATTAATATAAATTATATTTTACAATTATACAACAATTAATTTATTAAAATACAAACTTAAATAATATGTATAATATAAAAATTTATGAAATATAATTATATGCAATTATAGTTTTCATTTTTAAAACACTTAAAAAAAATGTTTACTAGATAATGCAAAACAAAGATTTTGACGTCTTTTATGAATTTTGAAGCAAAACAAGTTGCAGGTTAATTTTTTATAAAGTATTTTATGAATTGGTAATTTAAATATTGAATTCAGAACTATAAAACTATTTTTTGATTACAAGTTTAATTAATGAATCAATTGTTTGTTATTTAATATATAATTGATACAATAATAGGAGTTTATTTTCCCTGGGAAATCCCTGGGATAAATAAAAAAAAATGATTTTTAAAAAAGCACATTTGCTAAACTCAAAAATGTACGATAATAAGCTTTGCGCAACACTTTCTTTAATTTTCACTTATGTAAATAATTTTTAAAACGCTTCATTTCGTTTTAAATTTTCTATATTACTTCAAAACATTAGGACAAATAGGTTCAATTCCCGGATGTTTTTTGATGATCAAATATTTGCTTAGATGACTTATACTAATTCCAAGATTCCAAGAATCTAACATCTTTCACAGTTTCGCTCATTTCTTTAGGAAGAAGTTATAAGGAATTTTGCAAAAGTTTAAGCTGGCATAACGGTCTCAAACAAAACTATAGTTGTTGACAGCAGTTGACGTTCTTCAAAATTTATGTACAGGGTTTTCCGAACTTTTGAGGTCTTTAGATCCGTAAAGGGTAGAACTACAGAAAATGTGCCACAGAAATTATTTCATACCATATGTGAAATCAATTCTCTTATATGACAATAAAACATGGCTGATAAACGACTGTCATATAAACATGTTTTAGGTTCTTATTACCAAAACGTCTCCGCATTATATGAAAAATCTTCTGAAGACGAGGGATAACTAAAGACAAATTGTGGCTAATAACACAACCAGGACCTATCCGGATACAAACCAAAAAAGATATGAAATACAGATGGATAGAACATATTCCAAGAAGAACTCCATTGCCAAACATGCATTAGATTGGAAACCCCAAAAAACAAGAAGATTAAGGCGACCAAAAAACACTTGTAGAAGAACAATAGAAAACCAAATGCGAAAACAAAGAAAAACATAGGTAGAATCAAATCAACAACTCAAAATAGAATCTAGTAGCGAGCGTTTTTAAAAGCCCTATGATTCCAAAAAGAGTAGAAAAAGAGAAAAAAAATTTTAAAATTTACAGATAGTTCTTAAGCACTAAGACAGGTGGACAGACCATAAAAATTTTTAGAAAAATCCTAGAACATAACTCTTTACTAGAAGGATAATAAAAATCTCATCAAAAATCCTTTAATTTTCTTTCATTTCATTCTTCAATCATTCCTTTTATATCTAAAAAAGCATCTGTCTCCTGAATTTTATATCAAAAATTCTTAAAAAAAAAAGAACACAAAATCAAAAACAATAAGAAAGAAAGAGATAAAAAATTCAAATAAAGAAAGAAACAAAAAATGTGTACTCATCAAAATAGAAAATGTGAATACAATGCCGCGTTCCTTTTTTGTTTTTTTTTTTATTTCACGCAATCGTTTTTTTTTTTTACATTTTTCTCACATCATTCTTCTTCTTCAAAAATCATTTTTTAGAGAGGGGAGTTTGAATTTAGAAAATATAATAAGAACAACAACAACAACAGCAACAACAAAATCATCAAAATAAGCAACAATAGTAATTAGAAACTCGGAAAATCTTTATTAATGAATTTCCTTTGCGCTTACAAAGCTCAAAAAAAAAGGATGAGTACAACGAAAAAAAAAAATAAAAAAACAAGAGTAAAAATAAAAACAAATTGGATGAAGGAAGAAATTTAAGCTCTACGAGGATTCAATTTCAAGAGAAACGATGCTTAAGCAATTTGTCAAGATTAATAAAAAAAAAAAATTTAAAGGAAAATTACAAAAAAAGAAATTTTAGCAAAATATTTAAAAATTTTTTTTTGTATTTCAATGTTGAAGGTAAAAAATGAGAATGTATCAAAATCCCAAAGTTACAAAATCCTACATCACATAACTCCAAATTTCAAAATCCCAAACTTACTAAATCCCAAACACAAAATCCCAAGATTAGAAAATTTTCAAAATTGATTTGCTGAATATAAAAATGTCAAAATTTACTATTAAATGTCAAATTGAATGTCAAAAATAAGTACTTTTGCAGGAAAGCCCGTAACCGGTTACAGAAGCAGGAAATTAATATAAGCCAGTGAGGCTAATTTTTAAAAAAATTGTTTGCCAATCTTTCTTTTGGATTTTTTTTGTTTTGAATTTTTAGTTTTCCGAATCAGTTTTAAAAATTTCGGACCTAATCCGAATAAGATTTGGCACTTTGGAAATTTTGTAAATTGGGATTTTGTGATTTGGGATTTTTTAAAAAGTTAAGAACTTTTTTGGGATTTTGTAATTTAGAATTTGTAACCTGACATTTTATGTTTGGAATTTTGTGGCTGGGATTTTGTGATTTGGGATAACGTACTCAATCCATGAAAAACACTCTCAGACTTTACTTCCTTATAAAAAACAGAAAATTTCTAAAAATAATCATAGCCATTTTAAAATTGAAATTTTTAAACAATTCTATTTAAAACAATAAGTAGATAATACACATATAAAAATCGCGTTATTTCAAATTCGCGGTGAAATCGCGTTAAAAGAGAATGAAGCGTAATTGCCTTTTTAAAGTCTGTAATATCCATGTGAATATATTATTATCGAACTTTATATAATTAAGTAAATTTGAGCAGATCTGTATTGTGCTAAAAATCTATTTCAAGGGAAATAATATGAAATCTGGATCCAATACTTGTATGCCATCTATCTTAGATTTGGTCAAAATAACTTGAACTTTTGAAGGAATTTCTTCTACTATTACTTTAGTTGTCATCCTAGACTGTGAAAAAAAAAAATTATTCTGGAAAAATGGTTCTAATATCAATTATAAAATTTTGCAGGAATGCTTAAAGTGCTAACTCTAAACTTCGAAATATGGGATTAATATATTTTAAAAAATTTCAATGCTCAAAAATTGTTTTAATTTTTTAGATATTATAGCTATGGGGAGACTGTCGTACTATATACAAATCATTTAATTTAGCGGCTTCATTTAACTGGTTTTTGTTTCTAGCGGTTATTTATGCAGCAAATATTATTTAAAAAACATAATAGGATACAAAAACCATTCATTTCTTTAAATTTTTGTCAAAATCATCACCTAAAATGCTACCGCATTGTAAAATCAATTAAATCTTACTTTTTCTGTTCTTTAAGATTTTGTAAAGAGGTTTTACTGTAAGGTTCATGGAATGAGCTTAACTGTACGATTTCTTTTATGTTTCAAAATAATTTTTCCTTTAAAATAGATCCTCATTCTTGCACAAACTAAATCTTATTTTCTGATCCTAAAAGATGTTTCAAATAAAGAAGTTTCACTGTAAGTTTAATACGAATAAAACTGATGCCAATTTTCATAAATTATAAGTTTATTTTAGTCTCTTACGCTGTCCTATTAGATTATATTAAATCATAAAAATTTAGAAGTGGTTAGATAGCAAATTTATTATAACGTAGATGGAGCGTTTTTTAAACTTTTAAACCAGGCTGCTGTTAGTTCTCTGCAATTATTAAGAGAAACTATTATACAAAAAAAAATTAAAACTGTTTTGCTGACGTGTCATAAGAAAAAAACTCAATACACAAATTTTTTCAAGAAAATTGTTATACTGAAATTTCCTTTTGTCTTTTCCTTCATTCTATATTTTGTAGAATTTAAGAATTCATTTTTCACCATAATTAAATAAACATTAAAATGAAATGAAATTGAAGATAAATTAAAGAGTGTTTTCTTTATTTAATTTTATTTCATTCTTAGTAAAAAAAAAAAAAAAATTCCACCTTAATTATATGTAATTATAAAGTAGTTAAATAAGTTTATACAAATTATAACTGAATTATTAAGGTACGAGATGTGAAAGAAATTAATTTGTTAAATGTACTTAATTTCAGACAGATATAATTCAAAATTTTATTTGAAAAAATGATTTGTGTCATTTAAAATGATGAATTATTATTAATATTATTAAATAATAATATAAAATAAATAGCTTTTGGGATTTATTATATATTTTTTCCATATTTAATTTCGAATTAAATTTTAAAATAATTTTTAATTTATAACATAATTCATTAATTTCAAACTTTAAAAATAAAGCGGGATATTGCACTACATTAGTATTAGAAGCCGAAAAAAATTAGATTTTACCGTTATTCGAAAGTATAAACCGTTACCTCTATTGCTTATTGGGTTTTGTATTAGTGGTTTATTAGACAACATTTTTTTAGGGTATTAATAGAACAATGCTATAGGTAATAACCAAAAAAGGAGCCTAAAAGTGTTTCTGGATGTACAATACACTTTAAATGGACTACATTTCCAAGTCTGGATGTACAATACACTCTAAATGGACTGCATTTCCAAGTCATAAGAAATTCTTATGCTGGTCGCTGTAAATAATAATGAAATTATAAATGAATAAATAAATTTAAAATTCAATTTATTTTTTTAGCACATTTTCAAAAAATTTTGTAAAAATGTGCCTATATAGCTTCACTCTGTCCGTCCGTCCGTCCGTATGTTTACAAAAACTTTTACACCGTTTGAAATAGAGAAAAGAAATTTTAACCATGGGTAGTTTTTGGAAAGAAAATAATTTCGTAGAAGAATTTTTTTCTGTAGCCCCACCTGTTACGGGGTTACAGCCCCCCAAAGTTGGAAAAAGCCCTATATTTAAAGTGTTATAACAAGAGTTCTGTTACATATATTTTCAATCAGAAAACGGCAAATGATAGCTGGTTTCATAAACTTTATAAATTTTTACAACGCAAATGTTTAGGGTTGCCATACGGTACAAAAATTTAACATTACGCAAAACTCAATTTTCGCAAAATTTTTGGCCACACATATCTTCTGAACGGTTCAAGCTAGGGTCTTGAAATTTTGACAGAAGTTAGATACTTAGAAATTAGTAGGAGTCGGTTAACAAAATTTTTTTGTCAAGCCCCCTATTTAGGAGCTATAAGGGCTCGAAAATTGAAATTTTGCTATTTTTAAACACCTGTAACTTGAATACCTGTCCAATTTTTTTTTTATTAATATACAAAATTTAAAGGTCCAACATTATATTTTAACATATGTTAAAGGTTTTTCTTAAATTTAAAAGGGGTTCCTTAAATTGAAGAAAGTGTCTCTCAGTTTTACCCATTTTTGCTTAGATAATAAAATTCTAAGTAAAATTCCAAATTTTTGTGTAATTCACAATTTAATTCCTAGAACCTAAAAAATTAGAGGATGGGGGGGGGGGGGGGGGGAGTGTAAGTTAGATTCTTGAGAAATTTGGCAACCTTCCCCATTGAAGGGCTATAACAACTTTTAGATAAGTCAGTAGTAACTATTTCCAAGTAAATATTTCCAAAGTTAAACTCAGTATGTAATACAATATAATTTTGAAAATGTGCTTCTTTAAAAACCCTTGGTTTTTTTTCATCACTTGTTTAATATTATAAATATAATTTAATATACATATTCATTAATATCACTTATTTAGTATAAATTAAAATTAATTTATTTATGTAGTATTTAAACGTAATGAATTTTAAGATTACACCCAATTTCAAAAAAATTGGCTTACTGAATTAGAAATATTGCCTTTTGGCGTCAATAATAAATAAAATAATTAAAATATTATTTATTTATACACAAGGTAGGAGAAGAATTTTATATTTTATCTGCAATCGTTTATATCATTTGGAATCCCTAAATCTGATATATTATCAGAGTTGGTTTATACTAGGTTGGAACTATGTGGCTTCTGTTAACTATTAATCACTTTAATAGTATTTGTTTTTAGTCTTTAAATCGGATTTGAAGGATATATTTAACATTAAATTAGTGACATTTTTTAACATGGTAGAGATTTGGATGTCGTAATAAAAACGACTGAACTCTCACTCATGATAATAGGATATTTATTAACTTTAATTAAATTTATTATACTCTAGATAAGAAATATTTTGGCAATTCACAAATCTCAGAAATTATAACAGTGAAATTACCATCGAATAATGAAATTTTAAATGGCACTGTCAATTTTTGAAAAGTGTATTACGACATGATATTAATAAATTGATGAAATAAAAAATTAAGAATCTAAATATTGAAGTTTGATTGATTTCCAACAAACGTGGGCATAAGTTTACCATAAGTATCGCGAATATGCTTTTACACATAAGTTACTTTCTACCAATGATATCGATTATTTATATCATTGCTTGGCTAACCTGGATGTAATGACAGTATTTTACAGTTTCAGTTTTACTTTTTTAACAAAATTAAAATGAAATACGCTTAAAATTAAAAAGTTACGTTTGATTTAAACTTCTCGGCAGTTATTTTTAATGCATTTTTAATTAATTTCATCCTAAAATTGGTTAGATTTTCAGACATGTAGTAATAGAAAAAACCATATAAAATATTTGAGAACCTTTTTAATTTAAACATGGTTTCTAAATTTCAAATTACTGCAATTTAAAATGATGAAAATTATAATTTGCCTTGTCAACTTTAAGATACCATACGCACGCACTACGTTGTTTATACAAAATATAATAAGATATAATAATCTCCAACTTTACCAAGTAACTTGTCCTATTAATTTACTTTCCCAATTTTAGTTTTAATCCCGTAGCTTCATTAGATTCTTCCTTCCAAAATTTTTATTGAACAATAGTAGGGCCGGCATGGGTTAACAAATTCCAAGTCTGCTGATAGAGTGAACTACATTATCAATGAAGAACGCGTATGCAAAACTTGAAGTCAATCGATTAAACCTTTGCCAATTTAAAGTAGAGTAACGAAAAACCGTATAAAACGCTGTAGGGTCGCAATGGGATAACGGAACTCAACAAAAAATTTTTAAAGCTTTTTTTTCAGTCAAAGCAGTACTTCGCCAAATTAGACGTTAATTGTGCCAACTCAATTATCAAGGAGCATTACATACAGAAAATTTAAAGTCAGTCGTTCAAACCCTTTTCATTTTAGGACAACACAAATTTTCATGATAATCATCTGAGCAGTTTAGGAGTCGTCTTTATATATAGTTATGATTTGGTTCTAATATTGTACAATAAATTGTGGAAACATCAGTAAAATCTCGGTTAAGATATTCACTCT